>JAGDQO010002263.1:0-41411 GCA_018342035.1 Solanum appendiculatum | reverse complement strand
ACGTCCTATGAGTCGCATGGTTATGTAATTACTGAAATGATGATGAAATGGACACATGTATATGATTTTCTCTATATAAGTGTTGTGAGTCGACCAAGCCTAGTACGGGGTGTAGTAGGCCCGTATAACCGTATCGAGGGGTTGGTACCTTGGTTGCCTAGTACGGGGGTAGTAGGCCCGTATAACCGTATCGAGGGTTGGTACCTTGGTTGCCTAGTACGGGGGGTAGTAGGCCCGTATAACCGTATCGAGGGGTTTGTACCTTGGTCCCTAGCTCGGGGGGTGGTAGGCCCGTGTAACCATATTGAGGGGTTTGTACCTCTTTCGCCTCTCCAAGGGGGTGGTAGGCCTTGGAAATACTATATTGATGGTCACTCGCCACACATGTACTACGTCCCACTAAATATGATTTTTATGTAAGCATCATTATACATATCATTTCATTAATATGCTATCTATTGGGTATGATTACTCATTTTTCCTATGATGTCCATCTAATGTAGCATTGCATTGCACCCCATATACTTAGTACATTCAAATGTACTAACGCATACTCTATGCCTACATGATGTCACCATGTAGGGACCGGAGCACCGCTTGACCATCCTCCTCCGCGTGGCTAGTACAATTTTCTATAGTGGTTATTGGTGAGTCCTCCATTCCTGGGACGTTGCTCATGATCTTTTGCTATGTATAAAACTTTTCCTTTCTAGTTATGTTTTGACTATGAGGGTGAGCCCGGTAGTTTGTCTTGGCCCCCGCTAAGTACTCATGTTTAGAGGTGGTGTTGGACAAGTTGTGTATTATGCTTGAGCTTGACTCATCTATGGTATTTATGTATCATTTCTTTTTTTTTCTCCCTTAGTCCCGATTTCCCCCTTGATTATGCTTATCGTTTATGGTCATTTAATTGCTTCCGCGACCAAGAATGTGTAATGATACGCTATGAGGCTTGTTTGGGGTTCCTTCGGGTTCCCCATTCGCCGGTCACATCTAGGCCCTAGGCTTGGGTCGTGACATGAACCATAGCCTACGTGGATCCACTAGCTAAGCTGATATGGGCCTGTTAAGACCACCTATAGGGGCACATAGGTATAGGACATATGGGGACTTGTCACCCGTCCACTTGGTTCTATGCATAATTCCCACTATACAATCATAAATATTGATATCCATGGAAAGGCACAACTGGGGTTGCCAATCCAAGCTAAACATGACTTCACATACCATGGACTAGTCCAAGCATACTTCATTGAGTGTTTCTTCTTTCATGGACTTGTCCAAGCTTACATCCCTAGAATAGCTTCTTTAAGCTCTTGATTCAATTTTAGTTAAGCAAACCTTTTAACAAGTTATGAATCATTTACATGTGAGAAAACCTTTCACAAGCTTAGGTTGAGCATTATATGAGAAAACTCTTTCAAGACTCAACATCAACATATCATAGATTTCATATAAAACATGCTTGATTCTATAAACCTCTTTCTTCATGATTCTATCATGCTTTTACTTGAACATGCTAAATTCATGCACTTAACCCCAATTCATGCTCAATTTCATAGATGATCCCTCAATTTCATCCATTCTTATCTCAACCCAACAATCAAGGCATAAATTATCAAATTGGGGAGAATTTACTTGGGATCATGGGGGTTCATGCAATAATTACAATTAGACATGTAATTCAGACTAGATCGTGCACTAAATTACTTTACCCACGCTAGATCGTGCACTACAAAGCATAAAATCAGTATTTGAACTCATACTAGAAGAACCCATAACAATAGATCAAACCCTAGCTTACTTAAAGGGAATTGAACCTTGAAATTCATGAAGAAAAGGGAGGGCCCAATGGAGGAAGCAACTCCATTGGTCAATACTATCATACCTTAGTAAAGCCCACTAGAAATTGGAGGAGATTGGGTGACCTTCAATGGAGGACTTAGCTTCTTCTTCTTCCTTGAGCTAGAGAGGATTTCTTTTAGAGAGAGAAATATTTGAGAGGTGAATTTAGGGAATGAGTTAGAATGAAGTGGTTTAGGTATAGAAAACTATATATAGGACCTTCATTAAGGGTAAAACCGTCTTAGTTAATTAGGGAATTAACCAGGGAAAAGACCAAAAAGCCCTTAATTAAAAACTGTCAGGGCCCATCTACGGTTAGGACCTACGGTCCGTACATCCATTGACGGACCGTCCTGTTGAACCGTCAAAAGATTCAGAGAATTGGTATATGGGGACCCTGCAATGATGGCTTCAATCTACGGTTGGTAGGTCCATCTACGGACCATACACCTCAATCGTAGATCACAGCCTGAGGTTCAAAAATTTAACCAAGTCTGGGGGACATCTACGGACCGTCAACTGACTCACAACCCGTCCTGCTACTCCGTATATCACACTTCAGATACTCAGAATTACTGAAATTGACAGAGCCATTGACGGCTCCTCATCTACGACCCGTCAACCTGACTACGGCCCGTAAGTGGGCTCCGTAGGTCACTGCCTACAGGTCAAATTCTGCATTTTTCATTCCTTGGAAAGCTGGGTATTACAATGTATATTGTTGTGGTATCGTTAAGGTTTTTTGTTCATAAATTATTCATTAGTCAATGATATTATAAGAGTATATGTATATTGTTGTGGTATCAATAAGGTTTCTTGTTCAGAAATTACTCATTAGTCAATGATACTATAAGAGTATATAAATTTATGGTATCATTAAGGTTTCTTGTTCAGAAATTACTCATTAGTCAATGATACTATAAGGGGTCGTTTGGTACAAAGATTAATAACGCAGGGATTAGTAATGCAGGGATTAGCAATGCATGGATTAGTAATGCATGGATTAGTAGTGCAGGGATTATTTTTTATCAAGTGTTTGGTTTATTGCTTTCCACCTTATCTTGTATTTGGATTAAAACTCTACAAAAAGATTCTTTCCAATTATACCCTTGAATTATTATGGGAATCATCATGGAATTTTCTATTTCTTGTAATTGGGTCAAGGTAGATAATTACCGGACAATATTATTTTTTAATGGCTTTCTAACTAGCTAGGAGAAAATAATTTTGTTGGTTTGCTATTTTCTCAATTGAATTATTTGAGGGTAAATGATTGTCATCTTAATAAATTGATCACTCACAAAACATCAATTTTCAATTTAAAAAGGATAGACCATCTATTTTTAAAATCAAAAAGACGGTAATTAATAGTAAAGTCGAATAAACCATCTACATTTACACATAAACATTGCAAGTTGTAGTTTTAATATATAAGTAATTTTATAAGTGGTTCAAAATACAAATAATTAGAAAACCATATATATATATATATATATATCAACAAAAAATACATTCAATGAAAATCACATACGTCATGTGGTAATATATTTGTCTTTTAAATTAGTAAATGTTAAATAACTCACATTTCAAATATTGTATTTATTTATATTGAATTTATTTAATAACAAACAACTTTTTCTAAATAATAAAATTTTTAAGCTAATTTATTTAAATAAATTTACTAGTACAAATATAAAACATAAAATTAAGAAAGTAAATAAAATGATTAAAAGGATTTGAAGGATATTTTTGTCTTTACATGGATAATCCCATGGTATTAAATCATATGTATTACTAATACCACCAAATGGGAGGTATTAGTTTTACATCCTATAATACCATGTAGGATGTACATAGACCCAATATTCCTACCAAACATAGTACTAAATAATACCATATATAATACATGGATTATTTCTCATAATACTCCCTACCAAACACCCCCTAAGAGTATATATATATACTCTTATAGTATCATTGACTAATGAGTAATTTCTAAAGAAGAAACCTTAATGATACCAATACAGTATATATATACTAATTTAGTATCAATTAAGCGAAATTATCACCCTTAATGATATCAATACAGTATATGATACTTATTTAGTATCAGTTAAGCAAAATTAGTAGGGGGATATATAGTGTAATTATTTAGTGGGGGTATGAATGTAAATGGGTATATGTTTGTAATTATTTTGCTTTTATGGGGTATTTTCTTAGTGTCCCCTTAATAAAATAGTTAATGGCTAAGATATTTTTGTCAATTTAAAATCTTTTTCTAATATTTTGAAAGCAAACAATCCCTTATGTTCTAACTTCCGACGCCGAACATGTTACCCATAATTTTAACTTGTTTCAAGATTCATTTTTAAATCTTACATGTTTAATTTTGATGTTTCTATCAATTCTATAATAATCATTTTATTACCAGATTGTCGAATTGTTTCGACATAAAAAAGAAAATTTTAATCTTAGTTAAGAGAAAAAACGAAAGATAATCACCAAAAATACTTATAGTATGTCTGGTACTTCAATGAAATAAAGAGGTTTGAGCTGAAAGCATAGAGCGCATCATAAATTTTAAATTGAAAAGTACTAAAAAGATTCTATGAATGAAAAAGAATGTGGGTACTAGCTAAATGCATGCACATGCCTTAAGTGAAAAGAAGAATGGAAGCTGAAATAAGTGAACTGCATACAAAGGGAGAAATAAGGTGGAACGTGAAACAAAAAATGTGAGCGATGTGCTCAAGTGAAAAATTGAAGCATTAGAGAGGCATCGTAGTCACTTGACCAAATGATACCCCACCTTTTGTCCAAGCCTAAGCTAAACCCTCAAGTCCTTAGAGATTTTGAGTCTTATCAATCTATATTAGTAGCGATCTATATACATGGAAAACATATGGGTCAATGTGTGTACACTTGAATTCATTTGTGAGAGTGAGTATTTTTGCATGATCTATAGTCCCTTGAATTGACATTCTTAATTGTGTGTGGAATTTCTTCTTGTGTGAGTGGCATTGCATTTTTCATGTGAATTGTGATGTCTTGATTTCAATTAAGCTGCATGAATGCGATAAATTCATATGAATCTCTAGGAGAATAGAGAAAGTTGATGCCATTAACTTGAAATGCTTTAATATTGTGCTTGAATGAAAAATTATCCACCGTAAAAAGTTTTTTGTTTGAAAAGAAAAAAAATTGCCTAACGAATGATGGTGGAACCAATGGTGATATATGCTAGTATAGAGTCTTTTTATTTTGAGTTTTTAGTTTTTGATGGTTATGAGTCATGTATGTAAGTATGCAAATCCTACCTTAAGTGTAGTTGAGCTTAAATCTATGCTTAGTGAGTGTTTTATGCTTGAAGACCGCAATAGTTCAAGTTTGGAAGTTTGATGAGTTGGTATTCTACCAACTTATTGGACTCAAATTCATGAATTATTGTCATATTTTAATGCTAATTGAAGGGATTTTAGGTCCTAGTTCCCTTGTATGCAGGCATTCCTTAGAAAAAAAGGTTTGATGAATTTGAAGATGAAAATCACTAAAGCACACCAGTGAAGAAACTGACACCCCACAGGAATCAACATGCATCTCGCTGATTAAACGCCGACTTGAATGGAGCAAGATTGCCTCAGTACCGTCTCTGCAATTGGTACAGTAAAATGATTGATCGGCGATTCGCCAATTCCAGCGTAGATGCTCCTATGAGAACTAAATTTTGAAGCAAGGAAGCGATAGGCACTCCACAATTTCAGATCGACGTTCTACCGATCCAACGCAAGTCTGAAGATGGAAGCCAAAGGACTAAAACACAATTATGGAAATTAGTGCTTCCTTTGAAAGATTCCAATGATAGAATGGGAATTTGTGTAATTAGGTACTATTATCATCTTCCCAAAGGGGTATAGGAAGAATAGACCTTTTTTATGTAAAAAAAGATATTCATAGAGTATAATGAAGAACTTCTTAGCTTGTAGAGAAAGAAACCTCAAAATTTGTGTCACTCTAAGCTTGGATTTCAGATTTTGTTAATCAAGTTAGCTTGGAATGGAGGTTTTCTATATGGTATTGTATTTATTTCTTCTTTTATGAGCAACTAAATCCTTAGCTAGGGATCTGTGTGTTAGATGTGGGTATAAAACTTCGAATGGGTATTGATTAACAAGCTCTAACATTGATTGTATGACATGGATCTATTGTAGTCTTGAAATTTTAATCTAAAAATCAGTGGTTGCAAATATTGATTTAGCTCTCTAGCACTGTTTTAGCTTGGAAAAGTAAAATGGAGTTGGGTAAGACTCAATAATGAGGATTTGTTGAAATTACTCTATGAGTTTGAGCTATGAATGGGATAATCCGAGTAATTTCTCATTTAATGATATGAGCTAGGAATAGTCTATCTACTCAAGCAATGATTGGTGTTTGTTGAAAGGGTTTTGGAGTTCGAGAGAATCCACAGGAAATACGTTTGATAGTTTGGGAGAATATTAAAGTGTAGCCTAGACCAAATGCTATCCATGTACCAATTGATTTTGTTACAATTAATCTTTGCCTATTCGAGCTGAAACCCTAATCATTATGCACACACCCCTAGTCCTTTTCAACCTTGATAGACCATTTTTGTGTTGATTTCCTGTTTATGAAGTGATATTGACGAATTTTAGGTGTTACTAACCCTCCCCCCATTTATATATATATACTAGTGGGGAGTTGCTCATGCTGTGCATGAGCCCAATATCTATTTTACTGTGATGAACTTTAATTTGGAGTAAATCATGACACATTTGTCTTTGCAAAAAGAGGAAATATATAAAGTCTTAGCCCATTTGATTATATTATATTCCCCGTGGGGGCGGTTTTTGTCCATTACTTGACGATCTATCAACATTTCTAGAAGAGCAACCCCAAAACTGTATAAGTCACTTCTGGCGGTTATATGACCTACACATGAGAGGTGACAATCAGAAGATGAGAAAAAGATTACTCCAGGCTATCAGAGCAGAAGGGGGAGGTTTCAAAGCCGAAACATTTAAACCGAAGATGTAATTCTTGAATAGGGATATATAACAGAACAAATCAAATAGCATTACACTTTCAATTTCTTTTAAAACACATAGTCTCGAGTATGAAAGACTTGCAAATCAGACAAATAGACGACTATGAAGAACTAAAGAGAGGAGATAGTTGGAGTAAATTGAAAATACAATAACAACATATATGAAGTTCGAGAGGTTGTTTCCGGTAGACGTTCGGCTCAAGTAAAGCATAACAACAATTAGGAGTAGATTGAAATTGTATATTGCCTATGGCTATATACTCGGGAACAACATAACCAAAGGTACCTATTACTCTAGTAGATACATGGCCTTTACGATCATACATCATCAAGCAAAATGATAGATGATTTGAAATCTCGATATATAACTTTAGCTTCTAGGCAATCCATGATAGTGGTTGGAAATAAGTGCTCCTTGTTCAAGATGTACCAAAAGGTTAACGATATTACTGGATGTCCACAAATCAGATGCAGATTAAAGATTTGAAGTTTATGGGTTCCTATAACAAACTAAGTTCACAGTAAAATCTCTATAGATATTTAGTAGAAAAAGACAATCGGGTTCCATGAATCCACATATCATACTATGGATCCGCTCCTGCCTCAAATGCGAAATTATGGTTTTAGACGAACTATACTTACTTCTGAATAGATGATTTTTTAAATTTTCTCTCGACATGAATTCGTACATTAGAAGCCTGTGCTCATCTTCTAAGCAATATCCGATTAACTTCACGAGATTAGGATGAGATATCTGGCTCACGTAAGTGATTTATGCCTGTAGTTAAAGTTTTTCGAGAAAACAGTTAATCAATTTATCAAGATCAAGAATTATAGAAAACATGATCAGGTAACTACATTACGGCAAAATGATCTATCTTTAACAATTTCAATGTCTTTAATAAAACTTTTGATAATTTCTTAAGCTAGAATTGCGAGTGTAAATCAGAGATACAACAGATCCATTACTCAATTAGTTTGCAGCTCTTCAACATAGGATGAATTAATTGTCTATTAAATGACCATTATGCTTTAAATTTAGAACTCCATCAGATACCCAACTAATCGACCACCCAAAACTAAAACAGATAAAAAAATGAACTTAAAATTGAGTTCAATGACAGAAATACCAAAACAAGCAGAAATTAATGTCCAACTCAAGTTCCTTACTGAATTTTTTTGTAGTTTGAAAACCTCCCGCCAGAAGACATGTGTGGTGTTAGTGGAATTACAAACAATTTTGTAGCAACAAAATATAAGTTGGATAGTATCAAATTGAGCTACATGCAATTAGAAAAACATAACTAATTAATTACATTAATATTATGTTTTAAATCATCTTCAATGATAGAATTACTGGATTACCTAAACATTTCATAATGCCTGTACTTTATTTAGTGCAAGTGTAAATCAAAATTCACAAGATTTCAAATTTGAAGTTTTTATTCATTACCCAAATCGGACAACAAACTATCAAATTGCATAACATCATCTAAATGGCAAAAGTTAAAATGGATATTTTCCAGATTCAAGAATCACTTATTTTGAAGATGCACCAAAAATAACATCCACTGTGCATATATAATTGAGTATGTTTTAAAAAATGAATTTGAAACGATCAAACTCACAACAGGAAAAAACAAAGAAACGATCCAGGAAGGGGTGTATAGCACAAATTTTAGTACCTCCAAAGTAGATCAAGGAAGGTAGGTCCAAGTTTCTTCCATAGTATGCTAATTAAACAATTTTCATCTCTATTTCACATAATAGAAACAAAAATTTAAAATCACTACTAGCCACTGAAAGCATACAATTGATAGAAAGTTAAAGTAATGACAAATTCGAAAGTAATTAAGTAAAAGCAGATGAAAGAGAGAACGATGAAGATAAAGAGTCAAACCCTGAATTTCGACGAAGCAACAGCGATGATTCTGAAAGACTAACAGAAAATAACAATTTGACCAGAAAATCCACCAAAAAGAGGGAACAAGAAGAGCTAATCACCAGGTTTTTTTAGACGTAGATATTATTAAACTGGTAGATTGGAAGAGAAATCATTTTAAAGGGAAGAGTTCATATACCAACCATTTCTTGTGACCTTGAAAGGCTACTTGGTTCAATCTATTTATAGCTATAACCAATCTAGTCCCCGGCCTTGCAGCTTTAAACGTATTCTCGTCTATCCAACCCTTAAATACCCAATCAAAACTTCCTTCTCTCAACACACTATCTGGACGGAAGTTTCTTGTGGCTACTCGGAGTTCATTAAAACTAAAGCTTTGCAGATTTGACGATTCAGGAATTTCACTCTGACTTCCAGGAGTCAACGGAGCCGATGAATATGAATGTGATGATGGAAATTATGCCTAATTAATATGTATCTCTGTATGTCTTCTATCTCTTCCTAGCAGCGTCACACCAGCTTACATCAATTAAGTAATAAACTGAATAAGTCATAACATGACTATTTTATAGCTTAATTTCAAACTGAATACGTACATCTTCATTACGTTTTTCTCAGAAATACCCTTCAAATATCAAAATAGTTCAACCCTCCCATTTTGGATAATTCAAAGGGTAATACTAATAGTTCAATATATAAAAATTTCTTATAATAAAAATCTAAATTCAGTAGAAATTGAAGTTTATAGTAGTACATGATAAGCAAATGTACATCTAGGATAATTAAATTCATTACTATCTTCTTTCCTCATTCGTTCTGAATGAAATTGAAGTCTCATAATTAACTTACCCTTAGCAGGATTGTAAGCATCCGGATTATAAAATCCTACAATTGAACCATCAGGGGCAAATGGCACAGGAACAAATCTCTGAGCCAATTTTATAATTTCTTGATGGTGATAACTATTGATTGAAATCTTCATTTTTCCGTCTTCTAATGAATGCTTGAACCAATGGTGCAATGTGTTTCTTCAACAATGCATAGATAAGACCATAGCAGCCATCTTAGGAGAGTGTCAGGTGAAAGTTTCACAGGAAAGATTTTTGAATAATCTCATCATAAACTATATTATATGTTGTGTTATCGTCATGACTCTTTGGGTTTGGCGATCAAATTAATATCTTGACATTATTTGAAATTTTTTCTCTTGATAATGTAAAGTCGGATTGACCATGTGAAAATACAGGCTCTCGTAAATAAATTCCTACATAATCGAATGTTTGGCCTTATGCTTTATTAATAGTCGTCGCAAAACATAATCTTATTGGAAATTGTGTTCTTTTAAATTGGACTGATAACTTTTCATCTTATGATATCATTATTGGGATTCTTGGAATGAATACATATGTATTTTTAAAGTCACCAATTGTAATTTTTACTCTTTTAACATGTGTTTTAAAGTCACAAAATATCAATCATGTATCATTACACAATCCTCACAAGGATTCAAAGTTAACAATAATATAATTGGACAATTTTTCTTTAACACTAATTTATATGGAGGCAAACCAGCAAGATATAAAGTATGTAAAAAATCTTCATACTGACTTTGATCAGTTGGTTCTACTGTTTCATCAATTGCAACATATATTTTAGCATCCTTTGGGAATTTATTGATAAGCATACCATTTATTTCGTTAACGAAATCATTTTTTGTTGTTAAGATCGTACGAGAATTTGCGAAAGTTGAATCACAAAAGAATTCAGGCAAATTTGGAACAGTTGCTTCAATTAATATATTCAGTGATTCTTGTTCAATAGAAAAAGGAACAATGAATGAACAGGAAATTTCAATTTTATTTTCAGAGTTGAGGAGTTCTTTTTCATTTTCAATTCTCATCAAATATTCAAAAAATGCAAGATCATTTTTGCACATATATTTTTTGATAAGTGTAATTTTTTTCGCCGATTTCAAATGTCAGAATATAGTAGACTTTGATAAATAAAATTATTCCTTTTTCTATTTCGAACAACTGGAAATGTTTATCTAAAATCACCACCAAAGACAATAACTTTACCACCAAAGTGTATATTTGTGCTCAACAGATCTTTCAAAAGTAAATCAAGAGTTTCAATCATTTTCTTCTTGAGAAAATGGTCTAAAATCCCCCTAATCTATTACCCAATTCTCAACTACACACTTATTCTTTACGGGAGTTCTATTACCCCCCTGAACATTTTAAAAGTATAATATATACCCCCTTAAAAACGCACACCCAGATTTATATAAAAAAGTGAATTGCACGCGCCCTGCCACGTAATATTAACTTTTTTTAAATTTTTTTTTTATTCTGCAATTATTTTATATAAAAATATGATTATTCCTTTTCTTTATTTTATTTCCCTTTTATATTTTTTTATATTCTTTTTCAGCCCATTTCTTCTTCTTTTTTTTTCCTTTTCTTTGGCTAAAATTTTTCTACCATTGAAATGGAAATTTCAAGTTCCATTTGTAATAAATTTTTTTACTTTCCTAATCTTTGTTTGAATTATTTCCAGAGAAGTTCCCAATTTTCTTATAGAACTATTTCAATATGCGATATTTGGACCTTTTTCTGAATTAATTTGTGGGTCTTTTGGGTATTGAATATAGGATCAAGAATTTTCCTTGTATTGAAAGTTTATTGAAGAAAATTAGTTGAGTGTCACTGTATTGAGCTTAAATTTGTTTGGATTTGAAAGATTTTGGGTCCAAAATTTGGTGGCTTCCATTGATGCTCTACTAAGTTGTTTTGGAGAAGAAAGCAAATTAGAAGTAGAAATAAATAAGAAAAAAATAAATTAAAATGCATGTATTTACGAAAAAATATTAAAAGTAAATTTTTAATATTTATTTTTTTATCTTCACTCTCTCAAAGAGAGTGCAATACACTCACTTTGCCATGTAGGCATTTAAGGTGGTAATAATTTTACTTTTAAACAGTTTAGGGGGGTGATAGGACTCCCGTGAAGAATTAGTGTGTAGTTGAGAATCCGGTCATAGCTTAAGCGGGCATTTGACCATTTTCTCTTTTCTTCTTTGCCATCGAAACTTCATCCCACACAATCAATTTAACATCTCGAATTAAACAGGTAAGTGAACTTTATTTACTAATATTGCAACTAAAGTTTTCATCAATCTCAATTGAAATTTTAAAACGGGAATGAGCAATGCGGCCACCAGGAAGGATAGAAGTTGCTGCTAGAGCAATAAATTTCTTAGATGGCACGGTAGCTAGTAAGGATCGGTATAAAAAAGTTTTACCTGTTCCTCCTGGAACATCTATTAATAAAGCTCATGATTTGTTAGAAAATATTTTGTCTATAATCACATTATATGCCGCTCATTGTTCAATATTTAGTTTTTTCTCTAATAATAATTTTTCTTCACTAACAATTATGTTTCTTCCAAGATAAATTTAATTTTCTTCCTTAGCAGCTATAGAAGGCTTAAAATTTTCTGAAATTAATCTATAGTCATTAATGTTATGTCCCATTGAACATAGGATGTCATTAATGTAATCTAAAATTTTATATTGAACGTTTTTTGGTTCTCGACAAAATTTTGATGTCTTCAGACATAGGTGCATCAAATTTCTCTCATAACTCCCTTGAATCGGTGGGATCACAATATATCAATAATGTTGTAAACAAATGTCTCAAACTACATGGCATTTGATAACTCATTGCTTCCACTATACATTCAGTTAAATTATTGTCACTCTGAAGCAATCCTCTTTTTTAAGCGGCCTCTCTAAATATATCATAAGGTATGCCATTGAAAATTTGAAGATCTTTGTATAATTTTGGTCCTCTTACATTCATTAATAATAATCTCAAATAATATCTCTCGCCTTCTGTTGGATGACATGTTACAACACATCCAATAACATTGTTCTTTTTTCGACGGCTTCATATCTTATATTGTACTGACTAGACAAAGTGTTGTGAAAATTCTATATTCAAGAGTTTGAGCTTTTTGGCATCGTCATTTTCTCTATTCATTAATAAATTTTTTTGTTAACATTATTCTCTTAATCATAGAATTATTTATGATTGTATCAACACTCATTGTACATTTAAAAGAGACAAACTGTTGTCCCTCAAGATGTAATTGAAGATGATAGATACTTGAATTAATTTCGTTAATTAAAAAATCAAATAAATGCCATGTAGTTTTCGATGGAGACACCCATCTAGCAGATCGATATTTTTTTATTTCATCAATTTCAGTGTTCACATCATTGTTATGTATATGAAATGCAATCTTATCATGTCCCTTACAAATATTTTTATAAATGTATTTAACAACTCTAATATCCGAGAAAATTTCAACATTAATATAGTAGTTGAATTTGCTAAGTAAGAAAGAATATTAAGGAATACTCCATGAGTTATCAAGATATTGAGTTCTAACTTTAACAATATCTCCTTTTTGTCGTCTTCTATAAATTGGATATGGATTTTTTCCTTTTGATGTTTGATCAACAAATTTTTTTGAATACTTGAATTTGCCGCGACCTTGTTTTCACATACATGATCTTGTTGGATCTAAGTTACAACAAGGTCCATGCATCATATATAGGTGAACAAGTGACTGCAAGTATTATTGTGAATTAGAATTAGGTAACTCAGCACAAATAATATTATCATAGAATTCTGGAGTCAGTAATTTGTATTCATTAGTAAGTAAAACAAGAAAGTGTTCATGGGGTAAATCACGTTTCTGAAATTCTATCGTATACATAAAATATACCACCTTTTTAAAGAGATTTCTTTTCAATATATCTGTTTTAAATTCTTCAATTTTTGTTCTAATCACTCTACTAATTAAATCATGTCTATTTTGTGCCTCATTAGTTAATGATAGATGGTCTTTTATTTCTAGCCATGATAAATTGCAAGTCATTGTTATGAATAGATCAGGTTTATCAAAATATTGTACTAAAGCAATAGCGTTCATGTATCGTCGATGCATATCTCTAAGTGTCACGACCCGATCTCTCGAGTCATGATGGCGCCTACCACCCCACCAGTAGGCCAACCAAAACCCTATCCCGGAACTGAATAGTAATGGGACTAAGGGTAGAAACTAACCTCAACTAAGCGGAAGCACAAAATAAGAACACTTAAGAGAAGGCTGAAATGAAACTAACTATATATACAAAGACACCTCCCAGAACCTAGAAGTCACAAGTACAGAACAACTAACAAGAGTACAAGTCCCAAAAGTGGACCACAGAAACAAACTGTCTCGAAAGCAAAAGACAAGTCAAAATATAAATACAGAAGGAGACAGGTAACCCCAGAACGCCATGTGCTCACCCTCGTCTCCTGGACAGACAGCTGCAAGCTCGAACTCAACGCTGAGAACTGGAGCTTGGACCTGCATCACGAAACAACTGCAGAGTGTAGCATGAGTACTAAAACAACAGGTACCCAGTAGGCATCATAGGCCGACTGAGCAAGAAAGGTAAAAATAAGCAGACAAGATAGAATCAACACAACAGAGGTCAATTGAACAGGAATAGAGAGTAAATGGAAAGTAAAGCTAAGAATATCACACTAAACCCAAATGGGGCCCCCATAAGACCACTAGGCACACTCAAGCATAGACAAACAAGAACCCGAACGGACCCCCATAAGCCTGTACACACAGATAATCTACGCTACGAAACCAAGGGAACCCAACTCCAACAGCCTTAACACCCATAGGACTGAACCCAATAAAGATAACACCTGGGCCCCGCCCAATCATCAGTCACTAGCTGGAAATAACGGACTTTAACCGTGTAGCGTCAGCCTCGGACCGTAAATAACACCTCTCTCTCAACAGCCTCGAGCTGGAAATAACAGACTCTAACCGTGTAAGTCAGCCTCAGACTGGAACTAACAACCTACGCTTGACAGTCTCACGCTGGAAATACCGGGCTCTAATCGGGTAACGTCAGCTGCGGACTGGAGCTAGCATCCTATGCTCAACAGTCTCGCGTTGGAAATACCGAGCTCTAATCGGGTAACGTCAGTTACGGATTGGAGCTAGCAGCCTACGCTCAATAGTTTCGTGCTGGAAATATCGGGCTCTTACCGGGTAATATCAATGGTGGACTGGAGCTAGCAGCCTACACTTAATAGTCTTGCGCTAGAAATACCAGGCTCTAACCGGGTAACGTTAGCTGCGGAATGGAGCTAGCCACCTCGAACCGAATAAAACCACCACCAACCAACTCAACAAAAGGCTAGACATCGCGGTATGCCACCCCTGCAAGGATAACCATCGAAGGCTCCCAACCTGACACAACCCAACCATCAATCGGCGCAATAGCTAAATCTTTCGACAGCACCCCATAATCGCAGAGATAAGAAGAGGAAGAATAGAAAATCCGAAAAGCATGAAAAAGCCATAACTAAGGCCCATACTATCATATCCAATCTGCTATACCAGTCTACAAGGATCTAGTTCATCCGAATTGATGTCGGATACATACTCAGGTCAATCAAGTGCATGGGACTAAGGCAATACTACCCTAACCTATCCTAAGGTCGGAACATAGATCACCGCAATCATCAAACACAAGAAAATAACCCAAACCCACGCATACAACAATAGGTAACCCACAACAAAGCATCAATCACCCAAACCAACAATCCACCCTAAAATAATATATAAACCCCGAACAGTCCAGGAATCAACTCTAAATGAGGAAAAGCGGAGAAGAAGAATAAGAGTACTAACTACCCAACCCAGATTCACACAAGTCAACAAGTAATCACACATTCAAGCACAATCTAGGAAGAAGGGAAGTCGTAACCTATCAGAAGGCCGATCACGCGCGCTCCAAGTAACTTTCCCGGAGCTTTCCCTTTTCGAACGGCCTCAGATTGCTGCCACGCTACTAAAAATAGAGTCACAGCATCAATACGATAGTTTAGACACTAAAATAATTAAAATCGGAGAAAGACCAATTTTGGAGTGAAAATCGGGTAATGTAGGACCGGCTCTGGATTTTCTGAAATTGACTCCGTGAAGAGGTCCCAAACCCTCCCCCGAACTGGGATTCCAAAATGGAACATCCATCAGGGCTAGGATCAGCTCTAAACAGCCAACACAAGAAAATACAAAACTTTACAACTACAGACCTAAGATAGCAACTTACGCCTCGAATTTACAAATATCGAGGAACACCCAACGCAAACCGAGCCAAGACCCATACTGCCAACGAGAATCTGAACGCCTGGATTTCGAATCACCGAAAACTGATAAAAGATGAGGGAGATATGAAATTTCAAAGTTTTCTCCAAATGAGCCTCGACCTCACCTTTATAGCCACTGCAACCCGCTAACCTCCAAAATGGGGAGGGAAAATAAACTCTACTCCGCGAACGCGGAGAGAAGGGACTCAGACCTCTGTAAATGCGGAACCCTATCCATGAATGCGGAGAGGAGACTCCCCCAGGCTCCCAGATCTCCGCGAACGCGGAGAAGGAGATCACCCCAGCCCACAGACCTCCGCGAACGCGGAGCAACCCACGCGGATGCGGTGAACAAAACCTCACTCCTCCGCGGACGCGGCCTATGGCCTGCGAACGCGGAGTAGACACCCTTATACCTCCGGGAACGCGGAGCCTATCCTGCGCAGATAGATGGAGTGTCTACAGACACCAGCTACACCAGGTGTGTTTAGGACAATTCCAAAACTCCAATAGGGTGCTCGAAATTTGTTCGGAACTCCGTGCATGCAAACGAGATATGCTAACCCATCAAATTTGACATTTCAGACTAAATGGCGCAGTCAAAATTTTCATATGAAGTCCTTTCGACATAAAGTGGTCCCATACCCAATGGACCATTTTAGCCAAATTCTATCGGAGGACTCAGAATTTGATCGAAAGCTCTAGAAATTTCTCGAAGGGTCATTCTAGACCAAACTCGGCATTCCAGAACTAACCGCGTGGATGAAATTCTCATCCGAGAGCGTTTACCAAGAATATTGACCAAAGTCAACTTTAAGTCAAATTTCAAAGGCTAAAGAGCTAACTAGCCCCTGAATCACACCGGAAGCCCCGGAACTCAGGCCAACCATGTTTCTAGCCTATGGCCTGTCCAAAGCTGATGGAACCATCAGAATTCCCATCGGAGGTCGTTTACTTGAAGTTATGACCGAAATCAATTTTTCAAGGTCAAAAACTCCAGAACAGGAAAACAGGCATAAAACCCAAATGAACAACCATGCGACCAAACCTACAGTCCCAACAAGTCAGAAATGACTTGGGGTCGCTACAGGAATGCTCTAAACGATAGAAAAGAGGCATAAAGATGCAAATGACCTAAAGGGTCATTACAACATCCACTACTAAAAGGACTTTTGTTCGTGAAAGTAAGAGTCAAAAGTACTTGAGGGCTCAAATAAGCTGGGAAACTGCTCCCGCATCTCCCACTCGGTCTCCCAGGTAGCCTTCTCAACTGGATGGTGCCTCCAAAGGACTTTAACTATAGGAATGACTCTCGACGTCAGCTGCCTCACATCTCTGGCTAAAATAGCAACTGGCTCCTCACTATAGGTCAGGCGATCATCCAACTCAACGGCATCATACTGGAGCACTTGAGACTCATCTGGAACATATCAGTGCAGCATCGAAACATGGAAAACTGGATGAATAGCTTAGAATGCTGGAGGTAGAGCTAACTCATAGGCCACCTCACCAACTTCCCTCAAAATCTCAAAAGGCCCAATATACTTTGGGCTAAGCTTGCCCCGTCTCTCGAATCTCATCACGCCCTTCATGGGCGATACTCGGAGGAATACTCTATCACCCGCGGCAAATCTCAATGATCGACGCTTGCGATCTGCATAACTCTGTTATCTACTCTGAGCCTATCCTGAATCAATCTCACATGCTCCAAGGTCTCCTGAAACAGATCTGTACCCCTCGGCCTAGGCTCCGTAAACTCAAACCAACCAACTGGAGTGCGACAACGCCTACCATATAAGCCTCAAATGGGGCCATCTGAATCTGGAATGGTAGCTGTTGTTGTACGCAAACTTTGCCAAATGCAAGAACTGTTCCCACTGGCCTCCAAAATCCATAACACAGGCCCGCAACATATTCTCAAGAACCTGAATAGTATGCTCCGATGGGCTATCGGTCTGCGGGTGAAAAGTTGTGCTAAGATCGACACGGGTGTCCAACTCCTTCTGAAGTACTCTCCAAAAGATGGAAGTGAACTGTGAACCCCGGTCTAAAATGATAGAAGCAGGCACACCATGTAAATGGACTATCTCTCGAATGTAGATACGAGCTAACCTCTCAGCACTGAAGGAAGAATGAACTGGGATGAACTGTGCTGACTTGGTCAATCCACGATGGCCCAAGTGGTGTCAACACCTCTAGAAGTCCGTGGAAACCCCACAACAAAGTCCATGGTGATGCGCTCCCAGTCTCCCACTTCCACTCAGGAATGGGTAATCTCTGAAACTCTCCACTAGGCCTCAAATGCTCGGCCTTTACCTGCTGGCAACACAAGCAACGGGACACATAATCTGAGATGTCCCTCCTCATACCGCTCCACTAGTAGTGCTGCCTCAAATCACGATACATCTTAGCTGTGCCCGGATGGATAGAATATCTGGAATCATTGGCCTCGCCAAGGATCAGCTAGATCAAATCACCAACTCTAGGAACATACAAACGTCTAGCAAACCTCAAAACCCCATCTGAATCTAGGGTAACCTGCCCTGCATCACCTGCCAAACCCTGCCTCTGATTTCCACCAACGCCTTATCCTCAAACTGATGACTACATATCTGATCATGTAGCGATGACTGAACCCCCACAAAAGCTAATACCAGCTGGAGTCTGAAATATCAAGCCTGATCATCTGATTGGCTAAAGACTGAATGTCCATAGCCAATGGTCGCTCCGAAACAGAAAGAAAGGCTAGACTATCCATACTCCCTGCCCTCCGACTCAAGGCGTCCGCTACTACATTTCTCCTTGCCCATGTGGTAGAGAATACAGAGGTCATAATCCTTTAGGAGCTCAATCCAGCGGCGTTGCCTCGAATTACGATCCCTCTGGCTCATAATGTACTGAAGGCTCTGGTGATCGGTATAGATCTCGCAATGAACTCCATAAAGGTAATGCCTCCAGGTTTCATGTGCAAAAACTACCGCTGCCAACTCCAGATCATGAGTGGTGTAGTTGCGCTTATGCAGCTTAAGCTGCCTCAACGCATACGCAATAACCTGGCCCTGCTGCATCATAACACAACCCTAACCAATGCCGGATGCGTCACAATAAACCTTGAAGACCTCACCCTCAACTGGAAGAGTTAATATAGGAGTGGTGGTAAGAAACTCCTTAAGCCTCAGAAAGCTCCTCTCACACTCCTCCGACCACACAAAGGGAACATCCTAGCGAGTCAACCGAATTAGAGGTTCTGCTATAGTGGAGAATCCCTTGACGAAGCGCTTGTAGTACCCTGCTAGTTCGGCGAAGCTCCAAACCTCAGCCACAGAAGTGGGCCTAGCCCAATCACGGATAACCTCAATCTGCCGGATCCACCATAATGCCATCCTTGGAAACCACATGCCCCAAGAATGCTACAGACTCAAGCCTGATGATCTCTCAAAGTCTGGAGCACTATCCTCAGATGCTGCTTATGCTCACCATGGCTCCGCGAGTATACCAAGATGTCATTAATAAAAACTATGAAGAAGGAGTCCAGATACAGCCTGAATACACGAGTCATCAAGTCCATGAAAGCGGCAGGGGCATTAGTCAACCCAAAAGACATCACTAGGAACTCATAATGGCCGTAACGAGTCCTAAATGTTGTCTTAGGGATGTTCGATGCTCTTACCCTCAACTGATGGTAACCAAATCTCAAGTCAATCTTGGAAAATACTGCGCCACCCTGAAGATGGTCTAACAGATCATCAATACGACGCATGGGGTAATGGTTCCTCACCATCACCTTATTCAGCTTTCTGTAGTCAATACACATCCGCATGGTGCCATCCTTCTTCTTCATAAACAGGACTGGGGCACACCAAGGAGATACACTAGGCTGAATGAACCCCTTACCCAAGAGGTCCTGAAGCTGAACATTGAGCTCCTTGAGCTCTGCAGGTGCCATGCGGTACGATGGAATAGAGATAGGATGAGTACCCGGATCAAACTCAATGGCAAAGTCAATATCTCGCTCTGGGGGTAGGCCAGGAAAGTCTACAGGAAACACATCAGCAAACTCTCAGACTATAGGCACTGAATTGGCTGTAGGGCTCTCCCTACTAACATCTCTAACATACACCATATATGCCAAACATCCACCAGCCACTAGCCTCCGAGCCTGAACATAAGAAATCACTCCGACCGGTGTGCGGCTACTAGAGCCCTGCCACACCACCGGTGTAATACCAGGCATGGCTAGAGTAACAGTCTTGGCATAGCAATCCAAGACAGCCCAGTGAGGGGATAGCCAATTCATGCCCAGAATCACATCAAAATCCACCATACAAAGTACAATAAGATCAACCAGAGCGTCTTACCCCCGAATAGTCACCACACAAGATCTACAAACCCAATCCACTACTAAAGAATCCCCTATTGGGGTCGAAACCTGCAAAGGCACAGATAAGGGCTCAGGACTCGCTCCCAAACGAGGCATACAAAAAGCCGACACATACAAATAAGTAGAACCAGGATCAAATAAGGCTGAAGCGGACTGATGGCATAAAAGAACCGTACCATTGATCACATCATCAGATGCCTCGGCCTCTGCTCTGGCTGGAGCTGCATAGAAATGGCTCTGGGGACCTCTACCCCGCGCATCCACTCTACCACCTATCCTTCCTCCCCGAGAACCTCCCTGAGTACCCTGCTGCTGACCTACTCCCCTAGCTGGAGGTGCTACTGCTGAAACCGATCTCGCCTCCTGAGGAGCTGGTAAAGCTGATCTGGTGACAGGGCACTCTCTAGCCCAATGAACAAGCTCCCCACAAGTGAAGCAACACTGCGAAGATCTGCCCACTGCTGAAGGCTGGCCACCTCGACCTGATGAACATGCCTGGAAACCACCTTGGCCCTGACTCGGGCCGGCACTAAGCCCACTCTGTCGGTGCTGGTCTCCCTCTGAGATCTGTAAAGAAGCCTGGAATGGTTGACTGGGCTGACCTGGCTAGAACCTCTGATGTCACCGATCTCGGGTATCCCTCGACCTATGACGAATCCCGCTGAAGCTATCATCTGGCCCGGTCCTTTTGCCGCTGCCCCCGTGGGCCTCACGACGGAGCTGCTCAATTGTGCAGGCATGGTCTACCACATCTAGAAAAGAACAGCCCGCTGATAACATGGACTGCGACTCAATCCTCAACTGCAGCCTCAAACCTCTAACAAAACATCGGACCCGCTCCTCCTTTGTAGGCAGAATCATGGTAGCATGATGGGACAACTCAAGAAATCTGGCCTCGTACTCAGATACTGTCATGGAGCCCTGCTCCAACCTTGAGAAACCATCACGAAGCCAATCCCTGACACTCCATGGAATAAATCAAGCCAGAAAATCCTCTGAAAACTCCGTCCACGATACCGGTGGCGACCCAGCTGGCTTGGTCTCAATAAAGGAACGCCACCACTGTCTGGCCGGTCCGTCTAACTGATATGCCGTGAAGTCTGCTCCCCTAGACTGCACTAGGCCCAAAGTCTGCAATCGCTCCCTGTAAGTAGTGATAAACTCATGGGTGTCCTCTCTACAGCCCCTAAAAATCTCGGCAATGATATTCTGAGGAACACCCCGAGCATCTTTTGCTCTCAGAGTGGCATAACCCCATCCAAAGGGACCGGCTGAACCTCAACCGGTGCTGGCGGCTGATAAACCTCTGGAGCCGCTACCACAGGCAGGCCCAGCAGTGCTGGAACCGACTCTGGGACTGGTACTGGGGCCGGCTATTGCTGCATACCCCCGATAGCAGCTAGGATCTGGGAAAGCATGCCTTGAAGATCAGGGGCGACAGCTGTTGCGGGCGGTGGCTGGGCTGGTCCCGGCCCCACCGACTGAGGAGGACTCCGCTCCCCACGAGGCTCTGCCTCCAGCTCTGGAGTCCTAGCTCTATCGCGGTCTCCTGTCGCACCACCACCTCGACCTCGGGGTCGATCTCTACTGCGTGTGCGAGTCATCCTCCGCAGATTGAAGCAAGTGAGATTTCATGAAACCAATCAGACAACGACGCATGAACAGGAATCAAAACAAGAAAACCTCCTACGGACACCCTGTAGCCTCCCGAAGATAGGTCACAGACGTCTCCGCACCGATCCGCAGGACTCTACCAGATGCTAGCTCTGTACAAGTGAGACCAACGAATCTGACTCTAATACCAACAGTCACGACCCGATCTCTTGAGTCATGATGGCGCCTACCACCCCACTAGTAAGCCAACCAAAACCCTATCGCGAAACTGAACAGTAATGGGACTGAGGGTGGAAGCTACCCTCAAATAAGCGGAAGCACAAAAAAAGAACAAATAAAAGAAGGCTGAAACGAAAACAACTATATATACAAAGACACCTCCCAGAACCTGGAAGTCACAAGTACAGAACAACTAACAAGAGTACAAGTTCCAAAAGTTGACCACAGAAACAAACTGTCTCGAAAGCAAAAGCAAGTCAAAATATAAATACAGAAGGAGATAGGTAACCCCAAAACGCCATGTGCTCACCCTCGTCTCCTGGACAGACAACTGCAGGCTCGAACTCGATGCTGAGAACTGGTGCTCGAACCTGCATCACGAAACAGATGCAGAGTGTAGCATGAGTTCCAAAACAATAGGTACCCAATAGGCATCATAAGCTGATTGAGCAAGAAAGGTAAAAACAAGCAGACAAGATAGAATCAACACAACAGAGGTCAATAGAACAAGAATAGAGAGTACATGGAATGTAGAGCTAAGAATATCACACTAAACTCAATTGTCTCCCCCATAAGACCTGCTAGGCACACTCAAGCACAGACAAACAAGAACCCGAACGGACCCCATAAGTCCGATAGGTACACACACAGAATCTACGCTACAAAACCAAGGGAACCCAACTCCAACAGCCTTAACACCCATAGGACTGAACCCAATAAAGATAACACCTGGGCCCCGCCCAATCATCAGTCACGAGCTGGAAATAAATGACTTTAACTGTGTAACGTCAGCCTCAGACCAAAAATAATACCTCTCGCTCAACAGCCTCGAGCTAGAAATAACGGAGTCTAACCATGTAACGTCAGCCTCGGACTGGAGCTAACAGCCTACGCTCAATAGTCTCACGCTAGAAATATCGAGCTCTAACTGGGTAACGTCAGCTGCGGACTGGAGCTAGCAGCCTACGCTCAACAATCTCTCGCTGGATATACGGGGCTCTAACCGGGTAACGTGAGCTGTGTGCTGGAGCTAGCAGCCTAAGATAAACAGTCTCGCGCTGGA
Organism: Solanum appendiculatum; assembly: GCA_018342035.1. Classification (NCBI taxonomy): domain Eukaryota; kingdom Viridiplantae; phylum Streptophyta; class Magnoliopsida; order Solanales; family Solanaceae; genus Solanum; species Solanum appendiculatum. Next base: position 18,091 of record JAGDQO010002263.1, on the reverse strand, counting down.
AATATCGGGCTCTAACCGGGTAACGTGAGCTGTGGACTGGAGCTAGCAGCCTACGCTCAACAGTCTCGCACTGGAAATAACGGAATCTAATCGGGTAACGTCAGCTATGGACTTGAGCTAGCCACCTCGAACCAAATAAAGCAACCACCAACTAACTCAACACAAGGCTAGACACCGCGGTACACCGCCCCCACAAGGATAATCACCGAAGGCTCCCAGCCTGACACAACCCAATCATCAATCGGTGCAATAGCTAAATCTTTCGGTAGCACCCCAGAATCGTGGAGATTAGGAAAGGAAGAATAGAAAATCCGAAAAGCATGAAAACGCCTAAACTAAAGCCCATACTATCAAACTCAAGTCTGCTATACCAGTCTACAAGGATCTAGTCCATCCGAATTGACATCGGATAAATACTCAGGTCAATCAGGTGCATGGGACTAAGGCTATTACTACCCTAACCTATCCTAAGGTCAGAACATAGATCTCCGCAATCATCAAACACAAGACAATAACCTGAACCCATGCATGCAACAACAGATAACCACCCAACAGGTAACCCACAACAAAGCATCAATCACCCAAACCAACAATCCACCTTAAAACAATATACAAACCCCGAACAGTCCAGGAATCAACTCTAAATGAGGAAAAGCAGAGAAGAAAAATAGAAGTACTAACTACGTAACCCAGATTCACACAAGTCGACAAGTAATCACACATTCAAACTCAATCTAGGAAGAAGGGAAGTTTTAACCTACCAGAAGACCGATCACGCGCGCTCCAAGTCACTCTGCCGGAGCTTTCCCCTTCCGAACTACCTCAAACTGCTGTCACGCTACCAAAAATAGAGTCACAGCGTCAATACGGTCGTTTAGACATTAAAATCATCAAAATCGAAGACAGACCAATTTTGAAGTCAAAATCGAGAAATGTGGGACTCGCTCTAGATTTTTCGGAATTGACTCTGTGAAGAGGTCCCAAACCCTCCCCCGAACTGGTATTACAAAATAGAACACCCATTAGGGCTCGGATCAGCTCCAAATAGCCAACACAAGAAAATACAAAACTTTAAAACTACAGGCATGAGATAGCAACTTACGCCTCGAATTCATGAAAATCGAGGAACACCGAACGCAAACCAAGCCAAGACCCACACTGCCAACGTGAATCTGAATGCCTGGGACTTTAAATCACCGAAAACTGATAAAAGATGAGGGAGATATGAAATTTCAAAGTTTTCTCCAAATGAGCCTCGACCTTACTTTTATAGCCACTGCAACCCGTTGACCCCCGCGAACGCGGCCAAGGCCCCGGAACGCTCAGGGAAAACAAACTCTACTCCGCGAACGTAGAGAGAAGGGACTCAGACCTTCGCGAACGCGGAACCCTATCCGCGAACATGGAGAGGAGACACTCCCAGGCTCCCCAGACCTTCGCGAATGCAACAAAAGAGATCACCCCACCCCAAAGACCTCTGCGAACATGGAGCAACCCACGGGGATGCGGAGAACAAAACCTCACACCTCCGCAAACGTAGCCTCTGGTCCGCGAACGCGGAGTAGACACCCTTACACGTCCGCGAACGCGGAGCCTATCCCGCGAATGCAGAGAGATAGAGTGTCTGCAGACACCAGCTGCACCAGCTATGTTTTGGATTATTCCAAAACTCCGATGAGGCGCTCAGAATTAGTTCGGAACCCCATGCGTGCAAACGAGATATGTTACCCCATCAAATTCGATGTTCTAGACTCAATGGCATGATCAAAATTTCCATATGAGGTCGTTTCGATGAAAAGTGGGTCCCACACCCAATGGGCCATTTTAGCCAAATTCTACCGGAGGCCTCGAAATTTGATCGAAAGTTCCCAGAAGTTCTCAAAGGGTCATTCTAGACCAAACTCGACATTTTGGAACTAACCACGCTGATGGAATTCTCATCCGAGTGCGTTTACCAAGAATGTTGACCAAAATCAACTTTAAGCCAAATTTCGAAGGCTAAAGAGCTAATTGGCCCCATAATCACACCAGAAACCCCGGGACTCAGGCCAACCATGCTTCTAGCCTAATTTGGCTGCTCCAAAGCTGATGGAACCATCAGAATTCCTATTGGAGGTTGTTTGCCTCAAGTTATGACCGAAATCAACTTTTCAAGGTTCAAAAACTCCAGAACAGGAAAACAAGCATAAAACCCAAAGAAACGACCAGGCGACCGAACCTACAGTGCCAGCAAGTCAGAAATGACTTGTGGTCGCTACAGGAATGCTCTAAACGATAGAAAGGAGGCACAAACATGCAAATGACCTAAAGGGTCATTACACTAAGTCCTCTAGGGAAGGTAACATGAATAAAGGTTTCTTTTCCAATGTTGGAAGCGTTTCTTTCTCCTAGTCTTAAAACATCAAGGAATCCTAGTAACATTTTTTTTCTAAACAAATCTGGATTAAATGAAAAAAATTTAATCTGTGTTTCAAGTTTTATACATACATCTACTGAGAATTGTTGAAACAATCTTCCAGAATGTAAAGTTTCATCTTCTCTCATTTGAAATTGTAACAGTAATATTCGTGGACAGATATAACATTCCTTTTTTCTTTCCTTTCTCTAAATTTTGAGCCTCCATGTCAAGATATTCATCAACAGAACTCATAATTTTAATACTTGATAAATGTTCATGCTCATAATAAGCTTGTCGCCTAGAAATTTTTTTAGGGGTGTTATTTTTTTATACCACAGTGCCAATCACTTTGACCATATGAAAATACAATGGGTATTGTAGTGGATCATAACATCCATAATAATAGTTCAATAATTGAGATCTATTTCTGCGAGTATAGATTCAGCTATGAGGTGCAAAACTAATTTCACTAAATTCTTTCTCAACCCATATTGCTATCATTTTCGATGTAGTAGGAATGTTGTATACTCATTGATCTAAATTCGAGTCACATTTATGAGCAATATAAAAGTTTGATAGATCGGAAACATCTATTAAGGATTTCAGAAAAATAGAATATGAATTAATGCTCAGTATGTTCATTAGTTTTTTGACTATCAACTCATGAACTTTGTCTGAACAAGCCATTCTATTAGCTAATTCGTTGTCGGTATCATAAAAGTATAGCGGTAGATTTCTTGCTATTTTATTAGGAGGGAATAAGTCATTTGTAAAGTGATACATTTGACCTTGAACTCTAAATGTATAAATACCATGATTTCTTTTTTGTAATTCTTTATCATAGTTCATACCAAGTGATGTAATTGCAAACATAATATTATATGTTCTAATGTATGTTCGAAAATGCTCAGATTCTTCAATATGCCTAAATAAAGATCACATAGTTCAGCAGGTACCTGATTAGAAATCAATTTGATCGAGCCATTATTGCAACAAAATTCAGGAGACTCATATTCAAATCTTTTGGCACTACAAAATTTACAGTTAGGAATAATCTTCATATGTACATAGTCAGATTATAGTTGATTTATGTTTACCCAGCTTGTTTTGTGTTGTCTGTGAGCTGCTTATTTTTAGGTACATGATTAGAATGAAGCCACAAAAGTATATAATAATGTTTTAACAAATAATTGGTGTAAATCTTTATTTCGAATAATTGTTAAAGCCACCTCACATTTTGAGTTAGATGTGCCAGATGTCGAGCCTAATACCACAAAAGCAATAAGTTACTTTCATAAAATAGTTGCCACAAAGGGAAAAATATTTTTTTATGGTACTTACCTACTTCATACACACATAATGGAGTAACTATGTTATTTTGCTTATCGACGGTGACAGGCAAAGCTGCAAGATGAAGTTCATTGGTTAACACAAGTAATAAAACACACATTTATTATCATTCCAGCATAACCACATGTATAAATTCCAAATTAATAAGAAAAGTTTATTGATGTCAGCTTCAACTGCGAAAATAGTACAAAAGTCCATTTGATGAGGATTCTGAGAGATAGAGTAGCAACCTTGTACATTTGCAGCGTAGTGATCTTGCACATGAAAAGTTGTAGTTGCAAAAATAGTATTTCTTTTTAGCACTTGACTGTTTGTTCGGTGTTGTAGTAATTGTGTCTCTTTTTATTTTTGTAGAAATTAGTTTATACATTTCACGTCACCTAAGCTTCATCTCAACAGGCCTTTTTGTTGGGGGGGGGTCATCGTTCATTTTTTTAGAAGTCATTAGCCTTGCAGGTTCAGTGTGCACATCTATTTTAAATAGGTAAAGAACAACAATTGTCATTGCACAAGGTATTAATTTTTATAATTAAACCAACTCAGTATATGCAATAATCTATGTTGCTTGGACTCTTCAAAAATACCAACGGATGTGTATCGCATTCGCCAAAGAGATAGTATTTGATAGGGATAGGGATAATAATATTCATGAAATTAAATTTAGTTATGGTAGTTTCTGGTGTGTTCTTATGGAGGAGAAGATGTACTCTGTGAAGTGTGAATTCAACTTTCTTCACAAAATTGAATTATATTATATCAGCTCCATCTAATATACATAACTCCTATATAAAAAAATCTCAATTCCTACTTGCAAAGAAGCCAAACCTTTCTTAAATTTGCTAACAACAAGAACAAAAACAAAGAAAGAAGCGGATAGTACCAATTTACACAATCCACAATCATATGTACACCGACAAAATAAATTTGAACAATCATCCGTAGGTCGACAAAATAAACTCCAGACCGATTCAACATCTCAAACGAAAGCAAAAAAAATGCAATCCATAGAAATTGAACAAAGGATGAATCAGTAAGTATTAGTAGAAATCACAGTGAAAGTGAAAGAAGGCAGATTTTATACCTAAAAGTAAAAATTACAACGAAAGTGAAAGGAGACAGAGTTTATACTAAATTGAACAAAGAAAAGTAGGCAGATTTTATACCTAAAAATAGAAATCACAGCGAAAGTGAAACCAAGCAGAGTTTATACTAAATTGAACAAAGAACAATTCAAAATTAACTCAGGGTCAAAGTAAGCAGATATAGCGGGAGGAATGATGATTTGGATAATGAAGAAAAATGGAAGAAAATATCTATGAAGGAGTGGAGGTTAAGACGATAAAAGTTGTAGAATGTGGTAGATTGAGAAGAAGCGCACAAGTTTATCCTAAAATTTACAACGCTGAATAATGAATATACCCTTGAAGCCAGATAGGCATGTTGACTATGAGCTATGTGGTTATCGTGGCTTATATATTAGTAGTAGATATATACATGCTTGTTGAGAATTCAATTTTTTATTTTGAGTTGTGAAATCAATTGAAGGTGATCCCATCTTCCAATTCTTGTGGTTCGACCTCGACCTTTAAAGTTGGGTAATTGTTTTGCATATGACTATTTATACCCTAAAAAGAGGACATAGTTGAGCGTTTATTAAAGGATCAGTCTCCTTGACATTCGCATACACGACTTAAGGCCCGCGAATGTGATGACCAACCATTTGATCTCTGCGAACGTGACACTAGGCTTGCGAATGCAGAGGCCGAAATCACTGCTACCATGAACGCAGCCTGAGGCGCACAAACACAAAGAGAAAATGATGTTGCACTAGTTGATTCAACAAGTATCAAAATCTCTGATGGAGTGCTCGGGATTGGTTCGGAAGTTCGTGCACGTAAACAAAATATGGTACCCCACCAAATTTGATATTCTGGACTCAATAGAGGTATCAAAACTTCCAATCAAGGTCATTTCAATGAAAAGTGAGTACCACATCCAACTCTATTTTAAGCCAAAATCCATAAGGTAGCTCAAAATGAGCTTAGAAGCCTCGAGATCCGCACCAAAGTTCCTTATAGATCAAACTTGACATTGTAGAGCTAAGGAACTATTAGAATTGCATTTTGAGGCTGTCTACCTGAAGTTTTGATCGAAGAAACCCTTCCAGTTTCAAAAGATCCTTACGCAAAAACATGCACAGAAACTAAACAAATGACCAGTTGACCGAACTATCAGTCCCAACAAGTCATAAATGACTTAATGTCACTATAGGAAAGCTCTAAACTCCAATAAATATGCAATAAAGAAGAAATAACATGGAGGGTCATTACAAACTTATTTCTAGAGGTTCCTTATGACCCTAATTCAAATCCAATACACTTCAAATACCTAGGAATTGATCGTTACACATATATACAATTAGAAGTCATCGGGTTTAGGCCTATACACATACAAAGAATTATTTAGATCTTAGCTTGAAATTTTTGTGGTGGTACAATATCTCTCCTTTGGGATCATTCATCCTCGAAAGATGGTCATACTGGAATTAAAGAAAAAAAACTACTCTTATATGTCTGACTTCTAAACTTGCATACTAACATAGACGAAAATGATCTATACTAAGAGTTTACAACTCATATAACACATAAGGCATGAACGTTCACATAAGATTACAAGATTGCAAAATAACCTATATACTAGCTAGTCTATATTCTCTCACTCTTCCTCTTTGCTTGTTTCATTTCCATCATTTTTCCATACCTCCTCGGTTATTTAATTTTAATCATCCTATTTATCCTTCACAAATGATTCATTTTTCTTATTTATTTCTTACTCAATATTTATCATTACCTCATCATCAAAAACTTCTTCTAATATGTGTTGAGAATTTTCTAGAATGGTTTCCAATTCAACATCAATTAGTTGTTGAACAACTGCAACATCGTTCTGGCAGACCACATGTAACACCCCAGTTTTTAAAAGAAAGAAAAAAATGCAGTTTTAAAATTTTTCTGGTGCCAGTGACGACGGAGGCCATCTACGGACCGTAGGTGGAGTGACGGGCCGTAGATGGGAACCGTCGATGGCCCTGTCAACTTTATGAATTTTGAGTTTCTGAACCTTGACCTACGGAATAGTAGGACGGTTCGTAGTTCGGTTGACGGGCCGTAGATGGGTTCCGTAGATGCCTTCCAGACTTAGCCAAATTTTCAATCCAAAATGAACTTTCTGAATCGATTGACGGAAGAGCAGGACGGTCCGTCAATGGATGTACGGACCGTAGATCCTGTCCGTCAATTGGCCCCGACAGTATTATTTAAGGGCTTTTTGGACTTTTCCCTAAATGTTTATTCCTTATCCTAAACGATTTTACCCCTTAACCTTGGCCCTATTTATACTTTCTAAGCCCTAATCCCTTCATTCCAACTCTCCTCTCCCAAAAATATTCCTCCCTCTAGAAGAACTAAAAGAAGAAGAAGAAGAAGAAGAGAGCTAGGGTTCTCATCAAGGTCATCAACCCTCCTTTTATTTCAAGGCATTGGCATTAAGGTATGATAGTATTTACCATTTGGAGTCTTTCCTCCAATGGGTCCTCTTTTCCTTTAGGTTTTCAAGGTTTAGTCTTGCCCAAGAGAGCTAGGGTTTTGACAAATTCTTATGGGTTCTTCATTATGCTTTCCATTGTTGATGTTATGGTTGATAGTGCATGATCTAGCTTGGTAAAGTAAGCTAGTGCACGATTTAGCATGATTTACATGCAACTTGACGAATCCCATGGGTCCATGCTAAGTTTCCCCCAATTTATGATTCTACTTATGTTTGTGGGTTGATTTGAGAAAAAGATTAATTGCATGAACTCTTTGTGAATTGAGTTAAGGATTATGATTATCAAGCTATGAATTTCATGTAAGACTATGAATGATGAAAAGAGGATATTTTATGAAAAGATGCATGTTCAATCAAAAATCTATGATGTTCCTCTATTATGTGGGTTCCCTCAATTATGACTAAATTGCCTTGATTTATGGCTTTCTAAGTATTAGCTTGCATTGAATTGCATGTTGTGAAGTGAAGCTTATGAACCCATGATTTATGAGTTAAGAGCATGATGAGCTATGTAAATATGAAGCTTATGAACTCATGTATGTTTTATGAAGTTTATGATATGTTAATGGAAATGTTGACTTGTGAAAGGGTTTCTCATGTAATGCTCAACCTATGAATGTGAAAGGTTTTCTCACACGTAATGATTCATAACTTGTTGAAAGGTTTGCTCAACTAAGCTTGAATCCACGATTAAGGAGCTATTTTATGAAGGGACAAGAGGCGATTACCCATGTTCCCTAAGGTAGACAAGAGGCGATTACCCATGTCTACTAATAATGAAATCATGACTAAGGATAGACAAGAGGCGATTACCCATGTCTACCTAAGATAAAATGAACTATGATAAATCTGTGGGAAGTATGCTTAGTACCGAGTGGACAAGTGGCGATTACCCATGTCCCATAACCTATGTGCCACCATAGGGTGATGGTCTATGATAGACACTAGCTAGTGGATCCACATAAGCTAAGAAGTTCATGGTCTTACCTTGGCAAGTAGCACACCCCTTTTTGGTGTGGGGCAGACACTGGATTCCATGTTGATTGCTCACATGGTCTCATATGTCGGTGGGGGTCATTTTTAGTCTTATTTTTTCTGAATGCATATTTCTTATTTCTAAACTCGTGGTCCATTGGCAAGACCTGACGGTGACAATCAAACCATGAAATTTTTCGACCATACTTTAGAGTGAATGTCTTACTATTTTTCATGCAATACGGACAAGCTAACTTTCCAATAGTCATCCGACCAGATAACATTCCATACGTAGAAAAATTATTAATATTTCATATTTAAAAAACACGCATAATAAAATTATGCTTACTTGATATATTATAAGTTAACACACCTTCAAACCACAATTATTTTAGTTCATCTATCAATAGTCGTAGGTAAACGTCAATCAAACTTTTTAGATTACAAAGATTCAAAATAACACAACTTAGAAATATGTGGGGACTTTTAATTCACATTTCAAGAATGGACTGAAGTAGAATTAGAGAATTTTCTGAAACCATCTGCACACAAGCCCAATCTAACATTTCCTGGTTCACTAGTAAAATCTGGATATATGCTATCAAAATGCTTCCATGCTTCTCCATAAAATGGATGAGACAAGTGCCCTGCCATGAGCGTACACCCATGGCGTGGCCGGCACTCGATGCTAATGCTGGTTGGAGCATACCCATAACATGGAATTGGGCTTGAGCATAAATCTAGACATGAATAGAAGTATAGTTTAAAAACATTTGAAGGCAAGTCTTGTAAAAGAAAACACTTCGCATAAGACATAAGTCATGAAGTTGAAATCTTCAATAGGGGACACGAAGGTCAAAACTGAAACATAATCATCTAGCTATCTATGAAGCCTTGAAACAAAACTGAGTAATACCTACCAGGAAATGGCCCCTACTGTACCTTAAGAACATAAACATAAAGTATTGGAAAGATGTAGACTAAGCGCCAAAAAATAGAGAGGGGCTCTCCAATAGAAGAAGATTTGGAACCTAACGAGCGGTCTGATCACGTGTCTTTGTACCTAAGCCTATATCAGTAAATGATGTAGCACCCCGGTAGAAGGGATGTAAGTACATATGGAATTGTAGTATACGTAAAATGAAAGAATGAAATATAACGTACATATCAGATCGACCGAAGTAGCTAATAATCATAACATATGAAGATTAAGAGATGAATTCATTCAGACTGCCATAAGGATACCTCTTTCATCATGTTTTAATTCAATATGAGAATTTAATAGTGTAAGCAACATAAAAAACCATTTGACATACACATGCATATAAGCTAAGCCATACTTTGGTGGGTATGCAAAATAGGTATACATATCATGTGGATCCATAGCTAGCCTTTACAAGGGATATAAAAGAATGAGTCACCAAATCAACGGTACGATCCTTAATCTATATCGGTAAATGTAGTTTCAGGCATCATCATTTAGACTTAGCCTTATCACCTAACTATTTAGATCTCTTAAGCTCATGTAATCATGGGTTAGCTCGAAGGTTCATATTCTTAACATTTAAGAATCATAGTTCATAAACTTCATTCATATCATCACCTAATGAGGTTATAATTCATATATCATAGCTTTATATTCACGTGAGACATAAATCATATCATAGTAGTGTAGTCAAGGAAACATATGATAGCATCATAAGATTTACATTTAAGGAAAACCATAGTTCATAATTCTAGGGTTCATAATATAATAATATCCAAGAATCCATCAAGAAAACATCAAGAAACCATTAAGAAGTTATTAAAAAGTCATTAAGAAACCATTAGACTTAGTTTTCAAGATATAAACCGTTACTTTCATAATCATTCAAAAATTCATGGAGGAAAATTTTAGAAAACTAATGGATAAAAGAAGTATTAAGAAATTGAAATACTTTCATGGAGAGTTCTTGGGGTTTCATGAAGATTCAAGAATATGGGGTTTCTTCTTAAGCCTAATTCATTAATTAAAGAATTTTTGAAATTTTGGAAACGTAGTTCGTGGGAAAAACAAGGCGTTCTTACACATGGAGATTGCCTTACATACCTTACATTCTCTAAATTCCTAATAAAGGTGTGGTCTTTGGAGGAAAAGATGCCAAAAATTCCTTTCTTGAACCTTAGAGGTGAGTTTTCTTGAAAATATATGAATTCCATGAGTAAAGGATATTAATTGGTGTTGAGATGAAGAAATTATGAAATTCTATGATCAAACCTTACCTTGGATAATGGATGAACATTGGAGGAAGTTAGTTTCTTTAGAACTTCTCTTTCTAGGGTAAAATTTTAAACTAGGAAGGTGAACTATGTTTTTGGAGGCGCAACCAGCGTGCAACAAGGTAGTAGCTTGTAACACGTCAGAAGTGCAAAAGTCAGTTTGGGTGAAAAGTGCAAAAAAGTTGTTGGTGTTTGGCTTCCACAAGGCCATTCATGGATCGTACGAGTTTCCATGGTTCATTGAAGGAACCCATGGAAGGAGTCGGAGAAAGTGGAATTTTCTAAGTCAGGAATCACAGAAGGTATTACGGGTCATGAAGGGATCCACGATCCATAAACCCGTCTATGGATCACCCATTAGAGAGTTGGAATTTTTGGAGTTACAGTAAGTGTTTCATGATTAGCGAGTACGGACTATGGTTGGTTCTACGGACCGTGGAAGGGTCCATAGACTACACTACTATACTTCAAAAAATTTGGCTAAGTAGAGGTTCACGGATGGTATGTATGGTCCGTGTAAGGTTCCACAAACTGTTGAACCAGTTGTGGAAAGATGGATCATAAACTCAAGTTTTAGGGCTTCGACATGATGAGAGGGTCCACAAACCATCAAAGAATTTACGGCCATGTAAGGGGCCTATAGACTTGACCTCAAGGATTTGGATTTTCCCCCTTTAACTTCTATGGATGGCTCCAATGACCGTAGAAGGGTTCATGGTCTATGAATGGTACCTGTGAAAGTAATTCGATAATTTTTCTTTAGGGTAATTTGAATCTTTTCCTACTCTTTTAATTCCTATACTATATCATTTTAAGTGATCTATTTCTAAGACTATAATCGTTTTTCCTAAGACCCTAACCTCCCCATTTACTCTCATTCTCTCAAAACCTCAAAACTCTCTCAAGTCTTCTTCTCCAAGTTCTCTCCCAAGGCAATCAAGGATTCCTCAAGCTTCAAGTCTCATTTCAAGATATCAATCTAGAGTTTCATCAAGGTATGTAGAAAATTCATCGATGAGTTCTTCTTCACCCGTTGAGTCCCAAATAAACCTCAAATTTTTCTTTATGATTCTTACCCAATTCTAGAGTTTCATAATTTTCTTATAGGTTCAATTAATTACAAGTTTATTCATCATGATTGATATTATTATGCATAATTTGATCATAATTCAATATTTTTAATAATATTTTCATGAACACATGCTATATAAGTATTTTATGATATGAACTCAAACTTTGTTGATAAGCATGCATTATGATATGAAATTTTATGAATCAAGGATGATTTTAGATAAAGTATCAATCAAGTTTTATGAAAATTGAATGCTTTCAATTGAAGTACTTCTCATTATGAAAGATAATAATGATTTATATGCTTTAGATAAGTGTCTCTTATGAGTATATTATGAAGTCATGATTTAAAGGTGTTATTTTTATAACTATGAGATATGTTATGAAGGATTGGATATTATTAGATTCTTACCATTTCACTTTGTTATGAATATGAATATTATTATAATTATGCATGTTTTCCTTTGGGTGTTTACTTAGCACCAAGTGGACTTTGGGATGAAGGCTTACCCACAAGAATAGGTTGAAACCTTTAGTAGCAATCCCCTTGTCTTAGAACTACATGCCTCCATAGGACCTTGTCGTAATTGACCTTAGCTAGTGGATCCACCTTAACTCTAAGAAAGTACTATGCCCTTACCTTGGTAAGTAGGACTCTCTCTTTTCAGTGTGGAAGGGCTACACTAGACTCCATGTTATTGCTCACATGATTTATGTTAGTTAATGGTATCTCCCACAAAAGACTTATGATTTTCACTTATATTATGATTATGATTTACAGAATATTGCATTGACCTTATACTATGCTTTCAGAATCAGATTTTTTAGTTTTCATGTTGTGTTTACTTGGTCATTGTATAACGAATTTTTTGGATTATCATGCTTTATGTTAATTCATGCATCTTTTATCATGCTTAGTACATTCCAAGTATTGACCGCATACATCTCCTATGCCTATATTATCTTATAATATAGGTTCTGACGCATCTCATCCTACTTGTGGATAGCACATACCCCTATCACCTTTGCTCTGATTTGGTGAATCCTCATGGTTTGGGAAAATTACCATACTTATGCTTTTATGTCATTTCTGACTTATTTTTGTCGTCAGATTGTTCTAGTGAGCTAGGGCTTCTCCTAGCCACTTATTATATAGTAGAGGCTTCTTATCATACATTAGTATATCCACATTATGGTCTTGTACTAAGAATTTCCATATATGTTGAGTTTATCATTTGAGACTTATATTCCACTTTCATGTTATTTCAGTTATGTTGTCATCTTAGTATCATGCTATGTCATGTGGTTAAGATTAGAGTCTCTCGGGATTCTAGGAACCATGTCACATCTATGGGGCAGTCTTGGATTATGACAAACTTGGTATTCAGAGCATCAGGTTCAATTGTCTTAGGGTGTATGACAAGTCGCATTTAGTAGAGTTTTATTCATGAGTGTGAAGTGTGCCACATTTATGAATAGAAAGCTACGATTGATGTACCGTGGATTTGCGGTACTTAAAATGCTTTAAAATTGGGGTTTTACGTGTGTCTTAAGCATTTGTTAGTACATGTGATGGTCTTTTGATTATATTTTGCAGGGAAAGAGGTTTTTGAACAATTGGGATAAAATGAGATGAAGCAGCTGATACGAGCTATAAGATATTCTATGAGCCGTAGGAATGAGTCGTGATTTGAAGTGATGATTTCTGGAGCTAGGTGTAAAATGACGGAAGCTAGTGACGAGCCGTAGTCACTTCTATGAGCCGTACAAATGAGTCGTGGAAAAGTTAAGTGAAATTGAGCTCCAGTACTTGGTTGATGAGATCACAGGATGGTCAGTGCTAAGTTCTACAGGTCGTAGAGCATTAACCATAGAAATATTCAAAAGAGAAGTTGAAGTTGTTATTTTGACGGATGGTTCCGTAGTACTTCCTATGAGTTATAGGAACGAACCGTAGGAATGACTGTCTAAACTGAATTTTCTTAGATTTCCTTTTCCTACTTTGTTTAGGATTTGATGTCTATAAGTATTAGTTGTAATTTTCATTTTTTGTGTTGTTAGACGATTTCATACTTTTGTTTTGACTTTGGAAAACATTTGTGAACACTTTTGTCCATTTTAATTCTTGAAGTTTTGGTTTGGAATATAGCTTTTGTTCTTCAATTCAAGATTTCAAATTTCAATTACTCTAATTTTAAGTTCATGATTTATTTTACTAAACCTATTATGAATTGTGATCACCCAAGCATGAGTAGCTAAATTCAAAACTAGGATTGTGGGAACCATGAGTTATTAACAATGTAGACCTAATAATTAAGTAATCCTAAAGCAGTGTTTATGAATGTATTGTTGATCTCTTCATTTTGAAAACTTTTTAATGGTGCGCAATGTTAGAACTCGCCTTATTCTTACTTTTTTGACCAAGAAAGTAAAGAATGGGAAAAGAGATTAAACAATAGAGATTTAGCATTGATCATCCACTATATAATTGTAACACCTCGGATTCGAAAAGAAGGAATTTTTGGTTTTTCAAGTCTGGTACCAGTACCAACGGAAGCCACCTACGGGCCGTAGGTGGGAACCGTAGGTGGCAAGATGAATTTTTGAAAATGTCAACTTTCAGGATCCCATTGATAGTTTGCCAAGACGGCCCGTCATTCCATGAATGAGTCATAGGTAAGGTCTCGTAGGTCATCCCTAGAGTTAGTGAAATTTTGAGGGTCTATGTTGGGACCAACGGCTGGTATGTACGGTCCGTAAGTGGACCAACTATAACACCCCAGATTTGAAAAGAATGAAAAATTTCAACTTTTAAAAACTTTGGCAACCTACTACTTGACCTACTAACCGTTGGTTGACTTACCAACAGTAGGTCAAGGGGGAGGGAGCCGTAGGTGGGGCTGCCTAAGGGAAGAAATTGGGAAACATTTATTTGGGGTGACCCACGACTTGACCTATCATTAGTAGGTTGACCTACCAATCGTAGGTCAAGTATGGAAGGGAACCGTAGATGCTACTGTTTTGGGGAGGAAATTATTTAAAATTTTTGGGCCTAGGCAGGCTGACCTACGGTTGGTCACCTACGGGCCGTAGGTTGACCTACCAACCGTAGGTCAAGCCGTTGGTGAAGGGATTCCAGGAAATTTTTTTAGGGATCGTTTGGTCTTTTCACCTAATGACTTATTTACTCTTTTGAGTCAGTTTCCTTCAAATCCTAACACTATATAAGCCCTTTTAATCCTAAAAACTACCTTTCCAATCACTTTTGCAAATTTCCCCAAACTCTCTTCTCTCAAATAATTTTCTCTCTAGAAGTTAGAAGAAGAAGAAGAAGAAGAAGAAGAGGGCAAGCTAGGGTTCAAGAAATCAAGTTTTTCTTCATCAATTGCTTAAGGAATTGGGACTCTAAGGTATGATAGTGTTCATTAATGGAGCCCTTTCCTCCATGAAGTCCTTAAATCTTCAATTTTCAAGTTAGAAATCCTCCATTGATGCTAGGGTTTTCTTCAATGTCATGGATTCCTTGCAATGTTGATTTAATTGATTGTTTTATGAATTTTGAAGTATAAATTGAGTTGAATTTCATGAATTTAGATGAATTCCCATGAACCCATACCAAATCCCCCAATTTCGAAATCTATACTTTGTTGTTGGGTTGAATTACAAAGTGATGAATTTTATGAAATCTCTATGAATCCATGCATGAATTACGATTTCTAATCTAAGACTTTTCATGATGAGATTATGAATGACCTAATGATGGTTTTATGAAAGTAAGCATGTTCAATAAAAACTATGATTTTCCTCTATTATGTGGGTTCCTTCAGTTATGATCAAATTGCCTTGTTTATGGTCTTCTAAGCATGAGTTTACATTGAATTACATGATTTAAGAGGAACTCTTATGAACCCATGTAAACTCCATGGTTTGTAAGTTATGAGCATGATTGAAACGACCCCAAAAATGCCCGAAAATGTGCTTCGGAAACACCTATAATTGAAATTTCCATATATCTCAAAATCCGTGCATGATTTCGGAAATTTGACTTCATATTCTTATTTGTGGGGTCAAATTGAGTGGGAAATGGGTCTAACCCGAATTTTAGAGCAACCGTATCAAAATTCGAAAATCGCAAAAATTGCGATTTGGAGGGTCAACTTTAAAGGGGCATATCTCTTAGCACACAAGGAACTGGAAGGGCTGCAACCTATCAAATTAAAGCTCCTTGAGTTAGCTTTCCAACGCACTTGGTTTCACCTTATTCCGCGTTAGGATGAGGGAGTTATGACCATTTTCGTAAAACCTGTCAGTGCAGAATTTCCAATTCCAGTGAGCGAATTTTCTAGGCGGGTTGGAGTCATTTTTTATAAAAAGGGGATATGTCCCATATTTAGTCATTTTCTAAACTCCAAAAACACTCTCTAAGCCCTCTCCAAAAATTCCACCAAGATCTTCAACCAAATTCAAACATCTCAAGCTCTAATTCCGGATTCAAGACTCAATCTCAAGCTTCGATTCTCCATTCCAATCTTCATCAAGGATTCTCCAAAGTTGAGGTATGTGGGTTTGATTGTGGAAACCTTCCTTTCCACAAGTCCAACCATTTATCCTCTATTTCTACTTCAAGTTTATGGGTCCTCATGATCAATTATGAACTCTTGAATTACGGAATTACTACTACACACCCTATTATGGTCCTTTTTGCATATTATCATGAAATGGAATTTTTATGTGATGTTTATGGTTTACATGCTTCCATGATCAAATTATGAAGGTTGATATATATATGTATGTTGTTGGTGGGCTGATTTATATGGATTTTGGAATTGGTTGGAATTAGTATTCTTGAAATACATGATTTCATTTATATGAACAATTGCCCACCTTGTGTTTGATAAAATGCCCATTATAGAATTCTTAGGAAAGGGAAGGTCCAAGGTACGTCCTATGAGACGGATGGTTATGTAATTACTGAAATGATGATGAAATGGACACATGTATATGATTTTCTCTAAATAAGTGTTGTGAGTCGACCATGCCTAGTACGGGGGTAGTAGGCCCGTATAACCATATCGAGGGGTTGTACCTTGGTTGCCTAGTACGGGGGGTTGTAGGCCCGTATAACCATATCGAGGGGTTGGTACCTTGGTCCCTAGCACGGGGGTGGTAGGCCCGTGTAACATATCGAGGGTTTGTACCTTGTCCCTAGCACGGGGTGGTAGGCCCGTGTAACCATATTGAGGGGTTTGTACCTCTTTCGCCTCTCCAAGGGGGTGGTAGGCCTTGGAAAATACTATATTGATGGTCACTCGCCACACATGTACTACGTCCCATTAAATATGATTTTTATGTAAGCATCATTATACATATTATTTTATTAATATGCTCTCTATTGGGTATGATTACGCATTTTTCCTATGATGTCCATCTAATGTAGCATTGCATTGCATCCCATATACTTAGTACATTCAAATGTACTAACGCATACTCTATGCCTACATGATGTCACCATGTAGGGACCGGAGCACCGCTTGACCATCCTCCTCCGCGTGGCTAGTACGATTTTCTATAGTGGTTATTGGTGAGTCCTCCATTTCGGGGACGTTGCTCATGATCTTTTGCTATGTATAAAACTTTTCCTTTCTAGTTATGTTTTGACTATGAGGGTGAGCCCGGTAGTTTGTCTTGGCCCCCGCTAAGTACTCATGTTTAGAGGTGGTGTTGGACAAGTTGTGTATTATGCTTGAGCTTGACTCATCTATGGTATTTATGTATCATTTCTTTTTTTTTCTTGCTCCCTTAGTCCCGATTTTCCCCTTGATTATGCTTATCGCTTATGGTCATTTAATTGCTTCCGCGACCAAGGATGTGTAATGATACGCTATGAGGCTTGTTTGGGGTTCCTTCGGGTTCCCCATTCGCCGGTCACATCTAGGCCCTAGGCTTGGGTCGTGACAAACTTTGTATCAGAGCCCTAGGTTGAATGATCCTCGGAGTCCAACACACCGCGTTGATTAGAGTCCGATTCATGGTTGTGTTGTGCACCACAACTATGAGTAGGAGGCTATGAGACGTTTTAGGAAATGTTTCCCTTCTCCATGTTCTAAGTCGTGCTGTAGAGTTGAATTAAGTTCTTCCCTAGCGATTGTTCTTTGTTATGCTAGATCATGTCTAATACAAGAGGAAGACGAGCCCGCGCACCCGAGGAACAACCGACCAATGGGGATCTTCGGGATGCCCTTACTTTATTTGCACAAGCTATGGCTAATCAAGCCAACCACGGGACCCAAGCCCCTCAGGCTCTTACCCCGGCATCTCGGGTGAGAGACTTCGTGCGGATGAATCCCCAGAATTCTATGGGTCTAAGTTAGATGAAGACCCTCAAGAGTTCATTGATGAAGTCCACAAGATATTAGCTATCATGGGCGTGAG
>JAGDQO010002262.1:0-400159 GCA_018342035.1 Solanum appendiculatum | reverse complement strand
GACTATGAGGGTGAGCCCGGTAGTTTGTCTTGGCCCCCGCTAAGTACTCATGTTTAGAGGTGGTGTTGGACAAGTCGTGTATTATGCTTGAGCTTGACTCATCTATGGTATTTATGTATTATTTCTTTTTTTTTCTTTCTTGCTCCCTTAGTCCCGATTTCCCCCTTGATTATGCTTATCGCTTATGGTCATTTAATTGCTTCCGCGACCAAGGATGTGTAATGATACGCTATGAGGCTTGTTTGGGGTTCCTTCGGGTTCCCCATTCGCCGGTCACATCTAGGCCCTAGGCTTGGGTCGTGACAAGTACGCGGCTAACGTTACTCGGTTATCTCTCAGGATATCCAGCGCTAGGCTGACGGGGGTAGGCTACCCGCTCCGGTCCGCAGCTGACGTTACACGATTGTAGCCCGTTATTTTTAGTGCAAGTCCGTGGAGCATAGGCTACTAGTCCCAGCTACGTGGCCGACGTATCCAGTGGAACCAGTATTTCCAGCGTTAGACTATCGAGTGTGGGTTGTTTGTGCCAGTCCGAGTCTGAGGTGTCACGGTTAGAGTCCGGCATTTCCAACTCGTGACTGATGACTGAGCTGGGCTCTGATATTTATGATATTTATGACTGAGCTGGGCTCTGATATTTATGACTGAGCTGGGCTCTGATGTTTATGACTGAGCTGGGCTCTGGTATTTATGACTGAGCGGGGCTCTGATGGTAATGATTGGGCGGGGCCCTGGTGTTGTTCTGGAGTTTGTTATTCCTTCGTTTCTGTAGAATAGTTCTTCTGTGTACCTGTCGGGCTTATGGGGGTCCGTTCAGGAGACGAGGGTGAGCACTTGGCGTTTTGGGATTACCAGTCTCCTTCTGTTTATATATTTTTGCTTGTCTTTTGTTTTCGAGACAGTTGTTCCAGTGGTCCACTTTCGGGACTTGTACTCTTTTTAGTAGTTCTGTACTTGTGACTTTCAGGTTTTGGGAGGTGTTGTATATGTTATTTTGGTTCCGTTCCAGCTTTCGTGAGTGCTCTTATTGTATGCTTCTGCTTGGCTATGGATTAGTTTCCACCCTTAGTCCCTTTACTGTTTAGTTCCGGGATAGGTTTTGGCTGGCCTACTAGTGGGTTGGTTGGCGCCATCATGACATGAGAAATTGGGTCATGACATGTGCGTACACTAATACACATGATTACTTTACACGTAGCTACTAACTATTATAAGTAACTGATAATAACTATATGTGGCTAATAATTATGCCACATAGCTGGAAACTTGTATACGTAGCTGATTGTTGAATCTTCTGTATATATATCCTTTTTTGAAAACTATTTTGCTGAAAATAGTCTTGGAAACATGTATCTTCTAATTGTTTGGGCTTTTGTCCTTTGGTGGCATAAATTCTTGGTTTGTGCGGGGTCCACCTGCTTTTTTAATTGTTGATAAATAAATGTTATAAACATATTCTGAAATTTTATCATAAAGTGGCCTAGAAACTTGTTTATTGTTACTTGTATCATTGACCTCTTTGTGGCATGAAATTTTGATGCACCAAGTTACGAGACGGAATCTCAAGTAAAATTGGGCAGAGTAACGGGAGGGAGTAAGAACAAGTAAAATTGAAACAAGCTTAAAAAGAAAAAAGAGCAAGGAAGCAGTAAACTTAAACTTTAACACAAAACTAAAACTTATAAAACATGATATGAAAATAGTAGTATAGAAAAGATGTACTTTCAAAAGCTATTTATTCATTAGGGGAAAGTACAGAGACATGGATGGGAGAAATATTGGGGAAAAGGATGGGAAATGTAGAGAGGTTTTCAAAGTCGTAAGATTTTTAAAGCCCCCTACTGATACAAGTTGAAAGCCTTAAATAGGCCTCAAAAGTGATGACTAATGTAACCTATTATGCTATCTATTTTACATGTGAGTGTACACTAATACACTCTACTATTTTAACACGTAGCTACTAACTATTACACATAACTGATACGTGGCTGATAAATATGCCACATAGCTAGAAAACATGTATACTTGTTGAATTTTGTTGCATGTATATCCTTGAAAACATGCTAATGTTTGCTGAAATTTTCAACGTGATCTTTTCCATGTTGTCTTCTTATTTTTTAACCTTTATCCATTTCTACGGGGTCCCTTTGGGGTCCACTTGTTTATTTAATTGTTGACATATGCTGGTACTTTTTCTTCTTTATTGAAGGAGATACATATCCTCATTACTTTGCTCACTATTATGTGAGGATGCGGTGTCTAATAACTCCATTATCTTCTCATGGTTTGTATTTTTATTGAGACTTGATAAGGCTTCTTCGAGCCTTCTTTTTAATTCTTCTTTTGAAACGTCAGATTTCCTTTATGATGAAGAGCCGGCAACTAACTTGTCATCGTGATCTTTCGGAGTCCATCCTTTAATTCAGATAGTCTTACTCAGATATTTGATCCTTTCAAATCCATGAATATCGAAGGACAAACTAATAATATAAGAGATTCTTCTTGAAATAAAGAACTTGCACCATTTAATATTTTTTGGAAGTGTAGAGATATTTTGTTCTACCTGGAACTTTTCAAACTGCATTAAAAATTGTGGTGATAATACCTGCTTATTTCCTCCAAATTGGCTCCACCATTCGAAAAACCATCGGGGAATCACTGTATTTTTCATTTCTTCTGAATATTTAACAAACCAAGTAAGGGTATTTGGCCTAACGTACATGAAATTGTACCAAGCCGCCTTGTAATCATACCAATTATATGTCTGGGGTAGATAAGATGTTGAAAGGGGAATGGGAGTATGTAGATGATCTAAAAACCACTCAAAAGGACTTAATATTCTTTTAATCGTAAATCTTAAAAATTGAATACTATCTAGATCATTGTTATCTGCTAATTTATGTTCAATTTTCACTGAATTAGTATCTGTTAATATAAATTCATAATACCTTCGGGTTTTCCGTGGATCCTCAGTCCCCACATAATTTCGATTGGTGTAACAAGGTTTTAAAAGATCCGGTACTCCAAAACCTTCGTATTCCTTATCAAGGGCCATGATTGGTAGTACCTGTAAAACTATTATCAGAAAATCCTTTTTATTTGACGGAGTAACCTTTTCTTTATTCTTCGTCGGGGTAGTTGGAACTACTGCCTGCGAGTATGTTTTTGGGGGCTTCATTTCATAACTATCTTTTGTTTGGATAAAAATACATGTTGATGAGGGTTTATCTTTAAGACTTGGTTTACTAGTCATGGGTTCATTTATTGTTAGGGAGTTGGGTTTTGGCAGGGATGGAAATTCTGCCAGAACTGAGTAGCGATTTTCTAATTTTTTATCGGCCTCTTTGAAAGGTTTTTTCATTTTATCTTCTGGCTTGAAGGGTTGTAGTGGGAGCCTCGGGGGCCGTATTCCCGGTACTCCTGGTCTCATTATTTCCCTATAAAAAAAATTTTGTAAAAAAACAGGGAGAGAATTTTTTTCTCCTTTTATAAATTCTATTTCAAATTCAAAGTCGGATAATAAAGCTTGCCATCTGGCAAATATTTGTCTAGAAATTAGATTTTGAACATCCTGTTGCAAAACATCCTTGGCTGCTTTGCAGTCGACTCTTAACAAAAATTCTTTATTTATCAAATCTTCTTGAAATTTGGTAATACATAGTACTATAGCCAAAATTTCCTTTTTAATAGTACTATAATTTTGGGTGTCATTCCAGATCCCTGAAGTGAATCTCACTAATTTTCCATGGATCCTATGGAAATTATTTGTTTAAGTATGCTTCTGTATCCTATGTCCGAGGCTTCGATTTCGACAATCATAAGAGCCTCGGAATGTGGTATACCTAGACATGGAAGTTTCTGAACTATTAACTTAATTTTTTGGACTACATTAGTGTGCTCTATTCCCCATGGCATTGGGTTCTTTTTAAGATGTTGATAAAGAGGCCTACAAACTTGTCTAATATTTGGAATAAAATCCGCAACATAATTGAGACTTCCAAAGAATCTCTGGAGCTGAGTTTTATCTATTAATTCATCCAGAAATTTAGACGAGAACTCTATGGCTCTACAAATGGTTTTGTAGGTTCCCTAGTATAAATCATGGCCAAGGAATCTAATAGCAGTCTGAAATAATTTTATCCTTTTAGCACTTACTACTTAGCCATTTTGTTTAATGACCTTTAAAAAGGTTTCAAGTTGCTTAAAGTGTTGATCAATATCCTCAGAATAAATTAAGACATCATCTATATAGACTATAGAAATATGACTTTATTTATTAAATATTTTATTCATGATATTTTGAAATTCAGATGGAGCATTCTTTAGTCCGAAAGGCATTACATTCCATTCGTATTGTCCGAAAGGGACATTGAAGGATGTTTTATATTTTTCTTTTTCGGCGATTTGCATTTGCCAAAACCGTGATTTCATATTAAATTTGCTATAAATATTAGCTTTATAAGAGTCTTTTAAGAAGTTCACGCTTGTTAGGTATGGGGTACCTAATCCATTTTAATACTTTATTAAGAGGCTTATAATTGATAACAAGTCTTGGGGCACCTCTTTCTTTGTCGGCACTATTATAAACATAAAAGGCCGAGCAACTCCAAGGTGATTTGGATGGTCTAATAATATTTTTAAAAAGTAAATCATTAATTTCTTTTTTACGATATTCCATTAATTCCGCGTTCATTTTGATGGGTCTCGCCTTAGTGGGGATAGCCCTTTCGTCAAATCCCTCAATATAAGGTAATTCAATAACATGTTTTTTTCTTTCCCAAAATGCATTAGGGAAATCTGAATAAACTTCTCGTTCAATATCATCTTATAAGCTTTTAATTTTAGCTTCTACCTCCGGGGTTTTTAAAGAGGATTCAATTCGTTTTATCTTGATGTATTCCTTTAAATAGTTAATCTGTTGCTAAAGTAGACTTATTCTAAAGATATTCTTATCTTTTATATGGTCACTTTCTTCTTTTGATAGACTATTTAATTAGGTGTGAATGTCATCCAGTTGGGCAGTATATGGTTTTAGTTGAGTCATAAAACGAGTACCTAATATTATTTCTTCATTTATGTCTTTAGTTATTACAAAATCATTGATAAAACAAATTCCGTCATTACATATGTGCCCCTTGTGGAGCTTGTAATTTATTTTAAGTCTTTCTCCTGTGGCGGAGAATAATCGTATAGTGTTTCTTTCCAGATACTTAGTAGGGATAATTCCTTCAATGATGCAATTTTGGTTTGCACCAGTATCTACTAATGTGATTTTATGTATGGTATAATTTTATTTATAACTAAAGTAATAGATATATGATAACTCTGTGTTTTAACTATTGCAATAGTATTAACTCCTGATTTTGCCGCTAGAGGCGTTTCAAAAGATTCTATTTTATTAGCAAGTGATTCTTCTTCAAAAGTGTTAAGTTTTTGCTTAATTTCTTTAATTTTATTTTTACATGTACTAATTCTGTCTGAAGATCTTGTAGAGTGGTTTCTGAATTTTGTTCTTTAAATTTATTTATTACATTCATCATATTGTAAGGTTTAATAGTATGATTATCAGATTGTTGATTAAGAATTATCTCTTTTAATGCTATTAAATATTTTTTCTTATAATCCGGATCCTCGATATGATCAATCATATCAAAGAAAACTTCATTACTATTACTGGTAATGACATTGATGGAGTGGCTTTGGCAAGTGTAAGTTGCACCACCGCATTCATAGTCCATTGAATTATTACTATTGGAAGTATATCTCATATTAAGTTGGTCATCTTCACTATGACTGTCTTTGGAAAAAGAACTAGTTTGATCTTCATCAAGGATTGAATATAATTTATTTTTAACTTCATCTTTTTGTTCTAACATGCTTATCTTATCCTTCTTTTAATTAGGGGCCCGACAATCTCTAGCATGGTGTCCGGTTTTCCCACAGTTCCAACATGTATCAGTGTTGCTTTTGTCTTTATTATCTAGTTTGGACTTTCTAGGTTTTCTTTTGTAATAATGAGGTTTATCATATTTATGTTGGTGTTTAATTTTTTTAGAGACTTTATTTGAAGGGGCAGATAATTTGGTATATCCAAAGTCTTGACAAAAATCTCCTAATTCTTTTTGTGATATTTTACTATCCTTTTTCAGTTGGTTTTTAAGTTTAATATCTGTACATAACTCTAATCCGGTAATCACCATAGGTTAATTGATTATAAGGTATTTTCCCCTCAAATCTATCTTGTAATTTTATTCTAACCTTTTCAGCAAATAGTATTAGTAAACCACTTATAAATTTTTCCTTCCAATAGTCATGATTACAATCTTTTCTAATCATAACTTTGTTGAGGAAAATATCTTTATACCATCTAAACTCGTCTAACTTTGGACAAGATAGATTAGATAATATTTCTAAACTTCTATCCTGAAAGAGTTGAGGTTAATTTATAAAATGTTTAGCTATATTATAAATTAAGGTGGTGGTGGCATCTTCCAAGATTTGATTTTCTATGGTCTACCCTGAAGATTCATTCTTAATAACTGGGTTAATAGTTGTAGCATTTAATATGCCTCGTCTATTATCTTCTGTAAGATAATTATCCCACCAATTTTTTAATGTGCTAGTAAACCCAGCTGTAATTAAAGTGGCTGATTGTTTATCCGATAAATTTTTCATTTTATATGCCGTGATGGCCATTCCCATTTCATGTAACTTATTATATATTTGATGTTCTGTGAGTGCATCAATATTCTATTCAGCTATTTCTCTTCTAGAATGTGAAGTATGAGATAAAAACTCATTTTCTTCATACTGCATATCCGAAAAGGATGGTTTGTTATAATAATTCTTTTTTGTGGAATAACTAGAACATAATTTATTAATATCATTATCATAATTTTTGGATAAGGCATTAATGAGTTTATCATTGGTAAATTTTAATTTGGATTTTAATTTTTTATTAAGTATTTCTATACGATCATCCGTGATTTCAAGCTTCTCTTGAAACCTGGGAAATTTTTCTTTAGAAAATTCTGGCAATTTAAATATTGGATGAGTTTCTAATTTTTTATTTTTATCATTGTAGGAAGGACTTGGTCTATCCTTAAAAATTGATTTATTATCAGCTTCAAGAATTTGGTTAGAGACTACATAGAATAGTTGATTTGTTTAATTATTTTGTTGTAGTATTCTGTTTATGTCTTTATTTGTTGGATCACCTTTTGTATCTACTATGTCAATTTTAAAAGGTGAGGCAGTAACAATTCTACCATCTATGGGTAGACTAATTTCTTCTAACGAAGGAATTTTAGATTCAACTACCTAATTATTAGTAGTTATACTATTTATTAACAATCATATTTAACGACTCTTTTTGGTCGTCTAATTTTCTTGTGCATTCAAACCATTTAAAAAACTCTATGTTACATTTTAATCTTTTCATACCACTGAACCACTCATTTATAAGGACTAATCTCTCTTTTAAAGAATATCTTTGTATGTACCATTGTTTTTAATGGAATATTCTGGACTAGTCCATAGTTTATCTAAATATTTAATATCCGGTTCAAAAGTTTCATCCGATCTAATCATGCCAATAGACTTATTAATTCTTTTAATAGAATTTACCAAAGTAGTATCATTACTTATCATCTTGTTATTTTTTATGGTAGTTATTGTTAAATATTCTAGATCTTTTACAGATGGTAGAGTACACATGAATTCTTAAGGAATTATAATGTATGAAGTAACTAGCGGAGAGAAGAATACTATCCTTGGGCTATACATCTACTTTAAAAGTTACTTTCGAAATAATAAATTCTTTGTGTAATAATTACTGATACTTTTTCACTAACCTTCTTTGATTTTATTCCTCTAGGCTTGGCGACGGGAACACCCTCCGGGTCTGGCTCTACGACACACACAGTCTGAGCTAATCCAACGAAAAAGTATGGGCTTGCCAACGTCTAAACCGCGATTAACCGGTTACCCAACTTCAAGGAATAAAACTAAGACCATAAGTGTAAGAAGAACATCAACTACCATACTCCGAACTTATTATACCGACCGCAACTTAAGTTTCGATGTTGTCTTCCTAAGGACAGTGTAGGGACTTAGGCCGCTCCTACTCATTCGGGGAATACGGCCCCTGAGGCTCCCACTACGGCCCTTCAAGCCAGAAGATAAAATGAAAAAACCTTTCAAAGAGGGCGATAAAAAATTAGAAAATCGCTACTCAATTCTGGCAGAATTTCCATCCATGCCAAAACCCAACTCCCTAACAATAAATGAACCCATGACTAGTAAACCAAGTCTTAAAGGTAAACCCTCATCAACAGGTATTTTTATCCAAAAAAAAGATAGTTATGAAATGAAGACCCCGGAAACATACTCCCAAGCAGTAGTTCCAACTACCCTGATGAAAAATAAAGAAAATGTTACTCCGTCAAATAAAAAGGATATTCCGATAATAGGTTTATAGGTACTACTGATCATGGCCCTTGACAAGGAATACGAAGGTTTTGGAGTACGGGATGTTTTGAAACCTTGTTACACCAATCGGAATTATGTGGAGACTGAGGATCCACTGAAAACTCAAAGGTATTACAAATTTATATTAGCAGATACTGATTCAGTGAAACTTGAGGATAAATTAGCAGACGACAATGATCCAGATAGTATTCAATTTTTGAGATTCACGATTAAAAGAATATTAAGTCCTTTTGAGTGGTTTGTAGATCATCTACATACCCCCAATCCTCTGTCAACATCTTATCGACCCCAGATATATAATTGGTATGATTACAAGGCGACTTGATACAATTTCATGTACGTTAGGCCAAATATCCATACTTGGTTTGTTAAATATTCAGAAGAAATAAAAAATACAGTGATTCCCCGATGGTTTTACGAATGGTGGGGCCAATTTGGAGGAAATAAGTAGGTATTATTACCACAATTTTTAATGCAGTTTTAAAAGTTCCAAGTAGAGAAAAATATCTCTACACTTTCGGAAAATATTAAACGGTGCAAGTTCCTTATTTCAAGAAGAATATCTTATATTATGAGTTGGTCCTTCGATATTCATGAACTTGAAGGGATCAAATATCTAAGTAAAACTATCAGAATTAAAAGATGGACTCCGAAAGATCACGACGACAAGTTAGTTGCCGGCTCTTCATCACAAAGGAAATCCGACGTTTCGAAAGAAGAATTAAAAAGAAGGCTCGAAGAAGCCTTATCAAGTCTCAACAAAAATACAAACCATGAGAAGATAATGGAATTATTAGACACCGCATCCTCACATACTAGTGAGCAAAGTAATGAGGATATGTATCTCCTTCAATACAAAAGAAAAAGTACCAGCTTATGTCAACAATTAAATAAACAAGTGGACCCCAAGTGTACCCCACAAAAATGGACAAAGGTTAAAAAATAAGAAGACAACATGGGAAAGACCATGTTGATAATTTCAGCAAAGATTTGCATGTTTCCAAGAAGACTACTTTTGGTAAAGATATATTTTCAAGGATATACATGCAGCAAAATTCAACAAGTATACATGTTTTCTAGCCATGTGGCATATTTATCAGCCACGTATAAGTTATGTGTAATAGTTAGTAGCTACGTGTTAAAATAGTAGAGTGTATTAGTGTACGCTCACATGTAAAATAGATAGCATAATAAGTTAGATTAGTCAGCAATTTTGAAGCCTATTTAAGGCTTTCAACTTGTATCAGTAGGGAGCATTCAAAATCTTACGACTTTGAAAATCTCTCTACACTTTCTCCCATTTTACCATCTTTTCTCATTTCTCCCATCCATGTTCTCTATACTTTCCCTTAATCAATAAAAAGCTTTTGAAAGTACATCTTTTCTATACTACTATTTTCATTTAATATTTATAAGTTTTTGTTTTGTTTTAAAGTTTAAGTTTACTACTTCCTTGCTCTTTTTTCTTTTTAAGCTTGTTTGAATTTTACTTGTTCTTACTCCCTCCCGTTACTCTACCCAATTTTACTTAAGATTCTGTCCCGGAACTCGGTCTGTCCCCTCCATTGGTATCAGAGATAGGTTGGTCGGGAAGGGTATGGAGTAGGAGTGGCTAAGTCCCAACGCTGTCCTTGTGTGGACAGCGTCAAAACTTAGGTTGTGGTTGATATAATAAGTTCGGAGTTTGGTAGTTGTTGTTCTGCTTCCACTTATGTTCTTAGTTTTATTCCTTAAGCTTGGGTAATCGGTTAATCGTGGTTTAGACGTTGGCAAGCCCGTACTTTTCCGTTGGATTAGCTCAGACTGTGTGTGTCGTAGAGCCGAACTCGAAGGGTGTTCCCGTCGCCAAGCCTAAAGGAATAAAATCAAAGAAGGTTAGTGAAAAATGTAACAGTAATTACTACTCAAAGAATTTATTATTCTGAGAGTAACCTTTAAAGTAGATGTATAGCCCAAGGATAGTATTCTTCTCTCCGCTAGTTACTTCCTACTTTATCATTCCTTAAGAATTCATGTGTACTCTACCATCTTTAAAAGATATAGAATATTTAATAATAACTACCATAAAACATAACAAGATGATAAGTCATGATACTACTTTGGTAAAATCCATTAAAATAATTGAGAATTCTATTGGCATGATTAGATCGGATGAAACCCTTGAACCAGATATTAGATAATTAGATAAACTATGGACTAGTTCAGAATATTCCATTACAAAACAATGGTACATACAAACATATTCATTAAATGAGAGATTAGTCCTTAGAAATAAGTGGTTCAGTGATATGAAAAGGTTAAAATCTAACATAGAGTTCTTTAAATGGTTTGAATGCACAGGAAAATTAGACGACCAAAAAGAGTCGTTAAATATGATTGTTAATAAATTTTATACTACTAATAATAAGGTAGTTGAATCTAAAATTCCTCCGTTAGAAGAAATTAGTCTACCCATAGATGGTAGAATTGTTACTGCCTCACCTTTTAAAATGGATATAGTAGATACAAAAGGTGATCCAACAAATAAAGACATAAACAGAATACTACAACAAAATAATTATGCAAATCAACTACTTTATGTAGTCTCTAACCAAATTCTTGAAGCTGATAATAAATCAGTTTTTAAGGATAAACCAAGTCCTTCCTACAATGATAAAAATAAAAAATTAGAAACTCATCCAATATTTAAATTTCCAAAATTTTCTAATGAAAAATTTCCCAGGTTTCAAGTGAAGCTTGAAATCACGGATGATCTTATAGAAATAATTAATAAAAAAGTAAAATCTGAATTAAAATTTACCAATAATAAACTCATTAATACCTTATCCAAAAATTATGATAATGATATTAATAAATTAAGTTCCAGTTATTCCACTAAAAAGAATTATTATAAAAAACCATCCATTTCGGATATGCAGTATGAAGAAAATGAGTTTTTGTCTCATACTTCACATTCTGGAAGAGAAATAGCTGAATGGAATATTGATGCACTCGCAGAACATCAAATATATAATAAGTTACATGAAATGGGAATGTCCATCACGGCATATAAAATGAAAAATTTATCGGATAAAAAATCGGCCACTTTAATTAAAGCTGGGTTTGCTTACAGATTAAAAAATTGGTGGGATAATTATCTTACAAAAGATAATAGACAAGGTATATTAAATGCTACAACTATTAAGCCAGTTATTAAGAATGAATCTTCAGGACAGACCATAGTAAATCAAATCTTGGAAGATGCCACCACCACCTTAATTTATAATATAGCTAAACATTTTATTGGTGAACCTCAACTCTTTCAGGATAGAAGTTTATAAATATTATCTAATATATCTTGTCCAAAGTTAGATGATTTTAGATGGTATAAAGATATTTTCCTTAACAAAGTTATGATTAGAAAAGATTGTAATCATGACTATTGGAAGGAAAAATTTATTAGTGGTTTACCAATAGTATTTGCTGAAATGGTTCGAATAAAATTAAAAGATAGATTTGAGGGAAACATTCCTTATAATCAATTAACCTATGGTGACCTCATAAGTTTTATAAATATTACCGGATTAGAGTTATGTACAGATATGAAACTTAAAAACCAACTGAAAAAGGATAGTAAAATATCACAAAAAGAATTAGGAGATTTTTGTCAAGACTTTGGATATACCAAATTATCTGCCCCTTCAAATAAAGTCTCTAAAAAATTTAAACACTGACGTAAATATTATAAGGATAAATATGACAAACCTCATTATTACAAAAGAAAATCTAGAAAGTTCAAACTAATAATAAAGACAAAAGCAACACTAATACTTGTTGGAACTGTGGGAAAATCAGACACCATGCTAGAAATTGTCGGGCCCCTAATAAAAAGAAGGATAAGATAAACATGTTAGAACTAAAAGATGAAGTTAAAAATAAATTATATTCAATCCTTGATGAAAATCAAACTAGTTCTTCTTCCGTAGACAGTCCTAGTGAAGATGACCAACTTAATATGAGATATACTTCCAACAGTAATAATTCAACAGACTGTGAATGCGGTGGTGCAACTTTCACTTGCCAAAACCACTCCATCAATGTCATTACCAGTAATAGTAAAGAAGTTTACTTTGATATGATTGATTATATCGAAGATCCGGATTATAAGAAAAAATATTTAATAGCAATAAAAGAGATAATTCTTAATCAACAATCTGATAATCATACTATTAAGCCTTTCAATATGACAAATGTACTAAATAAATTTAAAGAACAAAATTCTGAAACCACACTACAAGATCTTCAGACAGAATTAGTACATGTAAAAAGGGAAATTAAAAAAATTAAATAAAAACTTAACACTTTTGAAGTAGAATCACTTGCTAATAAAATAGAATCTTTAGAAATGCCTGTAGCGGCAAAATTAGGAATTAATACTATTGCAATAGTTAAAACACAGAGTTATCATATACCTATTACTTTAGTTATAAATAAAAATTATACCATCCATAAAATCGCATTATTAGATACTGGTGCAGATCAAAATTGCATCATTGAAGGAATTATCCTTACTAAGTATCTGAAAAAAGCACTACACGATTATTCTCCGCAACAGGAGAAAGACTTAAAATAATTTCTAAGCTCCACAAGGGGCACATATGTAATGACGGAATTTGTTTTATCAATAATTTTGTAATAACTAAAGACATAAATGAAGAAATAATATTAGGTACTCCTTTTATAATCCAACTAAAACCATATACTGCCCAACTGGATGGCATTCACACCACTATCTTAGGAAAAAGGATTATTTCCCCCCATCTAAATAGTCTATCAAAACAAGAAAGTGACCAAATAAAAGACAAGAATATCTTTAGAATAAATCTACTTTCACCACAGATTAACTATTTAAAGGAAGACATCAAGATAAAGCGAATTGAATCCTCTTTAAAAACCCCAGAGGTAGAAGCTAAAATTAAAAGCTTACAACATGATATTGAACGAGAAGTTTGTTCAGATTTCCCTAATGCATTTTGGGAAAGAAAAAAAACATGTTGTGGAATTACCTTCTATAGAGGAATTTGACGAAAGGGTTATTCCCACTAAGGCGAGACCCATTCAAATGAACGCAGAATTAATGGAATATTGTAAAAAAGAAATTAATGATTTATGTTCTAAAGATATTATTAGACCATCCAAATCACCTTGGAGTTGCTCGGTCTTTTATGTTAATAATAGTTCTGAAAAAGAAAGAGGTGCCCCAAGACTTGTTATCAATTATAAGCCTCTGAATAAAGTATTAAAATGGATTAGGTACCCCATACCTAACAAACATAATCTTCTTAAAAGAACATATAAAGCTAATATTTATAACAAATTTGATATGAAATCAGGATTTTGGAAAATACAAATCGCCGAAAAGATAAATATAAAACAACCTTCAATGTCCCTTTCGGACAATACGAATGGAATGTAATGCCTTTTGGACTAAAGAATGCTCCATCTAAATTTCAAAATATCATAATAATATTTTTAATCAATATAGTCAAATATCTATAGTCTATATTGATGATGTCTTAATATATTCTGAGGATATTGATCAACACTTTAAGCAACTTCAAACCTTTTTAAAGGTCGTTAAACAAAATGGCTTAGTAGTAAGTGCTAAAAAGATAAAATTATTTCAGACTGCTATTAAATTCCTTGGCCATGATTTATACCAAGGAACCTACAGACCCATTTGTAGAGCCATAGAGTTCTCGTCTAAATTTCTGGATGATTTAATAGATAAAACTATGCTCCAGAGATTCTTAGGAAGTCTAGATTATATTGCGGATTTTATTCCAACTATTAGACAGGTTTGTAGGCCTCTTTATCAACGTCTTAAAAAGAACCTAGTACCATGGGGAATAGAGAACACTAGTGCAGTCCAAAAAATTAAGTTAATAGTTCAGAAACTTCCATGTCTAGGTATACCACATCCTGAGGCTCTTATGATTGTCGAAACTGACGCCTCGGACATGGGATACGGAGGCATACTTAAACAAAGAATTTTTGTAGGATCCATAGAACAATTAGTAAGATTCACTTTAGGGATTTGGAAATACACCCAAAAAAATTATAGTACTATTAAAAAGGAAATTTTGGGTATAGTACTATGTATTGCCAAATTTCAAGATGATTTGAGAAATAAAGAATTTTTGTTAAGAGTCGAATGCAAAGCAGCAAAGGATGTTTTGCAAAAGGATGTTAAAAATCTAATTTCTTAACAAATATTTGCCAGATGGCAAGCTTCATTATCCAGCTTTGATTTTGAAATAGAATTTATAAAAGGAGAACCGGGAATACGGCCCCCGAGGCTCCCACTACATCCCTTCAAGCTAGAAGATAAAATGAAAAAACCTTTCAAACAGGGCGATAAAAAATTAGAAAATTGCTACTCAGTTCTGGCAAAATTTCCATCCCTACCAAAACCTAACTCCCTAACAATAAATGAACCCATGACTAGTAAACCAAGTCTTAAAGATAAACCCTCATCAACATGTATTTTTATCTAAACAAAAGATAGTTATGAAATAAAGCCCCCGAAATCATACTCACAGGCAGTAGTTCAAACTACCCCGAAGAAGAATAAAGAAAAGGTTACTCTAACAAATAAAAAGGATTTTCCGATAACATTTTTATAGGTACTACCGATCATGGCCCTTGACAAGGAATACGAAGGTTTTGGAGTATCGGATCTTTTGAAACCTTATTACACCAATTAGAATTATGTGGTGACTGAGGTGTCACGACCCGATTCCTCAGGTCATGATGGCACCTATTACAACCCACCAGTAGTTAACCCTAACCCATAGCCCGAAACCAGAAGCAACGGGATATCAAACCAAAGAGGAACAAAAAGAGAAATAAACGATAAGGAAGAGAAGAAAGAAGGGTCGACATATATATACAACCAAAGAACCATCCCCAAGACCTGGCATCAGTCAGTATTTGAGATTCTAAACAAAACAAGAGTACAAAGCTGATACAAATACACTATGAAATAGAAAGATACAGAAAGTCTTCGAAAGTAAGTAAAAACTAGTCCTGGCCCAAAAAGATGGAAACCGGCATCTCCGAATGTCAGGAGCTCACCAGATCTCCGAATGCAAGCTGCTCCGCACCAATACCAAATCACCATCGATAACCTCTACTATGATCTGCAGGGTACATAAGTGTAGTATGAGTACCAACAAATGGAACTTAGGCAAAGGCAGACTGAGCTCCACAGATAAAGCAAGCATAAAAAGCATATACACAGGGCAGGAACAACACTAGTAAGGAAATAGGATCTAACACAGGCTAAAAGCAGGAACTAGGGAAAAGAGCTAGAAAACAAGAAGTAAGGAGAAAGAGACGAGGGACGCACCTGCATCCACAAGCCACAAGCTAGTTAAGATAAGAGAACGCCATAGGAGCTAACCAATTAAGAGCGAAAAAACTATAGCCACCGCTATACACCTAAGAGCTAACTCAACTAAATCTAACAGGAAGAACCAATGACAAATCCAGACTAAGACACCCTGAAGACCAATTACAAATACCACACAAGATAAGAGCAAATAAAATCAGATAAGAATCGGCCGGACGCCCATACCCCCGGACGGTACACAACATACCCCCGGCCCTCATAAACCGAGGGACCAAACAACAAACAAGTATACTAGTGATAGGCGATGCTAATGAATGCAAGTTTATAGTAAAAATAAGTAACATCATCGGTGGCTCTCAGAGATCATCAAAACCAAGTGTATAGACCCACCCCGGCCTGCCAAGTGGGACCCATGTAGCTCCCTAATCTAGTTCAGTGGTGCACCGGCCAAAGGGGCCCAGAGGGGACGCGGGAAGTCTGTATAAACTTCCTGGGCCTGAACCAGGTCTTATGTAACATAAAGCATCCCCGTAGTGGTACCGGAGAGTGAGTGGCCAAGCCGATGTAGTAAAAGGGCGTCACCACGCCGGATAGTCATAAAAATTGAGCGCATCCCGGATGCCTCTAAACTTCCAGTATAAAAAGAGCACGTCCTCAACGCCTCGACAGTCTCAAAATCAGTTTCTCAAAGTAGTCCCAGTGGTATGACTCCATCTAAAAACAAGTTTTAGATAGTAGTAAAAGTGTGAGAGTTCCGTCTAAAAAATAGTAGAAAAATCCAATGAAAGTAACGGGGTCGTGCCACAAACAATGGAAATGCTCAATCAATGCAAGCATGCCATCACCAGCATCTAAACAAGGTGCACGTAATCAAAACAGAAATACCCAATCATACCACACTATCACAGCAAGGGAAACTAACCTTGGAATCCAATTACTCCTCCAATACGGCCTTGGGCCCAACAATATACAATAGCAACAAGGCATCAAAAGCCTACCGCTAAACATGAAAAGTAGAAATGGGGAGACAGCTCAACATCAACACAAGAGGGGGGGAAAGAAGAAATATCTCTAGGATCAGCTCCTACACCGAAATATGATGCCTCAGCTCACAACAGGCCCAAATAAGCCAAACCTACCTTTGGTGTATCGCGGTTGTGGTCCTGGCATCGCCTAATGTTCCCTTTTCAGTATTTCAACATCTTCTCAACCTGCACTCACAACACACGTTATTGAAAGCAATAAAAACTAAAATAAAGACCTGGGTTGCCTCCCAAGAAGTGCCTTATTTAACTCGTGGCCGACATTGTTCTCAATTTCTTCAACATTCATTCTTGGGAATTGAGACGGTGTCACTAGGCAACGTTCCCTTTTTGCCTTAGATTTAGATGATTGTTGATTTGGCACAATTGAGTCTCCATCTACTTGATAGATACCGAATGAGAATTCACCTTTTGGGATAAAGTGGAGAAGTCATTCTTCAATTCCTTCAACACTTTGTCGGACCCTTTAAATCCTTGTAAGCATTTCATCAGTTTGGCTTCCTTTTTGCCCAGTTGGGTCCTTTGGATGTGGACGATCATGGGGAGGCACATATCTATCCTTTTTCATCTCCCTATCTCTCAAATTTCCACCTCTCCAATCTTTCCAACCACTATCTTTAACCTTGTTCCAACCTTAGTTCCCACCTTGTCATTGATAATTTGTGTGAGAACCACCCATTTGGTTTCTCAAGTATTGAACTTCCTCATTGAATAATTCCTCAAACTTGGCATCATCTGGGCAGTGCCTACTATTGATTCCAACCGCATTTACTGACTTAAGGCCACCTCCCATGACATGTTTAGACAACAAATCTAGTTGGGTCATCATTTTAGCCATGTTTTCATCATGTTCATGGTCCTTCTGATTTTGTTCTTTGCTCATACCCAGTTGTAGAGTAGGCACTTGGTCTTCTCTAGTATGTCATGCTCAGTTAACTTTGGTCATATCATCTAGCAACAAAGCAGCCACATCATACAATTGTCTCATTAATCCACCTTGGTCCAAATGATTAGCCACACCTTTATTGACTAAATCAAGGCGGCAATAGAAGTATTGCAGCAACAAATCATCCGGAATGCCATGTGTTGGACATTGAAAGAGTAGTTTCTTGAACCTCGGCCACGTCTCACGTAGAGGATCACCTCAAATACGCTTGAAATTTTTGATTTGGGTTCGAAGTTTAACCATCTTTGAGGGTGGAAAGAATCACTCCAAGAAAGCCTCATTCAATTCATCCCACGAATTGATAGAATCATTTTGCGATTCTGCCAACCAACTAGTAGCTTCACCCGTTAAAGAGAACGGGAATAACCTCAACCTTACGGACTTTTAAAAGAGATTCTTGAACACAAATGGTCCACATGCCTCCATAAAGTGGAAGGTGTTCATGGGGATTCTCATGAGTCAAACCCTCAAACAGTCCTTTGAATTGGAGAAATTGTAGAATTGTTTCGGTTATATGAAACTTTCACGACCTAAAGTTCCCCCTAGACATGACATGGCATACAAGACCCCGAAAGGCCCCATACAAGAAACTTAGCATACATCATAGAAGATACTAGTAGATAAGAAGTTCAAAGACAATTTATATCTAAGAGTAGCAGAAGTCTAAGCATAGTCTCAAAGCCATCTAATACATAAATAGAAGGAAAGTGGGACGTAACCCATACAAGTATTAAAAGTATAATGACATAAAAGGTAAGTGGGGCTA
This sequence comes from Solanum appendiculatum, assembly GCA_018342035.1. NCBI lineage: Eukaryota > Viridiplantae > Streptophyta > Magnoliopsida > Solanales > Solanaceae > Solanum > Solanum appendiculatum. The sequence continues at coordinate 381,521 of JAGDQO010002262.1, read as the reverse complement.
TGTCCTCGAATGTATGAGGACACACAAAATCTTAAACTCTCGAAAGCAACGACTAGCCACGGGTGGATGGACATAAGCCGGACCCTACACTTATAAGATAATGTCGGCAAGAGTATGCGTTAGTAAAAAATGTACCAAGTATGACAACTATGCACATAGATTATAAAAATCATACAAAAAGGGCTATAGATAAGATACGATGACCAAGTTAAATCATAGGATGACATGGTAGGAAATATGAGATAAAAGCCATGGCAATGCATGAAAATCATCTTAAAACATCATATGCTTAAAAAGCCTTTAGAAAGTAACCTTATTTCACTATACTGGGAAGTGAGCCTTAACCGACATAGACCATGTGAGCTATAACTAGGAATCCGGTGTCTATCCCATACCGAGAAGAGGTGTCCTTACTTGCCAAGGTAAGAACCATAGTTTCTAGCTTAGGTGGATCCACTAGCTAATGTCTATCTAAGACAATCATCCTATGGTGGCACATAGTTTATGGGACATGGGTGATCGCCTCTTGTCCACTCAGTGCCAAGCCTAAATCCCTCGAAATAGTCATAATTCATGATTCATCTTATCATTAATAGACATGGGTAATCGCCTCTTGTCTTATAATTAGAATAGCTCCATAACCTGGATTCAAAGTTTAGTTGAGAAAACCATTCAATCCTTATGAATCCTTTACGTGAGAATAGTCCTTTCACAAATCATGTTTTTTAGTAATATGTGAGAAATCCTTTCACAACCCAATAACAATCAACATTTATTCTTCACTCTCAAAGCATGTCTTAAATCGTAATAATTTCATAATTGAACATGCATATTTTCATAAAATCTATCTTTTGATCATTCATAAACTTCATCATAGAATCATAGCTTGAAAATCATAACTCATGCATGGGCCCATATAATTTCATCTTAAAATCAATAAATCAATTCAATTCATGCAAAAACAACCTCAATTTAATCAATTAAATCATAATTGGAAAGAACCCATGAGATAGAAGAAAACCCTAATTTCAATTGGAGAATTCTAACTTTGCAAATTGGATAACTTAGGAACCCTATGGAAGAAAGAACTCCATAGGTGAAAGCTATCATACGTTGATGCTAAAAGCATGAAATCAATGGTGAACTTAGGAGACTTGAATGGAAACCCTTGAACCTTCTTCTTCTTCTTCTTCAATCTTCTAGAGAGAGAAATATTTAGGGAAAGATTTTGGTGAGAATTTGGGAGTGATTAGAAAGTGAGGGAATTAGGCTTAGATGACTTATATAGGTCTTAGGATTAGAGCTTAACCGACCTAGATTAGGAATAGATCAATTAGGGAAAAGACCAAAAAGTCCTTAAATATTAACTGTCGGCTTCAACCTACGATCACGACCTACGGTCCGTAGGTCCAACCACGGACCCTCCTGGTCAATCGTAGAAAAGTTCAGAAACTAATGCTTTGGACCTTCAAATGACGGAACCCCATGTACGGTCTATAGGTCCATTGACGGACCGTACATACCAACCATCGTTCAAACTTTAAAATTTCACCAAGTTTTGAGGGACCTACGAGACCTTCCTATACTCATTCATGGAATGACGGGCCATCCTGGCGAACCTTCATTGGGATCCTGAAACTTAAATTTTTTCTTAAATTCATCTTGCCACCTACGGTTTCTATCTACAACTCGTAAGTCAACCTACAAGCCGTAGATAGCTTCCGTTAGTACTGGCAGCAGACTTGAAAAACAAAAAAATTCTTCTTTTCGAATTCGAGGTGTTATAGAAACACAGTCCTCACGGTTGTGGGAGGTATCCAAATTGCTCTTGTGGTTTGAATAACATTCATGTGCATATCGTTCAAATCACCTATGTTGTCGTTTTGACCATAGTGACTATCGTGGTCACTACCATGGTCACTCATTGTATAAGACTTGCAAATCAGCCAATAACAACACCAAACAACAATCTACGACAACTAAACAAAATTACAATCTAGTTACTCAATTAGAATTCTCAACAACCATTCCCGAGGAACGACACCTTTTTTGAAAACACTCAAATGTCCACCTTAAAAATAATAATAAACGACAGCGGTGGTAGTCAATAAGAACCTAACTAAGAGTCGGAGTCGAATCCCACAGATAATGGTATATCATGGAGAATTCCTATCAAGAAGCTTGGATTACAAAATTGCTCATTTACATTAGTAAGAACAAGTGGGTAAATAATTTTACCAATTTAATAAAAAACTTTGGGTGTCAATTATCCCAATTAAACTAAAATAATGAAGAATTCAAGAGTTAACAAGCAATCTAGGGATGCCGGGATTTGAAATAGATGTCACACAGGGGTAATTGTGCTGCTCTATAATTGTGGACATTGATGAATAGGCTAGGTAATTTTCAATGACGCTAATCATCTTTCGATCCCAAAGCATCTATGCATAGAATCTCCTTTCGGTCTCATCTAAATGCCAAACTAAATGACCCAAAACCTTACTCTATTCTGTCTTTAGCAAATAGGGAAAATAGATCTGACACATAACCTCTATTTTCAAGAAGTCTATTGACATCAATCCTAAATTGCTAGTATCAGAATAATTACTCACTCCAATCAATCTCTTTCGAGCATCGACTGGAAATCGAAAGTAGGAATCAAGTCTGCGACCTTATCCTATAAATTAACCCCATTCTAATTTGCCCAAATTCATGTATGAACAATAGAAAAATAGAGAATAACACAATCCCAACTACATTAAATCAACACCCAACCCCATAATTGAACCCCTAGATCTTGGGGTTTTAGTCACCCATCAAAAAAAGTAAGGAAAGTATAAATCTCATTAAAGCGGTACCATGAAATTAAGCAATTACAAGTAAACCCACTTTGGATTCAACTTCAATTTATCAAATTCTAGAACAAAGTTAAAACACCCAAAAATCTAGAAAGTGTCTTCAGAAAGGTCAAGTGTTCTCTCTTTAAACTTTCTTTTCAAAACTCTTCTCTCATACATAACTTCATATCTATTTTTCTGTCCTTTAGGCTATTTATAGTTTCCCTACATTTGGTCCAAAGCCCAATGTGTGCCTCATTTTGTGACATTAGTCGGGCTCATCAAGCTTGTTCGGTGAATCACCTCTTGCTTCTCAGCTCGCCTTTTCATGCTCTATGATTCATGTGTTTGATCCTCAGTTGGTGAACTCGTTTGAGTTAGCCTTTCATTGTCGGCAAATAACCGAGTACCACCTTGCGTCACCCTTCGAGCATTCAATCTTCTCTTTCTACATCGTTGTTTAGGCCATATTCAGCAAGGTCGACTTTCTCGTTCGGTGCAGCGCCTTTTCTAATAAAGTTCACAAACCTGATTTGATAGACACAAGTGCTATGCACTATCATTTTAGGACCTCTGTTGGCAATCTGCCCATCCTGTTAGGGGATCAACGATATATAGTTTGCACTTCTTCTTACATTTTTGTCATTTTTCAATCATCAATCCTTGCCATGTCATTTGCCTTTATAGAGGTAAATCATCAACATTTTATCAGAATAGAACTGAATTATTCTAATTATTTAGCTAAATAAACCTTAAATGAGTGCAAATACACCACTAATCAAGCTTCCTTCAGCTCATTGAACCGACTCGGTGGCTCATCGAGTTGGTATTGATCTCTCTGTTTTTGCATAATCTTCTATAAATTGTTGCTGTCCTTTTCGGTGAGCTCACCTAAGTTCACCTAACCTATTGGGTGATTCACCGACATGGTTGGTGAGAATTAGGACTATTTTTTGCTGAGGCTTTCTATTTGTATTATTTTCAACTAACCCTTCACCCGATATATGTCTTGGTTGTTGTGCAATGCATTTATGGCTAGATCTAAATTGCTAGTTTCTAGGAGGGCTCCATCTCTAAATTCTCTTTCTCACCCCCCTCCCAAATGATAAAAGGGGTTGGTCATATAAGAGCGAGTGAAAGACCAAAGGCCGCTCCAAGCACTTCTCAACGTGTGAGTGAGAAACCAAAGAAAAAGGCTGTTAAAACTTCTCGAGACACACGGAAGCAAAGATTAATTGATGAGAGTACAATGTCCTCCTCCAAGGGAGAGCCACAAAATTTCTCATGAGCAGATTATGAAATTGAAGTTGCAAAATTTGAGGGTGCACCTTTACTAGTTCAATGTTCAGCTACTGCCCCTCCAGTTACTCAAATGAAAAGAAGCACAATCCTCTCCAAAATTATGCAAGATTCGGCTTGATATGTGGAGTCTTAGGTGTTACTAGTTATTGCACCCCAGTCTGTGAATAGATTGAACGTAGATCTATTGAGTACCATCCAAGAGAAGATTAGGTTGTCCACTGACTGGTTGATGAGTGACTACCTAACAATGTGGAATACTATCAAATTTCACATGTTTGAGAAGTTTCCCAAGCTTGGACACCCTATGTCCTCGCTTAGGTAAGATACTTTTATGAGGCATATGTTAGGGTACTCCCGAAGAAGAGGAACGGAGTTGTGTTGAAGCCCACTGAGGAAGTCGAAGTCTAAAGAAATATTGTCAAATATGGGGCCGGTACAATAAATGATTTGTTAAATTATGGGAACACTAATACTATTGCCTATAAGGAGAGGATAAAATGCCCTCTCAATGATTTGTGGATTTGTTGGCCGCATTGCTTTTTGATGCTACCCCCCATAATTATGGATAGGGTGAATATCGAGAAGGACTTGATGTGGTTGCGAGGTACTAGTTCAGATTAAATAGAAGCAATTTGATGCAATCTCACAACGAATCAATCCTTGAATTGTCCAAAGTAGTTGTAGTGGGGTGCATCATTAAACAGGAGAAGATTGACATAGGGAACATTATTGAGGAAGAGATTCTCATGAGAGCGAAGCAGCAGCAAACATCCCTGCCTTTCTCGATTTTGATTACTCAGCTCTGCGAGTTTACTGGGGTGTCATTTATGGAAGCTACTTATGTGAGGATCACTCCGGCCTCCTCTAGAAACATCCAGAAGATTGAGGTTGACTACCTTATATTGTGCATCTGGTTCCTACTATGGAGCCTTCAGGTATTGCCACACCTTCTACTTCTGCAGCTACTGTACCTCCCTCTGTATCACTACCCTCCATTGACATAGACTTTACTTTATTAGATGGGGAGTATTTTCCACTCGACGTATACTAGAGCTTCTCATCAATAGAAAGGATCCTAGCCAAGACTGCTAGAGGCATTGAGGCTTCCTTTACTCCCCTCTGGGTTGAGTTGGTAGATCAATATTCTCTATTGACTGATTTTAGGTAGAGAGTACAGACCCTCACAACTTGTCTTGAGGTGCGTGAGAAAGGAAAGGGTGAGTCATCGGATTTGACAGCTTTGAAGGCTGATGTGGTAGGGCACAGGAAGGATGTGTACCAACTAAAGTCCATTGATATTTCAATGCTTTGGGGTGAGGTTCCTCTTCCTGAGATTCCAGTTCGTAAGCCTTTAATAGTTTCGAAGGTTATTGAGTTGGGAGCCATAGCTGAGCAGACAATGGCTGATGATAATGAGTACTTCACTTAGGAGACAGAAGAGGAGGAGTTCAAAGATGATGAGCACCTGAGTGCCAAGGTTATTACAGAGTTGCAGGAGTTGGAGGATTCCATTTTACATGCTACTATGGAGCATCCTTTTTAGTAGACATCTACTATTGGTCCGAGTGGGGCCAACCCTTCAGACTCCATTCCTCTTCCAGATGTTCTGGGAACTGATGCTCAGGTTGATGCAGCCACAATAGACCCACAGAGCCAATGTTCTCCTCAGGCATTGCCTGACAGTGGCAATCTCATCCTATCGTTTCATTCTCATACTTATGTTTTTCAACATTGAGGACACTACTTTTATATTTTTATTGGGGTGAGGGCATTTGCTATTGCCTATCCCATTTTACTTGTATTTTATTGTGTCGATTTGACGTTTTATTTGGTTTTATTAGATATTATCTTTTGATTAGTATTATATAGTTTTGTTAGTTGTTGGCCTTGAATAGTGGTGATGTTTTTCTCTTTCTCTCTTGCCTCGTATTTTGATTGATAGTGTCGATTTTGAATTGAGAGCTGGCACACTCATTTTGAATATGCGAGTACCAATCAAGATCAACATCGATGTCATGGATAGTGCTTTTATGAGACATGTGTCTGTGTTGATGTTTTGAGGAAATTTAAAGTGGATGACTTTTGCATGATCTTCTAGTATCTCATTTTGACTTCTTGTTTATTGATTTGGAAACTTGATCAATACCAGTGTCTTCGATAGTGCTTTTGATGAGACATGTATTTGTATTGATTTTTTGAGTAAATTCAAAGTGCAGGACTTTTGCATGATCTTCTAGCATCCCATTTTGACTAGTTGTGTATTGATTCTGAGTTTTGCAATGACCATTACATGCAAGCTTCATCTTGTGGGGTTATGTTAAAAATAAATGTGTTTGAAGTTTCTTATGTGGTGAGGATTACTTCAAAGGCATGTGTGTAATTCCCAGAATTTGCGTTTTTGATCTAATTGTTTAATCTTGGCGAATGCAAGAAATGATCATAGGTATGTTTTGTGAGTGAGCCCAAATAATCATACCTTCACTTTGACTACCTTGTGAGGGTGTGCAACCATTTATGCACGTGTTGAGCTTAATCCATTTGTTGACAACCTTGTTAAGACCTCTTGACCTAATAATGTTACTTCTTTCTAACATATAAATCTTTTTTTAAAGCATTGGTTTGTATGAATAACCAACTTAGGCAAAAGCTTAAGTTAAGGGTGTGGTAAGAAAGGAGAAAAGATCCCATGTGAAAAATAGTATGAGACTCACCCTTGGTTTGTGTGGCAAAAAGATGGAACCTGTCCATATAAAAAAGAGAGAGAAAAAGAAAAGTGGAGAAAAGAAGAAGAAATGAAAAAGTGTGTTTTGCAAGGTAATGCCTTGATCATCTTTGAGGTTTGATGGAATAAAAAAGGGTTCCTGATGAGTTGTATAAGAAATGAATGTTGTGAATATCTTGAGGTGGAGTCTTTTTGTCAAAAGAAAGAAAGAGTTTGAGAAGAGGTGAAGTTTAAAACAACAATGCTTCGAAAAGGTGAAGTCACTAAACCAAATTGGTGATACCTTTACCCTCATCCCCATTACAATCTTGAAAAAGACCTTTGAGATCTTGCTAAAGCCGGGTGATGTGATGGTTGGAAAATATGGGCAAGCCTATGGGTTAAAAGCATGCATGCGTTTCTCTTTGAAAGAGTGAGAGTTTGTATTGATTCCATAAATTCATTATTGATACAGTTTATGAGAGCATGGAATTGTCTTTTGTTATGAGGGCACTTGAACACTTTTGGTGAAGCATAATTTTTCATCATGAGTAAGCATATGTGAGCTTGAGATTAGATTGATAATGGATAGACATCATTTGAGGCTTTCTGAGCATAATTGAGAATTGCATAAATTTTACATTAGCTGTGTGATTGCACTTGCATCTAGGCTCGCAAGAAGCGTTGTTGTAGACACCCTTGTTGAGCGGATTAAATTCTTTATTTACTTGAGGAAAAGCAAAATATTAACTTAAGGGTGTTTATAAGTCGAAGATTTTTACTCATTTAAGGCCTTTTAGTTCAATAAATAGCATCTTTAATGCCTTTTATGTCCATTTATGATGATTTATTGTTCTTTTGTAGCTATGAACGCTTAAGTACAAGGCAAAGATGAAATCATGCAAAAAGAGGATAAAACATAGAAAAAGAACAAAAATGTGAAGTTGATGCTCGCCGAAAGGCACTCGGCCACTCACCGACTGTGCAAGACCTTGCAAAAAATTATAAAGTCTTTGAATAAAAAGCTTAAGGTAGGTCGGTGAGAAGAGAGATCAAATGGAGACTCGTCAAACACTGTCGGCGAGATTACTATTGCTCGCTGAAATTGACAGAACATTTTGGATAAATTGAAGTCCAAAAAGGGGAGCTAAGGTAGTGATCAGTGATTTGCCGAATGTGAACGGCGAGCTCCATAAAATTCACCAACTACGGTTCAAGCACATGAAGCTGAAGCCGAGAAAAGATGAGGAAAAGACCAAGTTGTTGCCTCACCGATTGAGTCAGCGAGCCCGACTAACCTCGCCGATGACGTCAAATAAAGAAATTTTAGCTAACTTTTGAGTAAAATATAAATAGTCAAAAAACAAGAGAAAAATACATCATTGATCTTACACTTTCTAAAATTATAGTATAATAGAACTTTCCATTTTCTTGAGTGAGAAGTAAGCATGCATGTAACCCATCAAATTGGGGGAATTTAGAAGTGGGTCTCTAGATTCGAAGTTGTAAATCAAAAATACCATGGCATAAAATGTTTTCGATATATTTCTGTTACTTTTAGCATGATTGGCTAAAACTCTTATTCTAGGGTTGTGCAAATGGAGTTGGGTTTTGATTAAATTGGTGGAGTACTGTGTATTGCTCCGTTTTACTTTAATTTCCATGTATTCAAATTGATTATCATGTGTTAGTTTATGAATTGAGGTTGCAAGCTTAATTCTACTTTAGATCTTTATATATTTCATGAGAGAGAGTATATGAAGTATGTAATTGATTCGATTCTTGCATAATAGCTTTGAATTCCTTATTTGCTTGAGAAAGAAATTTGGGGTATAATCTCTAAATTCTAGACTTTCTCGAGAGAGAAGACCTATGTCAAGGTAATAGGGTTTTTAGTAGATTATACATGGGGATGTCCGAAAGAAATTCTTATGATAAACATATTGAATGAGAAATGAAATATGTGTTTGAGATTGACCTAGCCTAACCATGGTAATTAAAGTATTTGAGAAATAACATTGGTCTACATTTTTAAATCGATACACACTTCTACAAACTCAGAAATTATTACTCAGCTTCCTTGCTAAGCATTCGTTTTAGTTTATTTAGTCTAAATTTGTTACTAAACAATCATATTTTGATAATTTGGATTTATCCCACTCTTGTTAAAATCTAGCTATAATGAATTAGATCACTCTTTAACTTCGTAATTGAATTCTTTCAGATACCACTCCTTGTGGGATTCGACCCCGATCTCATAAGTTGTGTTATTAGATTGCAAATGACCGCTTACTTGTTTAATTGCTTTTCAATTTATTTTAGCATTATCAACTACATGTATGGAAATTGTTGTGAGATCTTCACTTTTCTCAGGAGACTTCAGTACCTTATGAGCTAGAGGGACCTTAATTCGAGGCATCACAATTGGATTGAGATCCTGAAGGAGTAGGACCTCTCTATTCTCTATCATCCGAGTAAGGTGAATGTAGTAGCGGACGCCTTGAGCCGAAAGATGGTGAGTATGGATAGTCTAGCCTTCTTGTCTTCTATGGAGTGACCTTTGGATTTTGATATTCACTCATTAGCCAATGGGATGATTCAGTTGGAAGTTTGAGATTCTAAGCGTGTCTTAGCCTATGTGGGAGTTCAATCTTCCTTTCTTGAGCGGATTCATGGTTGCCATTTAGAGGATGAGACCTTGATAGTTCTTTGACATTGCATGTTAGAGGATGATTCTGATCAAGCTATCTTAGATTCATATAGGGTTTTGATATTTGTTACTTGTATTTATGTTTCGAGAGTTGAGGACTTGATTCAGATGATCCTTTGTGAGGGCCATGATTTCAGATATTCTATCCATCCGTGCACAACAAAGATGTATCGTTATTTGAGGCAAAACTATTGGTGGAGATGCATAAGGAGGGATATTACAGACTATGTGTCTCGTTCCCTATAATGCGAGCAGGTGAAGGCCGAGCATTTGAGGCTTTATGGTGAGCTTAAGAGAGTACACAATCTGGAGTGGAAACTGGATAAGTATCACTATGGAGTTTGTTGCACGTTATCCTCAGACTTCTATAAGTGTTGACAACATTTGTGTCATTGTGGATCGATTGACCAAGTCCACACACTTCCTTCATATTCGGTCTTCATTTATTGCTGAGACATTGGCTCGTATCTATGTTTAGGGGGTGGTTGATGTTCATGGTGTGCATGTGTGTGTTATCTCAGACCGGGGTTCTCAGTTAACTTCTAGCTTTTAAAGGACTCTTGTGGAGGATCCAATTGCTATTCTAGAAAGAGATGTATGGCGATTGCTTTTGAGATTCATTCCTATGGTAAAGGTCCCGTTAGACGCATTGTCCAGTTGAGGAGGCTACCTAGGAGGCTGATCATGAGATGCGAGAGCAGTTTCCTGCCTTGTTTGAACCTTGAGGTACTTCTTGACTCTTGCTTTCACATATGAAAGTTCTTTTAGTAGTGGATGTTCTATTGACCCTCCGGGTCAATTCTGTGTTTATGCCTTCTTTTCGTCATTTAGAGCATTTCTATAGCGACTTCAAGTCATTTACAACTTGCTGGGACTTATAGGTTGGATACCTGGTCATTCCTTTGGTTTTTATGTGAATTTCTATATTTTAGAGCTTTTGAACTTTGAATAGTAGATTTCTATCAAATGTTTCAGAAGAAGGCCTTGGAATGCAATTTTGATGGATCCATCATCTCTAGTAGGTCATTTTATGCTAGTGTTATGGTTGGCTCAGATCTCGAGGTACTTGGTGCGAGTTTTAACCCTTAGGTGTTGTAGTTTTTATGCATTTGCCTAACTTTGACATTGGTCAACATTCTTTGTAAATATTCTTGGGTGAGACTTCCATAAGTGCGGTTACTTTGGAATGTCGAGTTTTTTCTAGATCAAGATTTCATGGAGATCCTGAGGTTTCTGGCTAATTTCGAGCGCCTTTGTGGATTATGACTTAAAGTAGAGTATGGGTATGGGATCCACTTTTTAGACGACCTTAAATTAAAACTTCAACTACTCCGTTAATTCCAGAATGTTAAATTTAGTTGGGTTGCATATCTCGTTTGCATGCACCAGGTTCTTATCAAATATTGAGCCCGCGATTAGAGCCTGAGGGCTTAGCTGAATTTTTCTGTTGCCTAATGTTGGTTCCTCTACATTTGTTGTCCTGGCGACGCTCTAGCGACACTATTTGTAGAGGCCAAGGCTCCACATTACAGAACTAGGCCAGCCAGGTGGCATCCACTTTCGTGGCACTAGCTTCGCTTTAGCAGCTAGAGGCTTACTTTAATGAGCTTGGCTAGCCTGAGACTTATCGCTTTCGTAACCCTGGTAGGGCTTTAGCGAGCCTTGCTATAGCATCAAGGGGATCGCTTTAGCAAGGCCTGATTTTTTGAACAGTCGCATTAGTGGTGTTAGTAGCCGCGAAAGCAGCACCTATTTTAGTGTGATACATGGTGATCCTTGTCTTATGGTTGGTCATTTTTGTTGATTATAGCAGTATGTTTGGTCTTCTTCCAGGCTTAGACTTGTCACGACCCAAGGTACCCCCTATACGTGACTTGGCGTACAAGACCTCGAAAGTCCTCATACAAGCCACTTAGCATACATACATACAAGATCATAAAGATTAAGAGTGCAAAAGACAATGTCATATCAAAGCTTTTAAGTAAAGTAGCGAAAGTCTACATCTATTGTCTCAAAGCCAATCTAACATAAGAAAAGAAATAAAGTTTGGGACGTAACCCAATACATTGCAAAAATGAACAAAACATAAAGGTAAGAATAACGAAGCTATGTCCTCGAATGGATGAGGACTCACCAAGTCTTCACATTTCTTCTATTAAGCTCTAGCCACGAGTGAATGGAGAATTGCCACGCCCTACATCAACTAGTCAATGTAGGCAAGAGTATGCATTAGTACAATCAGGTACCAAGTATGATAGCAATGCACAAAATCATTTAAAACAAGCTAAAAGGGACATTTTCACAACATTTAATGACCAAGCTAAACATGATAAGGGTAGAAAACATAAGACATAAACCATGGTCAAAGCAAGCTAAACATCTTTACTTCACTTGAGAAACGTCATAACAACACCTTTGTTCATTAGTTGTGGGGAATTGCCTTAACCGACATATAAGACCATGTGAGCTACAACATGGAATCCGGTGTCTACCCCACACCGAAAAGAGGTTGCCTTACTTGCCAGGGTAAAACCTTAACTTCTAGCTTATGTGGATCGCTATATAATGTCGATCATAAACCATCATCCTATGGTGGCACATAGTTTATGGGACATGGGTAATCGCCACTTGTCCTCTCGGTGCTAAGCATAATTCCCACTGATTAGACATAGTTCATTTATCATAAGTAGACATGGGAAGTCGCCTCTTGTTTATCATAAGTCATAAGTTCATCATTAGTAGACATGGGTGATCGCCTCTTGTCCCTTCATTAGAATAGCCCCTTAAGAACATGGGTAATCATTTCTTGTTCATTTTAAATTCATAGTTAGAGTATTACCTGAGAAACCCTTTCACAACTCAACCATAACATCAACATAACATATACTTTGGTACTTCAATCTCAAAGAACCCTTAAATCATCATTGAATTTATATGAGACATGCATAATTTCATAAACTTCATCGACGGTCGGGACCTACGTTCCATAAGTCAATCTACGGACCATCGATGGTCAACCGTCATTGGATTCAGAAACTTACAACATGGACCCTACAATGGCAGGCCCCATGTATGGCTCGTAGGTCAAACGACGGATTGTACATGGCAACAGTAGGTCAGGACTAACAGCTTAAAATTTTACTAAGTCTGGAGGGGACCTACGAGACCTACCTACGACTCTTTCATTGAACGACGATCCATCCTAGCAGGCTGTCGTTAGGGTTCTGAAACTTGACATTTTGATAACTTGGGCATGCCACTTACGGTTCCCACCTACGGACCATAAGTCAACCGACGGAGTATAGGTGGGTTCCTTCGTTACTGGCAGCAACCCAGAAAATTTCAAAAAATTTCCACACTCAAATCTGGGGTATTACATTATCTCCCCCTTTGGAAAATTCAACCTCGAATGAGAATTAAAACATCATAAGGAGGGTAAGAACAAGAATTAACAACCCAACCTAGAATGCAATCACGTAAATGCACATATCCGAGGAGGAAACATCAACTCCAACCTAAAGCATGTTCAACACATCATTTCATGAAGACTTTATGCAACTCATATTCAATGCACATAATCATAGAGAAATCAATCAAGTTTATTCATTTGCACAACATTTAGACTCTTCATGAGCATGCATAAATGAGGGATCATGAGAATATCTAAGACACATGAGACCAAAAGAATGAACCATGAGGAACTAGGTACCTCAAGCTAGAGTAGGATTGGAAGGAAAGAGATGAGGCTATCGGGACATCATATCCATTTCAGCCTCCCAAGTAGCACCCTCAACTAGTTGATTCCTCCAAAGAACTTTCACAGAAGCAACTTGTTTATTTCACTTTTGGACTTGCCGGTCTAAAATCTCAATCAAAACTTCTTCACAGGAAAGGCTATCCTTTATACCAAGATTGTCCAATGGCACTATAGACGTCGGATCGCCAACACATTTCTTCAACAATGAGACATGGAAAACCGGATGTACCGATGCCAAATCATCAGGCAAATCAAGTTCATAAGAAACCTTACAAACACGTCTCACAATCTAATATTGGACTACATAACGGGGACTCAGCTTTCCTTTCTTCCCAAATCTCATTACACCCTTCATGGGTGAATTTTTTAAGTAAACCCAATCATTGTCATCAAACTCTGAATCTCTCCTTCTAACATCGGCATAGGACTTTTGTTGACTTTGGGCAGTTTACAACGTTTCTCTAAGAATTTGAACTTTCTCCATAGCCTTATGCACTAACTCGGGTCCTATCAAAGCAACTTCACCAACTCCGAACCAACCTATATGAGATCTACACCTCCTACCATAGAGAGCTACAAACGGAGCCAAGCCAATACTAGAATGGTAGCTATTGTTATAAGCAAACTCAATTAAAGGCAAATGATCATCCCAATTACCCTTGAAATCGATTACACATGCTCTCAACATGTCTTCAAGAGTTTGGATAGTACGCTCCGCTTGCCCATCGGTTTGAGGATGAAGGCCGTACTAAGCTTAACACGAGTACCAAGATCCTTTTGGAAAGATTTCAAAAATTGAGAAGTAAATTGTGCACCACGATCGGAGATAATGGATAAAGGCACTCCATGCAACCTAATCATCTCTCTCAAGTACAACTTAGCATAGTCCTCTGTTGATAAAGAAACCTTGACGGGAATGAAATGGACTGATTTCGTCATACGATCCACAATAACCCAAGTCGAATCATGTTGTCACTAGGTGAGTGGTAAACCAACAATGAAGTCCATATTCTCATCTTCCCACTTCCAAGTAGGAATACTAATATCTTCCATCAAAACACCCAAGTTTTGGTGTTTGACTTTCACTTGTTGACAATTAGGACATTTAGCTACAAACTCCACAATATCCTTCTTCATCCCATTCCACCAATACACCTCCCGCAAATCACGGTACATCTTGGTAGCTCCCGAGTGAATGGAATATCGAGAGCTATGGGCTTCAAATAAAATTTGTCCTCTTAAGTCATCTATATTGGGAACACACAAATGACCTTGATATCGAATCACACCATTTCCCCCTGGGGAGAAAGCCACAATGAACGTTTTGAGCACCGCTTCCTTCAACTCGACCAAGTAAGGATCAAGATCTTGATTAGCCTTCACATCATGCACAAAGGATGATTCGGAACCATAATGGACCATAACACCACCTTTAGGGGAGTCAACCACGCGAACACCCAAGCGGGCCAACCTATGAACATTGCGAACCAACTCTCAACTCAACATGAGCAACACTACCCATAGATAACCGACTAAGAGCATACGCCACCACATTAGCCTTGCCGGGGTAGTAGAGGACACTCATGTCATAGTCTTTTAACAACTCAAGCCACCTCTTTTGGTGAAGATTTAGGTCTTTTTGTTTAAACACATATTGTAAACTCTTATGATCGGTGAAGACGTCAACATTCACACCATACAAATAATGCCTCTAAATCTTTAAAGCAAACACAACAGTCGCTAATTCTAAATCATGAGTAGGATAGTTCTTTTTATCTACCTTAAGTTGCCTTGAAGCATAAGCAATGACTTTCCCGTTTTGCATAAGAACACATCCTAGCCCAATTCTTGAGGCATCATATTAGACCACAAAACCATCGGACCCTTTCGGTAGAGTCAATATCGGAGCTGAAGTAAGTCTATCTTTCAACTCTTGAAAACTCTTCTCACATGTTTCGGACAAAGTGAACTTAACCTTCTTTTGAGTCAAAGCCGTCAATGGGGAAGCAATCAAGGAAAATCCTTCTACAAACCTCCTATAATAACCGGCTATACACAAGAAACTACGAATATCCGAAGGTGATAGAGGTCTAGGCCAATTTCTAACCACATCCGTCTTCTTAGGATCTACCTCAATGCCTTTACCGGAGACAATGTGACGATGAAAAGCTACGGACCTCAACAAAAACTCACATTTACTAAACTTTGCAAAGAGTTGTTGATCCTTGAGGACTTTCAAGACAATCCTCAAATGATCGGCATGCTCACCCTCACTCCTTGAGTAGATCAAAACATCATCAATAAACACAATCACAAACATATCAAGATATTGTCTAAACACTTTATTCATCAAGTACATAAATGTGGCTGAAGCATTTGTCAACCTAAATGACATAACTAGGAATTCATAATGGCCATATCTAGTCCGGAAAGCCATTTTTGAAATATCACCTTCCTTTACTCTCAATTGATGATAGCCCGAACGAAGGTCTATCTTAGAGAGGTAGCTAGCCCCTTGAAGTTGATCAATCAAGTCATCTATTCTTGGAAGAGGATACTTATTCTTAATAGTAACCTTGTTCAATTGGCGGTAATCAATGCACATATGAAGTGAACCATCTTTCTTTCTTACGAACAAGATCGGAGCACCCCACAGAGAAATACTTGATCGGATGAAACCCTTATCCAACAAGTCATTCAATTGATCCTTTAGTTCCTTATGTTCTACCGGAGCCATTCTATAAGAAGGAATAGAGATAGGCTGCGTATCCAGGAGAAGGTCAATACCGAAGTCTATTTCCTTTTTTGGAGGAATACCGGGTAAATCATCGAGAAACACTTCCAGAAAATCATTAACAATGGGGACCGACTCAAGAATAGGGATTTCAGAATCTATACAATCAATAGAAGCATAACAAGAATGCAACCAATCCATCCCAAGAATAACATCGAAGTCTAACATATCAAGCTCTATAAGATCAACATAACTGACTCTATGAGATTAAGAGACAGGGCAATTTCTGTAGACTCTCTTAGCCACAATAGATTCACCAATCGGAGTAGAGACATGAAAAGGATCTAGCAACATATCTGGAACAACGTCAAACCTCGTTGCCACATATGGCGTCACAAAAGACATGGTAGCACCGGGATCAAGCAAAGCATAAACATCGAAGTGAAAGACTTTAAACATACCAGTAACCACATCGGGAGAACCCTCTTGCTCATGACGAGCCTGAAGCACATAGAATCGGTTTTGCTTGTGATTTCGACTAGAAGCTGGTGGATTTTGAGGTTTAGTGCGTCGACGGTTATCCCCTTCATTCTTAGCCACTAAGGGGCAATCCATTATCTTTTGATCCATTTTGCCACAACAAAAACTTGCATTGGAACCCTCTAGAAATTTGCCCTCATGCTTTCTCTCATACTTAGCACAAGTAGTCAATGAAGAGCCGCCACCATTTCCTCCTTGGGGCTTAGGGTTAGACACCCTATCTTTGTTGGACTTGGGAGGAGCATTGGAAGAAGCTTGACCGGAAAGCCTTTGTCGAAATCTAGGACGATCATGTCCATCCGACCTTGAATGTGAAAAGTTACCATCACCGGTCCTATCCCCCTTTGTCTCTCTAGACCTTTCCTTTAGCTTTTCATCCTCTATTCATTGAGCATGCACCATCAGGCAAAAAATATCCATGTCATTGACAAGCATAGCGGTGCGGCACTCTTTAACCAATATTTCGGACACTTCCGAGACAAACTTACTCAATCTTGCCCTAGGATCGACAACTATGGAAGGAGCATATTGGGAAAATTTTTTGAACTTCAAAGCATACTCTTTCACGCTCATGCTTCCCTGATGAAGGTTGAAAAATTCAAGCACCCTTGCCTCCCTCATCTCAAGGGGAAATAACCTATCACGAAAAGCAACCTTTAATTTCTCCCAATCAAGAGGACCCTCATTAACCGCCCTCTCACTCTTCCGTTGGTTGAACCAAACTTGAGCAATACCCTTGAGTTGATAAGCGGCCAACTCCGCCTTTTCCTCCGATGTTACCCCCATGATCATCAATACCTTGTACACTTCATCTATGAATTCTTGAGGATCTTCCTCCACATTAGAACCATAGAATTTCGGAGTGTTCATCCTTGTGAAGTCTCTTACCCTAGATGCCACCGTACCCACATTTGGGTTCACGGGAGCCACAACCTCTCTATTGGCTTGAGCCGTCACGGCTTCGGCCAACACTTGAAAAGCAGCCCTAAACTCTGCATTTGATACTTGTTAGGCCAAAGGGTCAACCGAAACTTCTGGAGCTTGAGGAGGAGCTTGTTGATCCACATTCTCTCCCGCATTTCTTCTAGAATAAGCTCTTTGGGAAGCCATATCCTGAAACGCATAGGATAGGGATTAGGAGAGAGACGTGTAGAGTTAAACTCTATGGCATGAGTTAGGAATAATGAAAGAAGTGAAGTTTCTTAAATGTCTTGTAGCTTCTCATTCATAAATGTGGTGCGCTTCACACTTATGAACAAGACTCTACTTGACGCGGCTTATGAGACATCCTAGGATCTTTCTAAAACCTTGTGCTCTGAATACCAAGTTTTTCATGACCTAAGGTACCCCCTAGACGTGACACCGCGTACAAGACCCTGAAAGGCCTCATACAAGCCACTTATCATGCATACATACAAGTCCATAAAGATTAAGAGTTCAAAAGACAATGGTTATATCAAAGCTTTTAAGTGAAGTAGCGGAAGTTTATATCTCATGTCTCAAAGCCAATCTAACATAAGAAAAGAAATAAAATTTGGGACGTAACCAAATACATTGCTAAAATTAACAAAACATTAAGGTAAGACTAACTAGGCTATGTCCTCGAATGGATGAGGACTCACCAAGTCTTCACACTTCTTCTACTAAGCTCTAGCCACGAGTGGATGGAGAATCACCACGCCCTACATCAACAAATCAATGTAGACAAGAGTATGCGTTAGACAAATCAAGTACCAAGTATGATAGCAATGCACAAAATCATTTAAAACCTGCTAAAATGGAATATTTTCATAACATGCAACAACCAAGCTTAACATGATAAGGGTTAGAAAACATAGGACATAAACCATGGTCAAAGAAAGCTAAACATCTTTACTTCACTTGAGAAACCTCATAACAACAGTTTTGTTCATTTGTTGTGGGGAATAGCCTTAACTGACATATAAGACCATGTGAGCTATAACATTGAATCTAGTGTCTACCCCACACCGAAAAGAGGTTGCCTTACTTGCCAAGGTAACACCTTAACTTGTAGCCTACGGGGATCCACTAGCTACTGTCTATCACAGACCATCATCCTATGGTGGCACATAATTTATGGGACATGGGTAATCACCACTTGTCCACTCGGTGATAAGCATAATTCCCACAGATTAGACATAGTTCATTTATCATAAGTAGACATGGGTAGTCGCCTCTTGAGAATTAGTCATAAGTTCATCATTAGTAGACATGGGTGATCGCCTCTGGTCTACATTAGGGAATATGGGTGATCGCCTCTTGTCCCTTCATTAGAATAGCCCATTAAGAACATGGGTAATCGCCTCTTGTTCATTTTAAATTCGTTGTGGGAGTATTACGTGAGAAACCCTTTCACAACTCAACCATAACATCAACATAACATATACTTTGGTACTTCAATCTCAAAGCACCATTAATTCATCATTGACTTTATATAAGACATGCATAATTTCACAAACATCATCTTTACATAGTTCATCATGCTCATAATTTGCAAATCATAGGGTTCATATAGCTTCATGAGAATCTCTCTTAATTCATGCAATTCAATGAAAACTCATGCTTAGAAAGCAATAGATAAGTCAATTTGACCATAATTGAAGGAACTCACATAATAGAGTAAAATCAATGATTTCTATTGAACATTCTTGATTTCATAAAACCATCATTAGGTCATTCATAATCTCATTCATGAAAACTCTTAGCTTAGGAATCATAATTCATGCATGGATTCATAGAGATTTCACATAATTCATCACTTCATAATTCAACCCACCAATCAAAGTATAGATTTCAAATTTGGGGAAATAGCATGGGTTCATCCAATTTCTATATCAAAGCATATTATCACGCTAATTCGTGTACTAAATTACTTTATCACGCTAGATCGTGCACTAGGAATCATAAAATCAACAATTGGAGATCATAATGGAAGAACCCATAAGAATTGATCAAAACCCTAACTTAATTTGGAATTCAATGAAAACTCATGCTTAGAAAGCAATAGATAAGTCAATTTGACCATAATTGAAGGAACTCATATAATAGAGTAAAATCAATGATTTCTATTGAACATTCTTGATTTCATAAAACCATCATTAGGTCATTCATAATCTCATTCATGAAAACTCTTAGCTTAGGAATCATAATTCATGCATGGATTCATAGAGATTTCACATAATTCATCACTTCATAATTCAACCCACCAATCAAAGTATAGATTTCAAATTTGGGGAAATAGCATGGGTTCATCCAATTTCTATATCAAAGCATATTATCACGCTAATTCGTGTACTAAATTACTTTATCACGCTAGATCGTGCACTAGGAATCATAAAATCAACAATTGGAGATCATAATGGAAGAACCCATAAGAATTGATCAAAACCCTAACTTAATTTGGAGAATTTGAACCTTGAAAATTGAAGAAGACTAGGGTCCCGTTGGAGGAAAGGGCTCCAATGGTGAATGGTAACATACCTCAACAAAGCCCACAAGAAATTGCTAAGAATTGATGACCTTCAATGGAGGATCCTAGACCTTCTTCTTTCTTGAGAATTGAGAGAACCTTTCTAGGGAGAGAAATATTTGAGCGAGGAGAATTTTGGGAATGACTTAGAATGAGTAAAATTAGGCTTAATAATATTATATATGATCTGGGTTAAGGTAATAACCGACTTAGATTAGGAGTTAAACATTTAGGGAAAAGACAAAAAAGCCCTTAAATAATAACTGTCGGTGTTCATCGACGGTCGGGACCTACAGTCCGTAAGTCCATCTACGGACCATCGATGATCAACCGTCATTGGATTCAGAAACTGACAACATGGACCCTGCAATGACGGGCCCCATGTACGGCTCATAGGTCAAACGACGGATCGTACATTGCAACTGTAGGTCAGGACTTACAGCTTAAAATTTTACTAAGTCTGGAGGGGACCTACGAGACCTACCTACGACTTATTCATTGAAATACGGGCCATCTTGGCAAGCTATCGTTGGGGTTCTGAAACTTGACATTTTGAAAACTTGGGCATGCCACTTATGGTTCCCACCTACGGTCCGTAAGTCAACCGACGGAACATAGGTGGCTGCCGTCGTTACTGGAAGCAACTCAGAAAATTTCAAAAATTTTCCACCCTCGAATCTGGGGTATTACAAGACTAATGCTTGTCATAGACCTTCAATATTTGGAGCCTTTTGGCCTCATTTCTACTTTGACGTTGTTTCAGGCTACTTATCTCCTTGTATACTGGTGTAGAAAACTTTGGTTTAATAAAATAAGCCTTAGATTAAGCGTTGATTCAGCTTTGATGACCTACAATCCATTCTCCCTCTTTCAATGACCCGGAGTGTTACATTTGAGATTTTGGGCTTCACTTAGCCACTTGGGGCTGGAGTTGGTTCGAGCTTGAAGTGTTGTTATGATTACTTGAGAGTGAAATTTGTTCTACGATAGTTCTACGATAATGATTTTACTTGAGATCTCTCATTTGCCCTATATGGTCATTGATTTAAGTTTTCGTCACACTACTCTATATCGTCTTCGAATTCGATATATTTTGGCTACAACCTATTGACTCTCAAGGAACCATACACAGTTCGAGGTTTGGGCTATGCACCCTATAGCATGGGCGATTTTAATATGTTATTAATCACATTTAGAGGTTTTGTTAATGCCTTCCCCAGCTCAAGATTCACCGTATCCTACTCTTATTAGACTTAGCTATTATGTGCACCGTTGGGCTTATAGGGGTCCATTCGGGTTTATACTGAAACTTGCGTACAAGGGTACATTTTGGTTTATGGAGGTCTAGTTAAGTTTAGTTAGTTTTACTTACTTCATTTCTATCATAGTACACTTGTGTGCTTTTCTTTAAAATTATCGTTGACCTTGCCTATGTCTAGATTCTATCATTTCATATTACTTTTACTCTTCATGCTTAACCAGCCAATGATGCCTACTGAGTACCTTTTTCTTAGGTACTCATGCTAAACTCTGCATCTGTTTCATGATAGAGGTCCAACCACCAGCTATCAGTGTTGATTACTCTAGCCTATTCCACCTTAAATCATAGGTGATAGTGAGCATTTGGCGTAATGGACTTAATTGTGTCTATATGTATTTTGTTAGCTAGTCTTTTGATTTTTGAGACAAGCTTGTAATTTGGGTCCACTTTCTGAACTTGTACTCTTTTGTTTTAGATAACTTTGTACTTGTGACTTTTAGGTTATGGGAGGGATCTATTGTATATATACTTTTTGTTTGGTTGCCTTGATTGTTATATTTTTATTATTAAGTTACTGCATCTGCTTTGTTTCCTCCTTGGAATCCATTACTTGTTGTTTTAGTTACAGGTTAGCTTACCTACTGTGGGTTATAGTAGTTTCCATCATGACTTGAAGAATCCGGTCGTGACAAGTTTGTATCACAGCCTCAGGTTAATCGATCTCGCTTGTACAGAGCTAATACCTAGTAATGTCCTAAAGATCAGTGCAGAGATGTCTGTAACCTATCTTTGGGAGGCTATAAGGTGTCGTTAGGAATGTTCTCCCTTATGTATCACTTTCATGCAATGTGTGCCTTATTGGTTTCTTGGAATCTCACTTGTTTTATTCTTTCGCAAGATGGTTTGTATGCGCCATGCAGCTGCCATGGGTAGTGGTCGACCTCCCCATCAGGCCAGAACTATTGCACC
Source organism: Solanum appendiculatum (assembly GCA_018342035.1). Lineage (NCBI taxonomy): Eukaryota > Viridiplantae > Streptophyta > Magnoliopsida > Solanales > Solanaceae > Solanum > Solanum appendiculatum. The sequence goes on along the minus strand of JAGDQO010002262.1, from coordinate 359,220 downwards.
TGCCCCTGATAGAGAGAGGGATTCAGAGCCTACAATGGACCCTTGAACAACACATGCTCTTTATAAGTCAGTGGGGTCGGGGCCAGCCAAACCACCACCAGGAGCAGCTATGGCTCTCGAGCTTCAAGCAACAATCACTCAGCCCTTGATACTACTTGGGGGTATGCACCAATGCCCAGTTTCAGCAACAGTCACACTAGCTTTGTAGGGTCAGCTTGCAGCAGAGGCACCTCAGGTTCAGGTACCACTGGAGGGTGCCCAACCCATGACTATGGCCGGAGCAATGCCACTACAAGTTTAGAATATGCGTATAGTGTGTCCAAGACTTTAACCTCTGAAGTTATCTAGATATGCAGGAGAGAATGCCTATGAGCTTCTCACTACTTTCCATGAACAACTATATACTCTAGGATTGGTGTAGTCAAGAGGAGATGACTTCATATCTTATCAACTAGATGGGTTAGCCAAACAGTGGTGTCAGTCTTATATTGAAACTAGACTAGTTGGCTCTCTTCTGGTGTCTCTGTCTGACTTTTCTGAGGCCTTATTTGCAAGGTTCATTCCCCATAGCGTCAGGGATCGAATTTGGGATCAGTGCTCCTAGTTTGAGACGCGCTTTATGTCTATATATGATTATGACGCATGATTTCATGAGCTCTCCAGCCATGCCACTATGATCCTACCTATTAAGAAGGATAGAGTTTTGTGCTTTGTCAGATGTCTGAGACTCCAACTTGAGATTGAGACCCAGGCTATGTGGTCTCTATAGGCCATTCTATTTTAGGTGTAGTTGACCATGTCCGTACTATTGAGAAGCTCTATCATGAGGCCCCTAGGTGTAGTGACAAGAGATTTAGGAATGAGGGTAGCTATAACTGATAAAACTCTAGGCTGAAAGACTCCTAAGATAGTTCCCTAGAAAGGTTTCAGCAGAGTCAGTCCATCTGTCCTATTTAGGTCTCACTACACGCTTTAGAGGGTGACCGATATAGTCGAAGTGATGCTGACCCAAGTCGGATCCGAGGTGGCTTCTATTCAATTTCTTCATTCCGCGATGGCCATTACTTTGTTGGTTGATCTACACAGTATTGTTATGACTATAGGGACTTTGATCATTGGTTAGAGATTGCCCTTTGCTTAGGAGGATTGCTCCACCTCAATAGGCATCTTTACCAGCTCCACTAGCAGCACCTCTTGTTAGAGGTAGAGGCTATGGTCAAGACCTTCATCGTGTCATCAGGATATTCGAGATGGTTCTTGGGGAGGCATGTCTTGTGGTAGGGCAGATGCCCAGGGTAGAGGCAGATAGACTTACTTATACGTAGCTCCAGCGACGGAAGAGATGAGGCATCAGACGATATGATTACGTGTATGATCTCTTATGCCATCAGGCTACCTCGACTTTATTTGATCCGAGCTCTACCTTTTCATATGTATCTATATATTATGCTTCTCAAATAGGTATGGGTTTGTAGACTATGGAAGAGACATTATGTCTGTCAACCCTTGTGATTGAGTCTTTAGTAGTGGATGAGGTGTTTCGATCTTGTTTGATGACTGTCCAGGTGTGTGACACCTGGGCTGACTCTATATTGCTTGATATGTGTGATTTTGAATTAATTCTGGGCATGGGCTGGTTATCCCCCTACAACATGGTCTCAAATTGATTTTCTAAGATCATTACCTTAGCAATGGCCAGTATTCCCTTGGTGGTGTGGCACGACTCTTGCAGTAGCAAACAAGTTGGAGTTATTTCACTTATTCGAGCTCAGATGATATTAGCTAGCGGTTGCTTATGTTACTTTTCCTATATTTGCTATGTTAGTAGGGAGGTTTCTTTAGTTTAGTTGGTTCCTATCGTCACTGAGTTTTTAGATGTGTCTCCTACCGACCTGCCTTGTGTACCCCTAGAGCGTTATATTGATTTTCTAATTGACCTTGAGCCGGGTACTCTTCCAATTTCTATTTCTTCTTATGGGATGGCCCCCACAATCTTAAGGAGCTCAGTGTTAAGCTTCAGGATCTCTTGGGTAATGGATTTATTCGGCCTAGTATATCGTGTTGGGGTACCCTTATTCTTTTTCTGAAGAAGAATAAAAGTACGATGAGGATATATATTGATTACAAGAAGCTCTATAAGATGACAGTTAAGAACCGTTACCCCATGCTTCTTATTGATGATCAATTTGACAAGCTTCATGGTGTTTCAGTATTTTCAAAGATTGATTTGAAGCCCGGTTACCATCAGATAATAATTAGGGCAACAGTTATCTGTAAGACCGCATTTAGGACTCGTTATGTCAACTATGAGATCTTGGTAATGTCTTTTGGGTTAACTAACGCCCCTGCTACCTTTATGGACTTGATAACGTGGGTGTTCAAGCCTTATCTTGAATCATCCTTAACAGTGTTCATATATGATTTTCTTGTGTACTCGTAGAGTAGGATAGAGCATGAGCAACATTTAAGGATTGTGCCCTACACTTTGAGTGATCAGTGAATTTATGACATGTTCTCAAAGTGTGAGTCTTGGCATGAGTTTGTGACATTGTTAGGGCACGTAGTGTCCAAGGATGGAATCATGGTATATCTAGCAAAGAATGAGGTTATTCATGATTGGGCTAGGCAATACTCGGTCTACAGAGGATAGGATACAATCAGCCTAGAGCCGGGGAAGGCGTATAACAAACCTCTAACCGTGGATAACCTCTAAGTAACAAATAAGAGTAGCCCAAACTAAGGGGTGCAGAGCCAAGACCTGGAACCGCAGATGCTCCCTAAAGGGGTAATATGGTGTAGCCAAAGCATATCGACTCTATTGAGGAGAGTAGAATGACCTGACCTTGAATATGCGACTATAATGGGATGCAAAAGAGTCTCATGGTATTCATATTCATAAAACCACCATGGAACGATGTCCATTCCTATGTAATTAGAACAACACTCCAAGCGCGAACCAACTCCAGTCCCTAGTAGCCAAGCGAAGCCTAAAATCTGAAATGTAACATATGGGGACATATAAAAAGAGAGAGTAGATAAAAAGTCATCAAAGCTGATTCAACGCCTAGTCTATAGCTCATTCTATCAGACACAATGCTACTACTCCAATCAACAGGGAGATAAAACAATCCAATACGATGTTAGATTAGAAATAAGGCCAAAATGGCTCCAAATATTGCATGTCTAAGGCAATCACTAGTCTAAGCCTAGACTAAGGCAAAGCAAGCTCATATAATCTACAAAAATCAACAAACAAGGCAGACCAAAAGGAAATTATGATCACATATCACAACTAGAATGCTTCTAATCATGAAAATCCAAAAATAAGTCTAAAACATGGTTTCTAAGTAAAGTAACATGATCAACTAGGTATCCGCCCCCAATTAACACATTTCAAAATAAACTTACTTAATCCAACTCATTACATTAACAAGATGCTAAGAAAATCTGATCGCGACTAAGCTTATAATATTGAAGCAGGTGCCACTTTAGTGGCTACTAACGCCGCTAAAGCGACTGGTCAAGAAAAGAGGTGTCTGGGTATGGCAATCCCCTTGCTGCTAATATGAGTCTCGCTCAATCGATGCCAGTGTTGCAAAAATTACAGGGCCCAGGCTGGCTAAGCTTACAAAACCGAGCCCTTCGCCACAAAAGTGAAAGTTACTTAACTGAAGCAAGGGCTGCTAAAGCAGCTGCCGCTTCGCTGGCCTAGTTCACTTAAATGGAAGTTCCCTAGCCACTAAAGGAAGGGTCAATTAAGAGATACGAGGAACACAAAAGCTGAGGCACCAGCTTAAGGCACCAGAAAAATTCAGCTAAGCCTTTTGAGCTCCACTAGGGGCTCCGGATTAGTTAAGAACCCCGTGCACGCAAATGGGATATGAAACCCAGTAAAATTAAAAATTCCAGGCTCAATATTATAACGACCCAAGGTACCCCCTAGATGTGAAATGGCATACAAGACCCCCAAAGCCCTTATACAAGTCACTTAGCATACATACAAACAAGATCATAGAGATTAAGAGTTCAAAAGACAATGTTAAATCAAAGCTTTTAAGAAAAAAAGGGAAGTCTACATCTCATCTCTCAAGCCAATCTAATCATAAGAAGAGAAATAAGGTTTTGGACGCAACCCAATACAATGCAAAAATGAACAAAACATAAAGGTAAGAACAACTAGGCTATGTCCTCGAATGGATGAGGACTCACCAAGTTTTCACACTTCTTCTACTAAGCTCTAGCCATAAGTGGATGGAGAATCGCCACACCCTACATCAACATGTCAATGTAGGAAAGAGTATGCGTAAGTAGAATTAAGTACCAAGTATGATAGCAATGCACGAAATCATTTAAAACAAGCTAAAACGGGATATTTTCATAACATGCAATGACCAAGCTAAACATGATACGGTTTGGAAAACATAAAACATAAGCCATGGTCAAAGCAAGCAAAACATCTTTACTTTACTTGAGAAGCATCATAACAACACTTTAGTTCATTAGTTTGTGGGAAGTAGCCTTAACCGACATATAATACCATGTGAGTTATCAACACGGAATCCTGTGTATAACCCCACACCGATAGGGCCATCCTACTTGCAAAGGTAGGACCCTTTACTTAACATATAGCTTACGTAGATCCATTAGAAAGTGTCTATCATGGACCATCATCCTATGGTGGCGCATAGTTTATGAGACATGGGTAATCGCCACTTGTCCACTCGTGCTAAGAATAATTCCACGGATTAGACATAGTTCAATTATCATAAGTAGACATGGGTAGTCGCCTCTTGTCTATCATTAGTCATAAGTTCATTATTAGTAGACATGGGTGATTGCCTCTTGTCTACATTAGGGAACATGGGTGATCGCCTCTTGTCCCTTATTAGAATAGCTCCTTAATCATAAACTCAAGGTTAGTTGAGCAATCCTTTCAACAAGTTATGAATTCTCACATGTGAGAAAACCTTTCACATTCATAGGTTGAGTAATATGTGAGAATCCCTTTCACACTCAACAACATCATCAACATATCATATACTTTAGTACTTCAATCTAGAAGCACCCTTAATTCATCATTGATTTTATATGAGACATGCATAATTTCATAAACTTCATCTTTGCATAGTTCATCATGGTCATAATGTGCAAATCATAGGGTTCACGTAGAGTCATAAGAATTCCTCTAAAATCATGCAATTCAATGCAAACTCATGCTTAGACAACCATAGATAAGTCAATTTGGCCATAATTGAAGGAACACACTTAATAGAGTAAACTCATAGTTTTTTATTGAACATGCTTACTTTCATAAAACCATCATTTGGTCATTTATAATCTCATCATGGAAAGTCTTAACTTAGGAATCATAATTCATGCATTGATTCATAAAGAGTTCACAGAATTCATCACTTCATAAATCAACCCACAAACAAAGCATAATTTTCGAAATTGGGGGAAATTGGCTTGGGTTCATGGCGATTAATCTAAATTCATGAAATTCAACTCAATTCATTCTTAAGTGTTCATAACTCAATCAATTATATCAACATTACAAAGAACCCATGACATGGAAGAAAACCCCTAATTCGATTGAGAACTTCTAACTTGAAAATCGGAGAATTTATGGATTCACTGGAGGAAAGGGCTCCATGGATGAACACTATCATACCTTAGGGTCTCAATTCCTCAAGCAATTTGATGAAGACATATTTATTTCTTGAACCCTAGGCTGCCTTCTGCTTCTTCTTCTTCTATCTTCTAGAAAGAGAAATATTTGAGAGAGGAGGTTTTTGAGAATATTTGTAAAATGGTTGTAAAATGGTAGATTTTTTGATTGAATAGACTTATATAGTGTTAGGGAATGAGGGGAACCGATGTAAGAGTAGTAAATAAGTCTTTGGGTTAAAAGACAAAAAGACCATTTTAAAATAACTATCGGGCCCCTACCTACGATGGGAATTACGGTCCGTAGGTTAGACCTACGACCCGTCCTGTCCTTTCCTAGGTAGGTTCATAGACTACAAATTTGGACCCTGCAACGACAGGTCCAATGTACGGCTTGTGGGTTAATTGACGGGCCGTATACTGCAATCGTAAGTCAGGACTTATGGTGTAAGAATTTGACTAAGTCTTGAGAAGACATAGGAGACCTATCTACGACTATTTGAAAGAACGACGGGTCATCCTGGAAGACCATCGTTAAGGCTCTGAAACTTGACATCTTACATATTTCCAGTGGCCAACTACGGTTGTCCGTCAATCCATCTACGGTTCGTAGGTGGCCTCCGTCATTGACACCTGAATCCAGAAAAATTCAAAAAATTTCCACCCTTGAATCTGGGGTATTACATTATCTACCCCTTGGGAACATTTGTCCTCGAATGAGAATCAAGAAATTGTAAGGAGGGTAAGAAACAAGAGCTAACAACCCAACCCAGAGTGCAATCACACAATGCACATATCCGAGGAGGAAACATCAACTCCAAGCTAAAGCATGTTCAACACATCATTTCATGAAAACTTTATACAACTCATGTTCAATGCACATAATCATAGAGAAATCAATCAAGTTAACTCATTTTCACAGCATTTAGACTCTTTATGAATATGCATAAATGAGGAATCATGAGAATATGTAAGACACATGAGACCAAAAGAATGAACCATGAGGAACTAGATACCTCAAGCTAGAGTAGGATCGAAGGGAAAGGGATGAGGATATCTTGATATCATATCGGCCTCGGCCTCCCAAGTAGCACCCTCAACAAATTGATTCCTCCAAAGAACTTTCACCGAAGCAACTTCTTTATTTCATAACTTTCGGACTTGCCGGTCCAAAATCTCAACCGGGACTTCTTTATAGGAAAGACTATCCTTTATGCAAAGATTCTCCAATGGCACTATAGACGTCGGATCGCCAACACATTTCTTCGACAATGAGACATGGAAAACGGGATGTACCGATGCCAAATCCTTAGGTAAATCAAGTTCAAAAGCAACCTGACCAACACATCTCAAAATTTGATATGGGCCTACATAACGGGGACTTAGCTTCCCTTTCTTCCCAAATCTCATTGCACCCTTCATGGGCGAAATTTTCAAGTAAACCCAATCATTTACATCAAATTGTGAATCTCTCCTTCTAACATCGGCATAGGACTTTTGTCGACTTTGGGCCGTTTTCAACCTTTCTCTAATAAGTTGAACTTTCTCCATAGCCTCATGCACCAATTCGGGACCTATCAAAGTGACTTCACCAACTTCGAACCAACCTATAGGAGATCTACACCTCCTACCATAGATATATTCAAAAGGAGCCATGTCAATACTTGAATGGTAGTTGTTATTATAAGCAAACTCAATCAAAGGCAAATGGTCATCCCAATTACCCTTGAAATCACATACACAAGCTCTGAACATATCTATAAAAGTTATGATAGTACGTTCCGCTTGCTCATCAATTCGAGGATGAAAGGCCGTACTAAGCTTAACACGAGTACCAAGACTCTTTTGGAAAGATCTCCAAAATTGAGAAGTAAATTGTGTACCACTATCGGAGAGAATGGATAAAGGCACTCCATGTAACCTAACCATCTCTCTAAAGTAAAAGTTAGATTAATCCTCCACCGAATAAAAAAAATTGACGGGAATGAAATGGGCTGATTTCGTCATACGATCCACAATAACCCAAATCGAATCATATTGTCGCCGGGTGCATGGTAAACCAACAATAAAGTCCATATTCACATCTTCCTACTTCCAAGTAGGAATACTAATATCTTGGGTCAAACCTCCTGGATTTTTGCGTTAAACTTTCACTTGTTGACAATTAGGAAATTGAGCCACAAATTCCACAATATCCTTCTTCATCGCATTCAACCAATAGGTCTCCCACAAATCACGGTAAATCTTGGTAGCTCCCGGTTGAATGGAATATCGAGAACTATGAGCTTCCTATAAAATTTGTCTTCTTAAATCATTTACATTGGGAACACACAAACGACCTAGATACCGAAGTACACCATCTCCCCCTTGGGAGAAAGCCTCAATGGACGGTTTGAGCACCGCTTCCTTCAACTCGACCAAATTAGGATCAAGATCTTTTTTAGCCTTCACATCCTGCACAAAAGATGATTCGGAACCATTATGGACCATAACACCACCTTTAATGGAATCAATAAACCGAACACCCAATCGGGCCAAACTATGAACATCGCGAACCAACTCTTTCTTTCCATCCTCAAAATGAGCAACACTACCCATAGATAACTGACTAAGAGCATCTGCCACCACATTAGCCTTGCCGGGGTGATAGAGGACACGCATGTCATAGTCCTTTAACAACTCAAGCCACCTCCTTTGGTGAAGATTTAGATCTTTTTGTTTAAAGACATATTGCAAACTCTTATGATCTGTGAGGACGTCAACATGTACACTATACAAATAATGCCTCAAAATCTTCAAAGCAAACACAACAGCCGCTAATTCTAAATCATGAGTGGGATAGTTCTTTTCATGTACCTTGAGTTGCCTTGAAGCATAAGCAATGACTTTTCCATTTTGCATAAGAACACATCCTAGCCCGATTCTCGATGCATCACAATAAATCACAAAACCATCAGACTCTTCCGGTAGTGTCAATATCGGAGCCGAAGTAAGTCTATCTTTCAATTCTTGAAAACTCTTATCACATGCTTCGGACCAAGTGAACTTAACCTTCTTTTGAGTCAAAGCCATCAATGGGGAAGCAATCAAAGAAAACCCTTCAACAAACCTCCTATAATAATTGGCTAGGCCCAAGAAACTACGAATATATGAAGGTGATAGAGGTCTAGGCCAATTTCTAACCATATCCGTCTTCTTAGGATCTATTTCAACACCTTTACTGGAGACAATGTGACCAATAAAAAGCCACAGACCTCAGAATAAACTCACATTTACTAAACTTTGCAAAGAGTTACTGGTCCTTGAGGACTTGCAATACAATCCTCAAATGATCGGCATGCTCACCTTCACTCCTTGAGTAAATCAAAATATCATCAACAAACACAATCACAAACATATCAAGATACTATCTAAACACCCTATTCATCAAGTCCATAAACGCGGCCGGAGCATTTGTCAACCCAAATGACATCACAAGGAATTCATAATAGCCATATCTAGTCCGAAAAGCCATTTTCGGGATATCAACTTCCTTTACTCTCAATTGGTGATAACCCGAATGAAGGTCGATCTTAGAGAAGTAACTAGCCCCTTGAAGTTGATCAAACAAGTCATCTATTCTTGGAAGAGGATACTTATTCTTAATGGTAACCTTATTCAGTTGGCTGTAGTCAATCCACATACGAAGTGAACCATCTTTCCTCCTTACAAACAAGACCGGAGCACCACTTGGAGAAATACTTGGTCGGATGAAGCCCTTATCCAACAAGTCTTTCAATTGCTCTTTTAGTTCCTTAAGTTCCGCCAGAGCCATTCTATAAAGAGGAATAGAAATAGGTTGCGTATCCGGGAGAGGGTCAATACCGCAGTCTATTTCCCTTTCGGGAGGAATACCGGATAAATCATCGGGAAACACTTTCGAAAACTCATTAACAATAGGGACTGACTCAAGAATAGGGGTTTCAGAATCTATATCCCTGACCCTAAAAAGATGGTATATGCAACCCCAGAAATCATCTTTCTAGTTTTAAGACAAGAAACAAACTGACCTCTAACTATAGAATTTCCCCCCTTCCACTCTAGGATAGGCTCATTTGGGAATTGAAACTTGACCGTTCGGGTCCTACAATCAATAGAAGCATAACATTAATGCAACCAATCCAGCCCAAAAATAACATCAAAATCTAACATATCAAGCTCTATAAGATCAACCTGAGTGACTCTATAAGATAAAGAGACGAGGCAATTTCTGTAGACTCTCTTAGCCACAATAGATTCACCAATCGGAGTAGAGACACGAAAAGGATCTAGCAACACATCCGGAACAACATCAAACCTCATAGCCATATATGGCATCACAAAAGACAACGTAGCACCGGGATCACTTAAAGAATAAACATCAAAGTGAAAGACTTTTAACATATCGGTAACCACATCGGGAGAACCCTTATGCTCATGACGAGCCTGAAGTGCATAGAACTTGTTTGGCTTTTGATTTTCACTAAAACGCGATGGATTTTGAGGTTGAGTGCGTCAACGGTTATCCCCTTCATTCTTAGCCAATAAGGGGCAATCCCTTATCTTGTAATCCATCGTGCCACAACCAAAGCATGCATTAGAGCCAGCTAGACATTTGCCCTCGTGCTTCTTCCCACACTTAGCACAAGTAGTCAGTGAAGAGCCACCACCATTTCCTCTTTGAGGCTTAGGGTAAGGCACCGTATCATTGTTTGACTTGGGAGGAGCATTGGAGGAACTTTAACCAGAAAACCTTTGTCGAAATCTAGGACGACCATATCCATCGGACCCTGAATGTCAAAAGTTACCATCACCGATCCTAGCCCTCTTTGTCTCTTTAGACCTTTCCTTGAGCTTTTCCTCTGCTATTTGTTGAGCATACACCATGAGGTGAGAAATATCCATGTCATTGACAAGCATAGTGGTGCGGCACTCTTTAATCAACATTTCAGACACTCCCGAGATAAACTTACTCATTCTTACCCTAGGATCGGCAACTATGGAAGGAACATACCGAGAAAATTGTGTGAAATTCAAAGTATACTCTTTCACACTCATGCTTCCTTGACGAAGGTTGATAAATTCAAGCACCCTTGCCTCCCTCATCTCAAGGGGAAAGAACCTATCAAGGAAAGCAACCTTGAATTTCTCCCAATCAAGAGGACCCTCATTAACCGCCCTCTCATTCTTCCATTGATTGAACCAAACTTGAGCAACACCCTTGAGTTGGTAAGCGGCCAACTATAACTTTTCCTCTGATGTCACCCCCATGATCATCAATACCTTGTACTCTTCATCGATGAACTCTTGAGGATCTTCCTCCACCTTAGAACCATGAAATTCCAGAGGGTTCATCCTTGTGAAGTCCCTTACCCTAGATGCCACCGTTCCCACATTTGGGTTCACGGGAGCCACAACCTCTCTATATGCTTGACCTATCACATTCTCTAAACTCCGCATTAGATACTTGTTTGGCCAAAGGGTCGACCGGAACTTGTTGAGCTTGAGGAGGAGCTTTCTGTTCCACAGTCTCTCCTTCATTTCTTCTAGCATGAGCTCTTCGGGTAGCCATATCCTGAAATGCATAGGATAGGGATTAGGAGAGAGATATATAGAGTTAAACTCTATGGCACAACTTAGGAGTAATGAAAGAAGTGAAGTTTCATAAACCTCTTATAGCTTCTCATTTATAAATGTTGCGCGCTTCACACTCATTAACAAGACTCTACTCGACGCGGCTTATGAAACATCCTAGGATCTTTCTAAAACCTTGTACTCTGAATACCAAGTTTGTCACGACACAAGGTACCCCCTAGACGTGACATGGTGTACAAGACCCCGAAAGGTCTCATACAAGCCACTTAGCAAACATACATACAAGATCATAGAGATTAAGAGTTCAAAAGACAATGTCATATCAAAAGCTTTTAAGAAAAATAGCGAAAGTCTACATCTCATGTCTCAAGCCAATCTAATCATAAAAAGAGAAATAAGGTTTGGGACGTAACCCAATACAATACTAAAATGAACAAAACATAAAGGTAAGAACAACTAGGCTATGTCCTCGAATGGATAATGACTCACCAAGTCTTCACACTTCTTCTACTAAGCTCTAGCCATGAGTGGATGGAGAATCGCCACGTCCTACATCAACAAGTCAATGTAGGCAAGAGTATGGGTTAGTACAATCAAGTATCAAGTATGATAGCAATGCACGAATTCATTTAAAACATGCAAAAACGGGACATTTTCATAACATGCAATGACCAAGCTAAACATGATAAGGGTTAGAAAAAATAAAACATAAACCATGGTCAAAGAAAGCTAAACATCTTTACTTTACTTGAGAAGCATCATTACCACACTTTAGTTCATCAGTTTGTGGGAAGTAGCCTTAACCGACATATAAGACCATGTGAGATATCAAAATTGAATCTGGTGTATAACCTAACACCGATAAGGCCATCCTATTTGCCAAGGTAGGACCCCTTACTAAACATATAGCTTATGTGGATCCACTAGCTAGTGTCTATCATAGACCATCATCCTATGGTGGCACATAGTTTATGGGATATAGGTAATCGCCACTTGTCCACTCGATGCTAAGCATAGTTCCCAAGGATTAGACATAGTTCAATTATCATAAGTAGACATGGGTAGTCACCTCTTGTCTATCATTAGTCATAAGTTCATTATTAGTAGACATGGGTGATCTCCTCTTTTCTACATTAGGGAACATAGGTGATCGCCTCTTGTCCCTTCATTAGAATAGCTCCTTAATCATCAATTCAAGGTTATTTGAGCAATCCTTTCAACAAGTTATGAATTATCACATGTGAGAAAACCTTTCACATTTATAGGTTGAGTACTATGTGAGAATCCCTTTCACACTCAACAACATCATCAACATATCATATACTTTAGTACTTCAATCTCAAAGCACCCTTAATTCATCATTGATTTTATATGAGATATGCATAATTTCGTAAACTTCATCTTTGCATAGTTCATCATGCTCATAATGTGCAAATCATAGGGTTCACATAGATTCATAAGAATTCCTCTAAAATCATGCAGTTCAATGCAAACTCACGCTTAGAAAGCCATAGACAAGTCAATTTGGCCATAATTGAAGGAACCCACACAATAGTGTAAAATCATAGTTTTTGATTGAACATGCTTACTTTAATAAAACCATCATTAGGTCATTTATAATCTCATCATGGAAAGTCTTAGTCTAGGAATCATAATTTATGCATGGATTCATAAAGAGTTCACAAAATTCATCACTTCATAAATCAACCCACCAACAAAGCATAATTTTTGAAATTGGGGGAAATTGGCATGGGTTCATGGGGATTCATCTAAATTCATAAAATTCAATTCAATTCATGCTTCATTGTTCATAAATCAATCAATTATATCAATATTACAAAGAACCCATGACATGGAAGAAAATCCCTAATTCAATTGACAACTTCTAACTTGAAAATTGGAGAATTTAGGGATTCATGGAGGAAAGGGCTCTATGGATGAACACTATCATACCTTAGGGTGTCAATTCCTTAAGCAATTTGATGAAGAAAGCTTGATTTCTTTAACCCTAGGCTGCCTTCTCCTTCTTCTTCTTCTATCTGTTAGAGAGAGAAATATTTGAGAGAGGAGGGTTTGGGGAATTTTTGTAAAATGGTTGGAAAAGGGTACATTTTAGGATTGAATAGACTTATATAGTGTTAGGAAATGAGGGGAACCGACTAAAGAGTAGTAAATAAGTCATTGGGTGTAAAGACCAAAAGACCCTTTTAAAATAACTATCGGGCCCCTACCTACGGTGGGACTTACGGTCTGTAGGTCAGACCTACGACCCTTCCTGTCCTTCCGTAGGTAGGTTCAGAGACTACAAATTTGGACCCTGCAACGACTGGTCAAATGTATGGCTTGTGGATCAATCGACGGGCCGTAAACTGCAACCGTAGGTAAGGACTTATGGTTTAAGAATTTGACTAAGTCTAGAGGAGACCTAGAAGACCTATCTATGACTCGTTGAATGAACGACGGGCTGTCTCGGCAGACCTTCGTTAAGGTTCTGAAACTTGACATCTTACAGATTTCCAGTAGCCAACTACGGTTCCCACCTACGGTCCGTCAATCCATCTACGATTCGTTGGTGGCCTCCGCACTGGCACCTGAATTAAGAAAAATTCAAAAAATTTCCACCCTTTAATCTGGGGTGTTAAAAATATTTTATTTTAAACTTTCATTAAAGGTCGTCTCAACAAAAACTGGTCCCACACCCAAACTCCATTTAAAATTAAAAGTCCTCAAAGGTGGCTCGAAATTAGCCCGAAAGCTTTGAAATCCATAGGAAGAGTTGTTTTTCAAAAAACTCGACATTCCAGAGCTAACCGTATTGAAAAAATTATCATCTAGGAACATTTACCAAGAATTTTAACCAAAGTCAAAGGTAGGCTAAATTTTAAAATCTAAAATGCCTAATGGCACAAAGTCGCAAAGAGCCTCGAGATTCAAGCCAACCATGCCACTATCCTAAAAGACCCTTTTGGAGCTGATGGGACTATTAGAATTGCATTTATAGGCCTTCATCCTATACTTTTCATCAAAATCAACCATTCAACGCTCAAAAGCTCCAAAACACAAAAATGTACATAAAAACCAAATGAACAACCAGGTGACAAAGCTATCAGTCCCCGAAGTAATAAATGACTTGGGGTCGCTATTGGAGTGTTCTAAAAATAAAAAGAAGGCCTAAACATAGAAATAACCGGGAGGAACCTTACATGTTGTTCTAAGTTCCTTTTTTCTTTTTTTATTTCTGCGTTTACCGTAGTGAAAGATTATTTAGGCTGACCAGTATTTCTGGGATAATACGAGTACAATCACACCCTATTTTTGTGTCATGAAATCATTGTTCCTCCGTTTTAATGTAAAAATCAAGACCTATAGTTTCCCATCAATCTCCTCAGTGTGAGGATAATCCTGGATTCCATGTTATAGCTCACATGGCGTATTGTCGGTTGACGCTAAATATCTCACAAATGAACTATATTTTCTTCAAATGTTTTATGAATGTTTCTCAAATGTTTTTAAATATGCATCAACCTCGTATATGATTTATGATTTCTTTATAACAGCTTCTATCACCTTTTACTTGATCTTGCATATCATGTTTCAAATTTATTTTGTTATCATGCTTTACGTTTTTATGCATTTCCCCATACTTAGTAGATTCATCGAAGTAATGTATATTTGTGCCTATATTGTCTCATAATATAGAGTCTGATGCTCCTCGTCCCGTTAATGGCTAGCTTGGATTGCTCTACTAGTACTTTTGAGTGGTGATCCTCATGCTTCGCGGATAAGGTCATTGATAGATTTATTTATTGCGTGGTCATTGTAGTTTCAAACTTGTACGTGGTGCATGGGTTAAATCCCAACCAGTCCTATTATGTTAGAAAGCCTTATGTAAGAGCTAGTAGTATTCCAGGTATCTCTTATGTACTTTATTGGTATTTTTTATGTCATATTATGATTTGAGAATTATATTGATTATATCTCTGAAATTGCATTTCATTATGTTATGCTTATGTCAAGCGGCTTGTTAAGGGTCTCTCGAGATCCGATTTACCATGTCACATCTAGGGTGTAATTTGGGTCATGACAAACTTGGTATTCTAAGCATCAGGTTTTAGGAAAGGTCCTACGTAGTCTAAGAATCCACGCCGAGTAGATTCTTGTTCACGAGTGTGAAGCGAGCTTCATTTATGAATGGGAAGCTACAAGGCATTTATGAAATTTCACTTCTTTCACAACTCTAAAGTTGTACCATAGAGTTCATCTCTGTAAAGGTCTTTCTCCTAAAAATGGTCTGATGCTTTTCGGGTATGCCTCCTCGAATCTCTGAATATCACCTTTGTTTGCCTTTTAAGCCTTCACTTTTTTTCCAAGTACTGTCACATTCAGCGATGGACAACATCTTTGTCGTTTTGCGTTTGGCGGATTGTTGATGCATTTCTTGTTAGCCCATTTATTTTAACACTTGGACCTTACACTTGTTCATTTTGGCGAGGTTCAACCGTATGGGCAATCCGCCTTTTTCCTTAGGCGATCATCAGATTGAGATTTTCTACTCTATTCAATATTTTTGGCCTTTCTTCCAAGTATTCATTCCTTGACTTGTCCTTTAGCCTTCATAACTGCAAATCATCAAAATATCATTAGGATAGGACATAATTAGGCATTGAGGACACTGGTTGTTGAACCTAATAGCCCTCAAATGAGTGTAAACCTTCCACTCATCAACACCCCCAAGTAGAGCGTTTGCTTGTCCTGAAGTAAATCAATAACACAATTAGTTCAAGAAGGGTGTCTATAATAGTTCTGAATGAGAGCTAACACGTAAGTGTCATTACAAGACAAATCTCAAAAGCATGCTACATACCATCATGATCAAAAAGCTTCAAATGATGACTAGCCAGTATCAATCTAAGCTCAAGCTCACTATAGCTACTTTTCTAATTCAAGACAATGTTTCAACAAATGCATTCAAGTTCGCTCACATCAAGAATGATTCCATTCTCTCACAAAGCAAATCAATAAAGAAGTTAGGAATCAATACAACTCTCACTCTCTCAAAAGAGAAATACATGCAAGCTTTATCCCATAGGTTTGCCCATATTTTCCCATCATAACACAACTTAGTTCATGCAAGATCTCTAGGGTCTTTTAGGCTTGTAATTGGGTTGAGGGTTGAGGTATTGTCAATTTGGCATAGTGACTTCACCTTTTCAAAGGATTGTTGGAATCATCTACACCTCTTCTAAAGTTCTTTTCATTCCTTTTCATTCTTTTTCACTCAAACTTTGACTTTGTCAATAATTTTATTGGAAACCTCTTTTTATTTAAGAAAACTACCTTTTTCATTAAAACTTTTCAAATGTTGTTCATCACAATCTTCTTTTTTTTATAAGGAGGGGTTCTTTCTCTTTATAACACACTTCAAAGTTTAGTCTCATCTCATCTTTCTTTTTCTTCCGCTTGGCTTTCCTTCCACCTTTCTTTCCACACCCCCCATCTTAGTCTAAAAGCCTAAGTTGGCCATTCAAACAAACCAATGCTTCAAAAAGGATTTTGGGTGAGAAATTAGGAGCAATTTTGCTCAAGAGATCTCGATATAGTTGTCAACAAACGGTTTAGGATCAAATGGTTCAAAAATGGTTGCACACCCTCACAAGGTAGTTACAAAAAGGATATTGAAATTTGGGTTCCCTCTCAAAATTTCTGCCCAAGATCATTCCTTACACTTACCAAAGCTAGACAATTGGACTAAATAGGCAAATTCTAGGATTCCACTAGAAAGTTTCCATGTAAAACCTCACCGCACATGGCACTTTAAACACAATCATTTAGCACAGCCCGAAAAGATCAAAAGCTTACGTGCAATGTTAATTGCAAGGCTCACATCAAAACACAGCTAGTCAATACAAGATTAAAAAAATCATTAAAAAATTTCTCCTCCTCGATTTCTTCTTGCAACAAAAATACTAACACACTACTCATCATTAGTACAATTTAAGACATTGATATTGAACACAATTGATCCTTGAATTATTATCAATGAAAACTCAAGCATGCCCCAAAGCTAAGGATAGAGAGACAAAAGCACAACTGACACTATTTAGCATACGGTAGGCACCCAAAGTGGCTCACATCCCACAAAAAGAGAAGTGGAGTGTCCTTAATGCAAAGATAACAAAATAAATGAGCTTAGATTGAGGGACTCCATGAATGCCTGAAGTTTGAGATCACCGACCAGGTCGGCGGATCGCCAACCATGAACAGATTGCCGACCATGTCCGTAGCGCATGAGAAAATTTCTTCCTACTTGGCGAGCTACAGACTGATCACCTAAAGTAGATAGGCGCATCAAAAAATTTCAAAGTTTATTGCTAAAATTAACAGTACACCACCTACTTTGTACAGCTCATTGGGCGAACTAAAATAGGTTAACCCAACATCAACGGTGGATTTTTCAGTTTAGGGGTGTAGGTCACCGAATGAGAACAATACTCTCAAAAGTTGAGCTGCCCAATGGGCGAACTCGTAGGAGCTACAGTTAGTGACTTCGGCAGACGCCCAATGGGCCTCTTAATCGCCTATCTTCCTTCTATCCTTCACAAGTGACACCCACATTACTGAAAATGACTAATACTTGGATTGCCTCCCAAGAAGCCCTTGATTTAATGTCGTGACACGACGTGGATATGCTTTTAGGCATCATCAAAGTACACCACTTCAATAACTCTCACATCATGACCTCCCCAAATTATACCTTCAAACTTTGGCCGTTAACTTTTACTTTAACACACTTTACATCTTCAATTTCAATTTCTCGATTCCCATACACCTCTGTGACTGTATACGGACAAGTCCATTTTGACTCTAGCTTATTCGGGAGGAGTTTCAATCTTGAATTAAATAGTAGGACTAGTTCACCCACTCTAAACTATCGATGCAAAATCCTTGTATCATCCCACCGTTTAGCTTTCTCTTTATAGAGTGCGGAGCTCTCATATCCTTGTAACCGAAACTCATCCAATTCAAGTATTTGACTCACACGATTTTTGGCTGCCACTTCTTAATTAAAACTCACCCTCTTCAGAGCCTATAAGTCCTTGTGCTCTAATTCAACAGTAAGATGATAGACCTTCCCAAATATGAATTTGTATGGAGACATACCAATAGGGGATTTGAAAGTTGTTCGATAAGCCCAAAGTGCGACATCAAGCATGGTAGACCAATTAGAGCGCTGGACATTCATTGATTTTTGCTAAAATCTCATTACATCCCTGTAGGATACATCAGCTTTCCCACTAGATTGCGGTCTATAGGGTGTGGTGACTTTATGTTTCACCCCATACTTAGGTAGAAGTATCTCAAATTGACAATTGCAGAGATGAGAACCAGCATCACTTATAATGGCCTTTGGTGTCCCAAGGCTTGTGAATATGTGTTTCTTTAGGAACTTTGTGCACTTCTCCCTTCATCGTTGGGTAAAGCTATTGCCTCCGCCCACTTAGACACATAATCAACTACCACGAAAATGCACTTGTTCCCATAAGAACTAGGGAAAAACCCATGAAATCAATTCCCCAAACATCAAATAGTTCAATCTCAAGAATTTTGGACAATGGTATCTCATGCATCCTAGAGATGCTCCCTTGCCTTTGACATTGCACACAACAATTGCAAAAGGCTTGGGAATCTCTAAACATCGTGGGCCAATAATAGCCAGATTGTAGAATTTTAGATGTAGTACGCATGCCTCCATGATGTGCTCCTGCCGGCGAAGCATGGCAATCTTCATGTATGTCTTGCAACTCCACTTCAGGCGCACAACATTGGATAACATTACCAACACATTCCCTAAAAAGGAAAGGTTCATCTCATATATACCTCTTCACATCAAATAAGAATTTCCTATTTTGATGACCATTCAAAACCATCAGGTAAGAGCCCACATAAAATGAAATCGACATAATCGGCATACCAATGGATTGAAGTTTGGGAAATCAACATTACTGATTCATCAAGGAATGCATCATCGATGTCTCTACCCTCAGTTGATACTGCATCTGCTTCAACCCTTTATAGGTGATCGGCTACTTAGTTTTCACACCCCTTTCTATCCCTTACCTCAAAATCAAACTCTTGGAGAAGAAGCACCCATCAGATGAGTCTAGGTTTGGCTTCTTTATTTTCCATCAAGTATCTTATAGTAGCATAATCTGTATGAAAAACCACTTTGGTACCCAACAAATATGCTCTAAACTTTTTGAACCCATACACCACGGCAAACAATTCTTGCTCTGTGACAGTGTAATTCTTTTGAGCACAATTCATGATCTTGCTAACATAAATGATGGGTTAAAAAACTCATTTTTCCGCTGCCCAAGAACAACTCCAAGTCCCAATCCGCTAGCATCACACATCATTTCAAAAAGAAGGTTCCAATCAGGGGCTATTTATGATAGGGGCTGAAACAAGCTATGCTTTCAAACTCACAAAAGCCTCTAAACAAGCAACATCAAATTCAAAAGCGCACAACTTTTCAAGCAGCCTGCACAATGGAATAGCTATTTTTTTAAAATCCTTAATAAATCGCCGATAGAATCTGGCATGGCCAAGGAAACTTATCACTCTGTTCACTAATATTGGGGGTGGTAACTTGTCAATCACTTGAATTTTTTCTTGATCTACTTCAATACCATCTTCGGAAATTTTGTGCACAAGAACGATTCCTTCCTTAACCATGAAATGACATTTCTAAAATTTAGGACCAAGATGGAATCCACGCATCTTTGAAGTACCATCTCTAAATGCTTCACGCACTCTTCAAATGAATCATCAACAACAAAAAAATCATCCATCAATACTTCCATAGAGTCCTCAATCATATTCGCAAATATTGATAACATGCACCCTTAGAAAGTGGTCGGTGTGTTTCACAGACCAACGAGCATTCGCTTGATGGCAAATGTTTTATAGGGACAAGTGAAAGTCATTTGTTCTTGATTTTCCCATGCTATACAGAATTTGTTGTACCCAGAGTAACAATCAAGGAAGCAATACCATCCCTAACCTGCAAGCCTATTAAATATTTGATCAATAAAGGGCATAGGAAAGTGGTCCTTCTTGGTCCATGAATTTAATTTCCGGTAATCCATACATACTTGCCACCCGGTCATGGTCCTAGAAGCAACATACTCAGCCTTTTAATTTGGGACTACCGTAATACCCCCCCCCCCCATCCCCTTTTTAGGAACACTTTGAACCAGACTTATTCATTGGCTATTCGTAATTGGAAAAATAACTCCCTATCAAATAATTTTATGATCTCCTTTTTCACAACTTCTTGCATTGGAGGATTTAACCTCCTTTTGTGCTCAATACTTTGTTTGCACCCTTCAGTTAAATTAATCTTGTGAGTGCACACACCCGCATAGATTCCTACTATGTCGGTAATTGACCAACCTTAGGCTTTAATGTGCCTTTTCAAGGCTTTGATATATAACTCCACCTACCACTCATCAAGATCACTACAAATTATTATCGGTAGTGTGTTGTTTCCACCAAGAAAATATATTTGAGATGAGGAGGAAGTTCTGCCAATTCTAGCTTTCATGGCTCAATAACTGATGGCTTGGCTGGTGGGGCTTCTCGACAAGACAAATCGAGATCCAACTTCTTTTGACACGAAGTATGTGAGATGTTGCTTCCCCAATACTTGCTACAACTTAATCAATCTGATCCAAATATCTGCAACATGCATTTCACTTGGATACGTCATCGATTTTTGAATATTGAAGATTACTACTTCATTAGTGACTTGGAATTTCAACTCACCACCTTCCACATCAACTAGAGCTTTGCCCGTGGGCATGAATAACCGGCATATCAATATCTATCTCACAATCCAGCACTACAAAATTAGCGGAAAACACAAACTTATCTACCTTCAGTAAAACATCATAGACCACACCAACCGGCATCTTTATTGAATGATCACCCATCACGAGTCTCATGTTTGTGGGTTGTGGCTCATCAAGACCAAGGTTATTAAAGACCATCAATGGCATTAGGTTGATGTTTGCACAAAGATCAAATAGGGCTTTAGAAAATGTGCATGCACCAATGGTACATGAAATAGTGAAAGCCCCGGGGTTCAACTTTCTTGAGGAAAACATTCTTTGTCATAGCGACACCACAAGTTAATGGCATTTCAATTGCTTCACAATCTATCATTCTCATTTTTCTATCTGATTCATTCATAAATTTTGCATAACTTGGCATCTCAGTCAATGAATCCACCAAAGGGATATTCTCTTTCAAATCTTTCACTATCCCCAATTTGTTTAGGAACTTTGCATTATCATCTTTCTTTCTCAATCGCTGAGGATGAGGATGATTTATCTTTATTTTGGGAAGCATTGTTGGGGATGAAACATCACCATCCTTCCCATTTAGCTTGGGATCACCTTCAACCTCTTTTGTTAGTGTCTCGACTTTATCTTTAGGTGGCTCATTATCAGCAACCACCCTTTGAGCATCTACATTATCGAGCCTTGTTCTTTCTTACAATGTCTTTCTGCTTCGGGTTATTATAGCTCACACTTGACTAGAATTCATCTTATTCTCATTCACTAGAGCCACCGATTCTTCATTGGGATTTGAACAAACAAGTGAAGTCAAGTGACAAATGATTTCTTTTAAGTAACTTAATGGATGACGAGTGTGAGATCATGGTAGTGGAAAAAGTTGAAACGTCAGTCTACATTTCTTGCAAAATCAAATCTGACCCTTCCACATTATCAAGAATTTTGGTTAACAATTCTTCCGTTGGAGTGCTCCCCGGGTCTTGCAAGTCATGAGTGATGTATACTTGTCATTTCTGCATTCATTTCCATGCCAACTTCCTCCACTATTTTCAGTACAACCTTGATCTTCGGTGAACCGTGGATAGCTTAACCGAAAATCCTCAAATTTTCACCCCTAAAATAGAATCTTTCCTCATACAGCTTTTGCAACATAACATTCACTGAATTTACTTTTCTTCCCATAATATGCTCCAATAACTTATCAAGTTGAGCCGTTAATTTCAGTGCTTTTATCACACTCTAAATTTTTCTTGTCTTGCTCCTTAAGCATCCCCAAATGTGGAAGTCACAAATGATCTTCACTAGTGTACCAAGCTTTGTTAATTTTAGTCATCTCATCAAGAAATCTCGATGCTACCACAAATGGTTGCTTAACAATACCTCCTTGTTCAAGGTGCTCAGCCATTCCTTTATTTACATCATCAAGAGATTTGTAAAAGTATTGCAACAGCAGCTTATCAGGATAACCATGGCTTAGGCATTCTAGCAACATACATTTAAACTACAGCCACACTTTATGTATGGGTTCTCCATTCACTCTTTTGAAATTATGAATACGCTTCCTTATTTTAATTAATTTAGATAGAGGAATGAATCTCTCAAGGAAAGCTTCAATCAATTCTTTACATGAGGCGATAGAATCTGGCGGCAACTCACTCAACCACCTAATAGCCTCACCCATTAAGGAAAATGGAACAACCTCAGCCGCATTGAATCTTGTGAAATTCCCTCAACCTTGAAGTGTCCACACACATTCAAAAACTTCTGGAGGTGCTCGTTAGGTTCTTCATTCTTAAAACCTTCTAATAATCCCTGTATTTCAATTAGCTGCAACATTGTTTCTGTCACCATAAAGGTAGTATTCTTTTGAGCCAGGGGTAACCGAATTGCTCCAATTTTTGTAGTGACATTAGAGTTTATTTCACCCAACTTTTTAACTTCATTATCCTACCCATGGTGACTAGAGTTTTCACCAAAGTTCACATCCATTGTTTCACCTACTAATAGGACACAATTACTAAACCAAACGTGAGTATTCTCAACTACAAGTAGATGAGTACACAAATTAATTTGTAAATTGAACGCTACTATTTTCCAGAAGTGGCGCCATTTTTTATAACTCTCAGACTACTCTTCAAAATAAAACCAAAGAGTAAGCGGTCATTGTCAGTAAAAATTACCCAACTAAGAGTCGGGGTTGAATCCCACAAGGAATAATGTGAGGTTAAAAATCTAAAAAATGAATTGATATGTAACTAATGTAATGTAGCAGCGAGGCAACTGGGCGGATCATTCTACCAAAATTTATCATATTGTTTCAATATAAATTTTGAGCTACAAACTTAATTAAAAAGAGTTTATATACTAGTAATCAAATCTAGGGGTGTAGGGGTGTGTACTGATGCCAATTAGGGGTATAATTGCATTTCTCGGTAATGCTTAACAACCAAAGATAAGATGGGTCATTTTCAATAATGATAATCTTCTTTCGATCTCATAGCATTAGTTCATAAAATCACCTTCCGATCTCATTTATGAGATTCACATACCAACCCATTACTTTACTTTTACAATCAAATTCAGCTAGATTGCAAATATAGAGATGACCTCTTATTGATCTCTTTCGAGCACTAATTAGAGATCTAGGATAGGATTAAGTTGAGCACATTAACCCTTATATTGTTCACCTGCTAACTGCCCAAGACCATGGTGAGTAGTAAGAAAATAGAGCAATACAACATACCCATTAGTTAAAATCAACACCCAACACCATAATTACACCCCTAGAGATGGGGGTTTTAGCCACCCATCACAAAAAGTGACGAGATGAGACCTTTCATGATAAAATCCATGGACGTGATGAAATTCAACGGTTATAATTAACACCCACTTTGATTTTACTCTCTAATTGTCAATTACACTAGCAATATTAAAAACCTCAATTGAGGATTAGTACTCAAGAGTTTTCCTCTCTAAGAGTTCTAAAAGTAAAAACTGATAAAACATAAGATAGATACACTTTCTCTCTCTTCCCAACTATTTATACTTTTCAAAAGGATTCTTTTGCATCCCATTCGACAACATTAGTCAAGCTCACCAAACTAACTTAGTGGATCACCATTCTTGTCATTCAACTCATCTTTTATAGGATTCACACTTCAGGTGTTTGAACCTCAGCTGGCGGACTCGATGAAACACGCTTTACATTATCGGTGAGTAACCAAATATCACCTATTCTTGCCTTAAAGCCTTCACATTTCTTCCAAGTAGTGTCACATTCGGCAGTGGAGAGCACATTCACCATTTTTTGTTTACCAGATCACCGATGCATTTATTCTTTGTGTGTTTATTTTAACACTTGGACCTTACACTTGTCCATTTTGGAGATGTTCAACCACTTGGGGGATTCGTCCTTTTAGTTAGGTGATCATCAGGTTGAGATTTTCTACTGTTTTCAATGTTTTTGACCTTTATTCAAAGTATTCATTCCCTACCTTGTCCCTTAGCCATAATAGCTGCAAATCATCAAAATATCATTAGAATAGGAAATAATTAGGCATTGAAGACACTGATTGTTGAACAAATAGGCCTCAAATGAGTGTACATCTACCACTCATCAGCATGATTGTCCTCAATTCTTACAAAAGTTTCCTGTAAATGTTTTTTTAATGTTCCAGCTCAAAAGTTCTACAATGATAGGGTGTCTAACCCTAAGCCTTAATGAGGTTGTGTTAGTGGATCTTCTAATCCCACTTTTCAATAGTGTGGCAAGAGTCACGCAGGAAAATGCTTAGACGGTACGGATGTTTGTTATGGTTTTGGGAAGAGTGGCCACTTGATAAGGGATTGTCTGTTGCAAGCTACTAAGGGAAAGAATGGTAGGAAAGCTCAAGCTAGTTATTTTGGTTCAGGTGCTCCTCGTCAGAATAGGTTCTATGCTCTTCAAACGCAACACAATCATAAGGGCTCTGTAGATATTATGACTGGTATGTTGAAATTTTTTCATCTTGATGGGTATGCTTTCTTGATCCGGGTGCTAAATTGTCATTTGTTACTCCTTATTTGTCTATGAGGTTTGATGTCTACACCGATATTGCTTTAAAAGCTTTTCAACCTCTACATCCGTTAGTGGTTCTGAATGAACCTATTTTAAAATGGAATGGGGGAGATTCAGCGCCTAAGGGTCAGTTCATATCTTGTCTAAAGACTAGGAAAATGATTTCTAAAGGTTGCACTTATCATCTTGTTAGGGTTAGGAATATATGTTCTTAAACTCCTACTCTTGAGTCAGTTGAGATTGTAAATGAGTTTTGGGAAGTGTTTCTCGATGACCTTCCCGGTATTCATCCCAAAAGGGAAATAGACTTCATTATTAACCTACTCCCCGATACGCAACCTATCTTTATTCCTCCTTATCGAAGGACCTCGTTAGAACTTAAGTACTTAAAAGATCAATTGAATGATTTATTGTATAAGGGTTTCATTATACCAAGTGTCTCAACGTGGGGTGTTTCGATGTTATTTGTTTTAAAGAAGGATGTTTCCCTCCGAATGTGCATTGACTATCGGCAATTGAAAATGGTCACAATAAAAAATAAGTATCCTATTCCAAGGATAGATGATTTTTTTTATCAACTCCAAGGTGCAAGTTTCTTCTCCAAGATTGACTTTCGGTCGAGTTATCACCAATTGAGGGCAAAGGTTAATTATAACACCCCAGATTCGCAAGGAACAAAAAATTTTAATTTTTGGAACATAGTATTGTGACCTACGGTTGGTAAGTGGACCTACCGATCATAGGTCAAGAAAGGAAAGGAGCTGTCAATGCTACTGTTTTGGGGTGGAAAATTTTTGATTTTCTGGGTTGGTGCCAGTAACGACGGAAGCCACCTATGGATCGTAGGTTGACTTACGGCCAGTAGGTGGGAACCGTCGGTATCAAGCCCATGTTTTCAAAAAGACAAGTTTCAAAACCCCAATGACAGCCTGCCAGGACGGCCCATCGTTCAGTGTAGGAGTCATAGATAGGACTCGTCATTGTAGGGTCCAACTTGATAGTCTCTGAACCCAACGACGGTTGACAAGGACGGTCCTTCGATGGACCTACGGACCGTAGTTTAGACCGTCGATAGGGCCAGGTAGTTATATTTTAAAGGGGTCATTTGTTCTTTTCACCTAATGGCCTATTTACTAATCTAGGTCGGTTCCCCTCAACTCCTAACACTATATAAGCCCTTCTAATCCTAAAATCTATCCTTTCCAATCACCTACAAGATTTCTCCAAATTCTCCTCTCTCAAATATTTCTCTCTCTAGAATTTAGAAGAAGAAGAAGAAGAGGGTCAGCTAGGGTTCAAGGAATGAAGCTTTTCTTCATCAATTGTTTAAGGAATTAAGACCCCAAGGTATGATAGTGTTCATCCATGGATCCCTTTCCTACATGGAGTCTCTAAAATCTCAAAATTTTAAAGTATCAAATCCCCAATTTGATTTAAGAGTTTTCTTCTATGATGTGGGTTGTTTCAATTATGATCAAATTACTTTCAATTATGGTTTTCTAAGTATGAATTGAGTTTAATTGCATGTTTTAACATGAATCCCCATGAACCCACATGAATTCCCCTTATTTTGATATTTATGCATTGATGATGGGTTGAATTATGAAGAAAATAGAATTTATGAAGTTTATGTGAACTCATGCATGTTTTTATGATTTCAAAAGCTATGATTCATGGTGAAATTGATGAATGATGAAAAATGGGTTTTTATGAAGTATTCACGTTCAATTATGGAAATTATGATGATTCATGAATTGTTTAAAGATTGAAGGTTAATTGAAGATGTTGTTGAGTTGTGAAAGGTTTTCTCACATGTAAGGATTCATACTTCTTGAAAGGTTTTCTCAACTGAAACTTGAATCTAAGTTTAAGGAGCTATCCTAATGATAAGATAAGAGAAGGCCACCCATTTCTTCTAATGATATGAAAAGTTAAGACTGACTAATCCGTGGGAATTATGCTTAGCAATGAGTGCATATTGAGATGGAAGCCCTCTCGTTAGTAGAGGCCGAGTTTCTAGTGAAAGCTCCCCGTTAGTAGAGGCCGGGCTTTCTAAATGGAGGCTCTCCCGTTAGTAGAGGTCGGGTCTCCAAAAGCAATCTTTTTATCCCATAACTATGTGTCACCATTGGATGATTGCCTTTAAGTAGACATTAGCTAGTGAATCCACGTAAGCTAGAGGTTAAGGTCTTACCTTGGCAAGTAAGGCAACCTCTTTTCGGTGTGGGGTAGACACTAAATTTCATGTTATAGCTCACATGGTCTATGTCGGTTAAGGCTCACTTCCCACAACAATGAACTAAAGTATTTTTATGACGTTCCTCAAGTAAAGTAAAGATGTTTAGCTTGCTTTGACCATGGTTTATGTTTTATACTTCTTAACCTTTATCATGTTTTAGCTTGGTCATTGCATGTAATGAAAATGTCTCATTTTAGCATGTTTTAAAGGATTTTGTGCATTGCTATCATACCTGGTACTTGATTGTAGTAACGCATACTCTTGCCTACATTGACTTGTTAATGTAGGGCTCGGGATTCTCCATCTATTCGTTGCTAGAGCTTAGTAGAAGGATTGTTGAAGACTTGGTGCGTCCTCATCAATTCGAGGACATAGCTAGTTCTTATTTCTTTTATGTTCTTTCATTTTGGAATTGTATTGGGTTACGTCCCAAACTTTATTTCTCTTTCTTATGGTAGATTGACTTTGAGACATGAGATGTAGACTTTCGCTATTTTTTAAATATTTGATATGACATTCTCTTCTGAACCCTAAAATCTCTATAATCTTTTATGTATGTATGCTAAGTGTCTTGTATGAGGCCTTTCGGGGCCTTGTACGCCATGTGATGCCTAGGGGGTGCCTTGGGTCGTGAAAAATTTGGTGTCAGAGTACAAGGTTTTAGAAAGATCTTAGGATGTCGCATAAGCCATGTTGAGTAGATTCTTTTTCATGAGTGTGAAGTGTGCCACATTTAAGAATGAGAGGATATAAGACGTTTAAGAAACTTCACTTCTTTTATTACTCTTAAGTCGTGCCATAGAGTCTAACTCTATATGACTCTCTCCTAATCCCTATCATATGCATTTCAAGATATGGCTACCCAAAGAACTTATGGTAGAAGGAATGCGGGAAAGAATATGGAACAACAAGCTCCTCCTAAAGCTCCTCAGGTTTCGGCCGACCCTTTGGTCAAACAAGTGTCTAATGCAGAGTTTAGGGCTGCTTTTCAAGTGTTGGTTCAAGCCATGACTTTCTAATGCAGAGTTAGCCGCTTATCAACTTAAGGGTGTTGCTCAAGTTTTGTTCAACCAATAGAAGAGTGAGAGGGGCGGATGATGTGGGTCATCTTGATTTGGAGAAATTCAAGGCTACTTTTCTTGATACGTTCTTTCCCCTTGAGATGAGGGAGGCAAGGGTGATTAAGTTTATCAACCTTCATCAAGGAAACATGAGTGTGAAAGAGTATGCTTTGGAGTTCACACAATTTTCTCGATATGCTCCATCTATGGTTGCCAATCCTAGGGCAAGAATGAGTAAGTTTATCTCGGGAGTGTCCGAAATGATGATCAAAGAATGTTGTACAACTATGCTTATCTATGATAAGAATATTTATCGTCTTATGGTTTATGCTCAACAAATAGAAGAGGAAAAGCTTAAGGAAAGGTCTAGAGAGGCAAAGAGGGCTAAGACCGGTAATGGTAATTTCTCACATTAAAAGTCCGATGGACATGGTAGTTCTAGATTTCGACAAAGGTCTTCCGGTCAAGGTTCCTCCCATGATCCTCCTAAGTTCAACAAAGATAAGGTGCCTAACCCTAAGCCTCAAGGAGGAAATGGAGGTGGATTCTCATCGGCTACTTATGCTAAGTGTGGGAAGAAACATGAGGGCAAGTGCTTAGCCGGTACAGATGGTTGGTTCGGATGTGGTAAAAGTGGTCATAAGATAAGAGATTGTCCATCTCTCATGGATAAGGGAAGAGAAGGTAAGCAAGCTCCACCTAGTGGTTCAGGTTCCAATGCTCCTAAGCAAAATCGATTCTATGTACTTCAAGCCCGCTATGACCAAGAGGGTTCTTCCGATGTGGTTACCGGTATGTTGAAAGTCTTTCACTTAGATGTTTAAGTTTTGCTTGATCAAGGTGCTACTTTTTCTTTTGTGATGCCGTATGTGGCTATGAGGTTTCATGTTGTTCCGGATGTGTTGGTAGATCCTTTTCATGTCTCTACTCCGATTGGTGAATACATTGTGGCTAGGAGAATCTACAGAAATTGTCCCATCTCCTTATCCCGTAGAGTCACTCATGTTGATCTTGTAGAGCTTGATATGTTAGATTTTGATGTAATTCTTGGGATGGATTGGTTGTATTCTTGTTATGTTTCTATTGATTGTAGGACTCGGATGATCAAGTTTCAATTCCCTAATGAGCCTATCCTAGAATGGAAGGGGGGGAATTCTATGCCTAAAGGTCAATTTGTGTCATGTCTTAAAGCTAGGAAGATGATTTCTAAGGGTTGCATATAATCATCTTGTTAGGGTGAGGGATGTGGATTCCGAAACCCCTACTCTTGAGTCGGTCCCCATTGTTAATGAGTTTTCAGAAGAGTTTCCCAGTGATTTACTCGGTATTCCTCCCGAAAGGGAAATAGACTTCGGTATTGACCTTCTCCCGGATATGCAACTTATCTCTCTTCCTCTTTATAGAATGGCTCCGACAGAACTTAAGAAACTAAAAGAGCAATTGAAAAACTTGTTGGATA
This sequence comes from Solanum appendiculatum, assembly GCA_018342035.1. NCBI lineage: Eukaryota > Viridiplantae > Streptophyta > Magnoliopsida > Solanales > Solanaceae > Solanum > Solanum appendiculatum. The sequence goes on along the minus strand of JAGDQO010002262.1, from coordinate 329,264 downwards.
AGGGCTTCATTCGACCAAGTATCTCTCCATGGGGTGCTTCGATTTTGTTTGTGAGGAAGAAGGATGGTTCACTTCGTATGTGCATTGACTACCGCTAATTAAACAAGGTTACCATTAAGAATAAGTATTCTCTTCCAAGAATAGTTGATTTATGCGATCAACTTCAAGGGGCTAGTTATTTCTCTAAGATCAACCTTCGTTTGGGTTATCACCAATTGAGGGTGAAGAAAGATGATATTCTGAAAATTGCTTTCTGGACTAGTTATGGCCATTATGAATTCCTAGTGATGTAGTTTGGGTTGACAAATGCTCCAGCCGCATATATGGATTTGATGAATAGGGTGTTTAGACAATATCTTGACATGTTTGTGATTGTGTTCATAGATGATATTTTGATTTACTCATGGAGTGAAGGTGAGCATGCCGATCATTTGAGGATTGTGTTGCAAATCCTCAAGGACCAAACGACTCTTTGTAAAGTTTAGTAAATGTGAGTTTTGGCTAAGGTCCGTGGCTTTTCTTGGTCACATTGTCTCCGGTAAGGGTATTGAGGTAGATCCTAAGAAGACGGATGCGGTTAAGAATTGGCCTAGACCTCTATCACCTTCGGATATTCGTAGTTTTTTTGGTTTTGCCGGTTATTATAGAAGGTTTGTTGAAGGGTTTTTTTGATTGCTTCCCCATTGACGGCTTTGACTCAAAAGAAGGTTAAGTTCACTTGGTCCAAAGTATGTGAGAAGAGTTTTCATGAATTGAATGATAGACTTACCTCGGCTCTGATATTGACTTTGCCGGAAGGGTCCGATGGTTTTGTGGTTTATTGTGATGTCTCGAGAATTGGGCTAGGATGGGTTCTTATGCAAAATGGGAAAGTTATTGCTTATGCTTTAAGGCAACTCAAGGTTCATGAAAAGAACTATCCTACTCATGACCTAGAATTAGCGGTGGTGGTGTTTGTTTTAAAGATTTGGAGGCATTATTTGTATGGTGTGCATGTTGACATCTTCACCGACCACAAGAGTTTGCAATATGTGTCCAAAAAAAAGGATCTAAATCTTCGCCGAAGGAGGTGGCTTGAGTTGTTAAAGGACTATGACATGAGTGTCCTCTATCACTCCGGCAAGGCTAATATGGTGGCGGATGCTCTTAGTCGGTTATCTATGGGTAGTGTTGCTCATGTTGAGGATGGTAAGAAAGATTTGGTTCGTGATGTTCATAGGTTGGCCCGATTGGGTGTTCGGTTGGTTGATTCCACTAAAGATGGTGTTATGGTTCACAATGCTTCTGAATCGTTCTTTGTGCTTGATGTGAAGGCTAAACAAGATCTTGATCCTAATTTGGTTGAGTTGAAGGAAGCGGTGCCCAAAAAGTCCATTGAGGCTTTCTCCCAAGGGGGAGATTGTGTGCTTCGATATCAAGATCGTTTGTGTGTTTCCGATGTAGACAACTTAAGAGGAGAAATTTTATTGGAAGCCCATAGTTCTCGATATTCCATCCACCCGGGAGCTACCAAGATGTACTGTGATTTGCGGGAGGTCTATTTGTGGAATGGGATGAAGAAGGATATCGCGGAGTTTGTGGCTAAATGTCCTAATTATCAACAAGTGAAAGTTGAGCACCAAAAGCCGGAGGGTTTGACCCTAGATGTTAGTATTCTTACTTGGAAGTGGGAAGATGTGAATACAGACTTTATTGATGGTTTACCACGCACCCGGTGATATTATGATTCAATTTGGTTCATTGTAGATCGTATGACGAAATCAGCCCATCTCATTCCCGTCAAAGATTCTTATTCGGTAGAGGATTATGCTAAGTTGTACTTGAAGGAAATGGTTAGGTTGCATGGAGTGCCTTTATCCATTATCTCAGTTCGTGGTGCACAATTTACCTCTCAATTTTGGAAGTCTTTCAGAAAGGGTCTTGGTACTCTTGTTAAGCTTAGTACGGCTTTTCATCCTCAAATCGATGGGCAAGTGGAGCGTACTATCCAAACTTTGGAAGATATGTTGAGAGCTTGTGTAATTGATTTCAAGGATAATTGGGATGAACATTTTCCTTTGATTGAATTTTCTTATAATAATAGCTACAATTCTAGTATTGGCATGGCTCCATTTCAGGCTCTGAATGGAAGGAGGTGTAGATCTCCTATAGGTTGGTTCGAAGATGGTGAAGTCACTTTGATAGGTCCCGAATTGGTGCATGAGGCTATGGAGAAAGTTCGTCTTATTAGAGAAAGGTTGAAAACGACTCAAAGTCGACAAAAGTCCTATGCCGATGTTAGAAGGAGAGATTTAGAATTTGATGTTGATTATTGGGTTTACTTCAAAATTTCACCCATGAAGGGTATAATGAGATTCGGGAAGAAAGGGAAGCTTAGTCCCAGTTATGCAGACCCATATCAAATTTTGAGATGTGTTGGTAAGGTTGCTTATGAACTTGATTTTCCTAATGATTTGGCATCGGTGCATCTGGTTTTGCATGTCTCATTGTTGAAGAAATGTTTTGGTGATCCGACGTCTATAGTGCTATTGGAGATTCTTGGCATAAAGGATAGTCTTTCTTATGAAGAAGTTCTGGTTGAGATTTTAGACTAGATAGCCCGAAAGTTACGAAAATAAAGAAGTTTCTTCCGTGAAGGTTCTTTTGAGGAATCAATTGGTTGAGAGTGTTATTTGGGAGGCTGATATGATGTCCCGATATCCTCATCTCTTTCCCTCTGATCCTACTCTAGCTTGAGGTACCTAGTTCCGCATGGTTCATTCTTTTGTTTTATGTGTCTTAGTTATTTCCATGATTCCTTGATTATGCATGTTTATGAAGAGTCTAAATTTTGAGAAAATGAGCTAGTTTGATTGATTTATCTATGACTATTTGCATTAAGTATGAGTTGCATAAATTCTTCATGAAATGATTTGTTGAACATGCTTTAGCTTGGAGTTGATGTTTTCCTCCTCGGATATGTGCATTTATGTGATTTTATTCTAGGTTGAGTTGTTAGCCCTTGTTTCTTACCCTCCTTATGATGTCTTGATTCTCATTCGAGGATGAATGTTCCCAAGGTGGAGATATTGTAACACCCCGGATTCGGAAAGAACAAAATTTTTTAATTTTTGGTACATAGTAGTGTGACCTATGGTTGGCACCTGCGGTTAATAAGTGGACCTACCAACCGTAGGTCAAGAGAGGAAAGGAGTTGTCGATGCTACTGTTTTGGGGTGGAAAATTTCTGATTTTCTAGGTTTGTGCCAGTAACGACGGAAACCACCTACGGATCATAGGTTTACTTACGACCGGTAGGTTTGAACCATAGGTGGCAAGCCCAAGTTTTCAGAATGACAAGTTTGAGAACCTCAATGATGGCCTGCCAGGACGGCCCATCATCCAGTGTACGAGTCGTAGATGGGAGTGGTCGTTGCAGGGTTCTAATTGATAGTCTCTGAACCCAACGACGGTTGACCCGGACGGTCCGTCGATGGACCTACAGACCGTAGGTCAGACCGTCGATGGGGCCTGACAATTATGTTTTAAAGGGGTCGTTTGGTCTTTTCACCTAATGTCCTATTTACTAATCTAGGTCGGTTCCCCTCAACTCCTAACACAATATAAGCCCTTCTAATCCTAAAATCTACCCTTTCCAATCATCTTACAAGATTTCCCCAAATTCTCCTCTCACAAATATTTCTCTCTCTAGAAGTTAGAAAAAGAAGAAGAAGAGGGCAAGCTAGGGTTCAAGGAATAAAGATTTTCTTCATCAACTGCTTAAGAAATTAAGACGCCAAGGTATGATAGTGTTCATCCATGAAGCCGTTTCTTCCATGGAATCCCCAAAATCTCAAATTTTTAAAGTATCAAATCCCCGATTTGATTTAAGGATTTTCTTCTATGATGTGGGTTCATTCAATTATGATTAAATTACTTTCAATTATGGTTTTCTAAGTATGAATTGAGTTGAATTGCATGTTTTAAGATGAATCCCCATGAACCCACATGAATTTCCCTTATTTTGATATTTATGCATTGATGATGGGTTGAATTATGAAGAATATAGAATTTATGAATTTATGTAAACTCATGCATGTTTTTATGATTACAAAAGCTATGATTCATTATGAAATTGATGAATGATAAAAAATGGGTTTTTATGAAGTATGCATGTTCAATTATGGAGATTATGATGATTCATGAATTGTTTTAAGATTGAAGCTTAATTAAAGATGTTGTTGAGTTGTGAAAGGTTTTCTCACATATAAGGATTCATACTTGTTGAAAGGTTTTCTCGACTAAAACTTGAATCTAAGTTTAAGGAGCTATCTTAATGATACGATAAGAGAAGTCCACCCATGTATTCTAATGATATGAAAAGTTAAGACTATGACTAATCAATGAGAATTATGCTTATCATCGAGTGGATATTGACATGGAAGCCCTCCCATTAGTAGAGGCTGGGTTTCTAGTGAAATCTCTCCTGTTAGTGGAGGCCGGGCTTTCTAAATGGAGGCTCTCCCGTTAGTACAGATCGAGTCTCGAAAAGCAATCTCTTTATCCCATAACTATATGCCACCATAGGATGATTGTCTTTAAGTAGACATTACCTAGTGTCACGACCCAGGGTAGCCCATAGATGTAACACGGCGTACAAGACCCTGAGAGGCCTCATACAAGCCCTTAGCACACATAACATGCAAGATAATAGAGAAATAAGAGTTCAAAAGCGCATTTTATATCAAAGCTTTACTCAAAACATCGGAAGTCTACAACTCATGTCTCAAAGCCTTCTAATATCATAGAATAAGAATAAAAGTGGTAGGGACGCAGCCCAATACAATATCCAATAATGAAAAGAAATGACATGAAAATAAGAACAACTCGGCCATGTCTTCGGATGGATGAGGACTCACCAAGTCTTCTTTCCAACTCTAAGTCAATGCTCTAGCCACGAGTGGTTGGTTAATTGCCACATCCTATACCAAAGAAGTTAATGTAGGCAAGAGTATGCGTTAGCACAATTAAGTACTAAGTATGATAGCAATGCACATTAACACATAAATCATGCTAGAGAGAGACATAATCATGACATGCAATGGCCAAGCTAAAAACATGATAAACATGAAACATAAAGCATATATCAAGGCCAAGCAAGCTAAATCATCTTTCCTTATTTACTTTACTTCATCATGAGAACACTTGTTCATTAAATTGTAGGGAAAAGCCATAACTGACATGTAAGACCATGTGAGCTATCAACACGGAATCCAGTGTCTAGCTCACACCGAAAAGGGGTGTCCTACTTGCCAAGGTAAGACCATGAACTTCTTAGCTTATGTGGATCCACTAGCTAATGTCTACTTAAAGACAACATCCTATGGTGGCAAAATAGTTTATGGGATAGAGATTGATTTTGGAGATTTGGCCTCAACTAACGGGAGAGTTCCATCTAGAAAACCCGGCCTCTACTAACGAGAGAGCTTTCACTAGAAGACCCAGCCTCTACTAACGAGAGGGTTTCCATCTCAATATCCACTCGGTGCTAAGCATAATTCCCACGGATTAGTCATTAACATATTTATCTCATCAAACATGAAAAGGTACAACTAGGGTTACCAATTCAAGCTAAAATCATGCTTATAGATATTCATCTTTCATGGACCTTGTCCAACTTACATCATTAGAATAGCTCCTTAAGAACATGAGTAATCGCCTCTTTGTTCTTCTTTTATCATAGTGGGAGAATTACGTGAGAAAACCTTTCACTACTCGACCATAGCATCATCATATCATAACTTTGGTACTTTACTCTCAAAGCACCCTTAATTCATCATGCTCATATTTCATAGTTCATAGAGTTCATATGGGTTCTGCAAGTTCAACTCATACCATGCAATTCAATGAAACATCATGCTTAGAAGGCCATAATTAAGACAATTTACCCATACTTGAAGAAACTTACATAATAGAGGAAAAATCATGCTTTTGACTTGATCATGCTAAATTCATAAGATCATCCTCAATTCATTCATAATTCATGCTTGATTTCATAGAAAATTCATAAACTTCATTGAATCATAAATCAACCCAACAATCAAAGCATAGATTATCAAATTGGGGAGAATTAGCTTGGGATCATGGGGGTTCATGCAATCTTTACATCAAATCATGTAATTCACGCTAATTCGTGCACTAAGTTATTTTATCACGCTAAATCGTGCACTAGGAATCATAAAATCAATAACGGGAATCATAATTGAAGAATCCACAATGATTGATCACAAACCTTAATTCAATTGGGTTAGAGTAAACCTTTCAAAATCATGAAGAAGAGGAAGGGCCCATTGGAAGAAAGACTCCTAATTGTGAATACTATCATACCTCAAAGAAATCCACAAGAAATTGGAGAAGATTGAAGGTCTTCAATGGAGGATTCAAGCTCCTTCTTGTTCCTTGAGATTTGAGAGAAAGTTTCTTTTTAGAAAGAGAAATATTTGAGAGAGGAGAGTTTTTGAATGAATTTGAATCAAAGGAATTAGGCTTAGAAAGTATTTATAGGTCTAAGATTAAGGGTATAACCGACTTAGATTAATAGATAATCTATTAGGAAAAAGACCAAAAAGCCCTTAATTAAAAACTGTAGGGGCCAATCGACGGACAGGATCTACGGTCCGTACATCGATTGACATATCGTGCTGCTCTTCAGTCAATTGATTTAAAAAGTTCATTTTAGGATGAAAATTTGGCTTATGTCGGGAAGGCATCTACAGAACCCCTCTATGGCCCGTCAACTGGACTACGAACCGTCCTGCTGTTCCGTAGGTCAAGGTTCAGAAACTTGGAAATCCTAATATTTCACATTGCCATTGATGGTTCCCACCTACTTCCCGTCATCTATCTACGGCCCGTAGGTGGCCTCCGTAGGTCACTATCTTCAAGTGAGTTCTGCATTTTAAAATCATTTAGAAGCTTTGGGTGTTACACCTAGTGGATCTATGTAAGCTAGAAGTTAAGGTCGTACCTTGGCAAGTAAAGCAATCTATTTTCGGTGTGGGCTAGACACCAGATTCCATGTTATAGATCACATGGTCTATGCCGGTTAAGGCTCACTTCCCACAACAATGAACTAAAGTGTTTTTATGACGTTCCTCAAGTAAAGTAAAGATGTTTAGCTTGCTTTGACCATGGTTTATGTTTTATACTTCTTAACCTTTATCATGTTTTAGCTTGGTCATTGCATGTAATGAAAATGTCTCATTTTAGCATGTTTTAAAGGATTTTGTGCATTGCTATCATACCTGGTACTTGATTGTAGTAATGCATACTCTTGCCTACATTGACTTGTTAATGTAGGGCTCGGCGATTCTCCATCTATTCGTTGCTAGAGCTTAGTAGAAGTATTGTTGAAGACTTTGTGAGTCCTCATCCATTCGAGGACATAGCCTAGTTGTTATTTCTTTTATGTTCTTTCACTTTGGCCTTGTTTTGGGTTACGTCCCAAACTTTATCTCTCTTTCTTATGGTAGATTAGCTTTGAGACATAAGATGTAGACTTTCGCTATTTTTTTTAAAGCTTTGATATGACATTGTCTTTTGAACTCTCAAATCTCTATAATCTTGTATGTATGTATGCAAAATTGCTTGTATGAGGCCTTTCGGGGTCTTGTAGGCCAGGTCAAGTCTAGGGGGTACCTTGGGTCGTGACATTAATGACATTCCAAAGTCAACTTTTCAAACTCGATATGCTCACTATGAGTTCGTGGTGATATCATATGATTTGACTAATACCCCAGCGGTGTTCATGAATCTTATAAGTCGGGTTTCCAAAACAATATCTTTACACGTTTGTGATTATGATCAATGACGATATTTAGATTTATTCACGGGGTAAGGATGAGCATGTTAAGCATTTAAAGATTATGTTGTGAATTGTAACACCTCAAGCTTCCAAAGGATTTTAAAATGCAGAACTCACCTGAAGACAGTGACGTACGGAGGCCACCTACGGGCCGTAAATGGATTGACGGACCGTAGGTGGGAACCGTCAATGGCACTGTGAAATTTCAGGATTTCCAAGATTCTGAACCTTGACCTACGGAACAGCAGGACAGTTCATAGTCCACTTGACGGGCCGTAGATACCTTCCAGACTTGGCCAAATTTTTAGCCAAAAATGAACTTTCTGAATTAATTGACGGAAGAACAGGACGGTCCATTAATTGATGTACGGACCGTAGATCCTGTGCGTCGATTGGCCCCGATAGTTTTTAATTAAGGGCTTTTTGGTCTTTTTCCTAATTGATTGCCTATTAAGCTAAGTCGGTTATACCATTAATCTTAGACCTATAAATACTTTCTAAGCCTAATTACTTTCATTCTAATTTATTCCAAAACTCTCCTTTCTCAAATATTTCTCTCTCTAAAAAGAAACTCTCTCAAATCTCAAGGAAGAAGAAGGAGCTTGAATCCACCATTGAAGACCTTCAATCTTCTTCAATTTCTTCTGGATTGCTTTGAGGTATGATAGTGTTCAACATTAGGAGTCTTTTTGTCCAATGGGCCCTTCCTCTTCTTCATGATTTTTAAAGGTTTACTCTAAATTAGGGTTTGCGATAAATCATTGTGGGTTCTTCAATTATGATTCCAATTATTGATTTTATGATTCTTAGTGCACGATCTAGCGTGATAAAGTAACTTAGTGCAAGAATTAGGGTGAATTACTTGATTTGATGTAAAGATTGCATGAACCCCCAAGATCCCAAGCTAATTCTCCCCAATTTGATAATCCATGCTTTGATTGTTGGGTTGAGATATGATTTGATGAAATTGAGCTTGAATTGGGGTTAATTGCATGAAGCTAGCATGTTCAAGTAAAAAGCACGATTTTCCTCTTTTATGTGGGTTGCTTCAAGTATGACTAAATTGCCTTGATTATGACTTTTAAGAGCTAGCTTGCATCAAGTTGCATGATTTACAATAAAGGCAATATGAACCCATTAGCTACGAAGAAAGAACATGATAGAATCATGAAGAAAGAAGCTATAGAATCAAGCATGTTTTATATGAAATCTATGATATGATGATATTGAGTCTTGGAAGGGTTTTCTCATGAAATGCTCAACTTAAGCTTGTGAAAGGTTTTCTCACATTGTAAATGATTCATAACTTGTTAAAAGGTTTGCTTAACTAAAATTGAATCAAGAGCTTAAAGAAGCTACTCTAGGGGTGTAACCTTGGACAAGTCCATGGAAGAAGAAGCACCCAATGAAGTAAGCTTGGACTAGTCCATAGGAGGTGAAGTTATGTTTAGATTAGATTGGTAACCCCAGTTGTGCCTTTCCATGGATGTCATATTTATGATTGTATAGTGGGAATTATGTGTAGAACCGAGTAGACGGGTGACAAGTCCCCATATGTCCTATGCCTATGTGCCCCATAGGTGGTCTTTAACAGGACCATATAAGCTTAGCTCGTGGATCCACGTAGGCTATGGTTCAGGATTTTACCTTGGCAAGTAGAATGGCCCTTTGTTGGTGTAGGGTAGACACCGAATTCCATGTTGAATTATTCCATGGTCTACAGATCGGTTTGAGAATTTTCCCACACTTCAGCTTGCACAATGGTACTAAGAGTAAAGAAAGAAAAGAAGAATAACAAAAAGATGATTTAGCTTGCTTTGGCCATGTTTTATGCTATTTGCTTATATGCCTTATCATGTTTAGCTTGGCCCATTGCATGTCATGTTTATATCTCAGTTGCTAGCATGTTTTATGAGTTTATATGCATTGCTATCGTACTTAGTACTTTATTGTGCTAACGTATACTCTTGCCTGCATTAACTTCTTTGGTGAATGATGTGGCAGTTCTCCTACTCATGGCTAGAGCATTGACCTAGAGTTGAGAAGAAGACTTGGTGAGTCCTCATCCATCCGAGGACATAGCCTTGTTGGATTTTACTTTGATGTCTTTCCGTATGTTGGATATTGTGTTGGGTTGCGTCCCTATCATTTTTCTTCGAATTATATGATATTAGAAGGCTTTGAGACATGAGATGTAGACTTCCGCTGTTTTGATTAAACTTTTGATATAAAATGCTCTTTTGAACTCTTACTTCTCTATTATCTTGTATGTTATGTATGCTAAAGGCTTCTATGAGGCCTCCCGAGGTCTTGTATGCTGTGTCACATCTAGGGGCTATCCTGGGTGGTGACAAACTTGGTATCCAGAGCGCAAGGTTTTAGAAATATCCTAGGATGTCTCATAAGCCGCGTCAAGTATAGTCTTGTTCATGAATGTGAGGCGCGCCACATTTATGAATGAGAGGCTATAAGACGTTTATGAAATTTCACTTCTTTCATTACTCTTAAGTCGTGCCATAGAGTTTAACTCTGTATATCTCTCTCCTAATCCCTATCTTACGCGTTTCAGGATATGGCAACCCGAAGAGCTTACGCTAGAAGCAACATGGGAGAGAATGTGGAACAAGAAGCTCCTCCTCAAGCTCCTCAAGTTTTGGCCGACCCATTGGCGGAACAAGTTACTAATTCGGAGTTTAGGGCTGCTTTCCAAGTGTTGGCTCAAGCCGTGAAAACCCAAGCCAATAGAGAGGTGGTGGCTCCCGTGAACCCAATTGTGGGTACGACGGCATCAAGACTGAGATACTTTACAAGGATGAACCCTCCAGAATTTCATGGCTCTAAGGTGGAAGAGGATCCTCAAGAGTTTATAGATGAAGTTTATAAAGTATTGATGATAATAGGTGTGACACCAGAAGAGAAGGCGGAGTTGGCCGCTTATCAACTTAAAGGTGTTACCCAAACTTCGTTCAATCGATGGAAAAATGAAAGGGCTCATGATGAAGGTTCCATAGGACGGGAGAGGTTTAAGAGTGCTTTCCTTGATCGATTCTTCCCTCTTGAGAAGAGAGAGGCCAAGGTGCTCGAGTTTATTAATCTTTATTAAGGGAGTATGAGTGTGAAAGAATATGCATTGAAGTTCACACAAATGGCTAGATATGCGCCGTCCATAGTTGCCGACCCAAGGGCAAGAATGAGCAAATTTGTGTCGGGAGTGTCCAATAGGTTGGTGAAAGAGTGCCACACCGCCATGCTTGTGAATGATATGGATATTTCTTGCCTCATGATTTATGCCGAGTAAATTGAGGAAGAAAAGCTTAAAGGAAGATCTAGAGAGGCTAAGCAGGCTAGAACCGGAGATGGCAACTTTCACCATGCAAGGTCCTATGGAAAAGGTCGTTCAAGATTTTGACAAATGTTCTCTAATCAAGGTTCTTCCAAGGCTCCTCCGAGATCCAACATTGATAGGGTGCCAAACCCTAAGCCTCAAGGAGGGAGTGGTGGTAGATCTTCTTTGCCTAGTTGTACTAGATGTGCGAGGAGGCATGAAGGCAAGTGCCTAGCTGGTTCGGATGGTTGCTATACTTGTGGTAAGGCAGATCACAATATGAGAGATTGTCCATCTCTCTTGGCTAAAAGAAGAGAGGGTAAGCAAGCTTCCCCAAGTAGTTCGGGTTCAGGTGCTCCTAAGCAAAACAAATTCTATGCACTTCAGGCTTGTCAAGAGCAAGAGAGCTCTCTCGATGTGGTTATCGGTATGTTAAGAGTTTTCCATTTTGATGTTTATGCTTTGCTTGATCCTGGTGCTACCTTGTCTTTTGTGACGCCATATGTGGCTATGAGGGTTGACGTTGTTCCGGATGTGTTGCTAGATCCTATTCATGTTTCCACTCCGATTGGAGAATCTATCATGGCTGAGAGAGTTTATCGAGATTTTCTCGCCTCCTTATGCCATAGAGTCACTCATGTTGATCTTGTAGAGCTTGATATGCTATATTTTGATGCTATTCTTGGGATGGATTGGTTGCCTGCTTGTTATGCCTCTATTGATTGTAGGACCCGAATGGTCAAGTTTCAATTTCCAAATGAGCCTATCCTATAGTGGAAGGGAGGAAATTCTGTGTTTCGAGGTCAATTTGTTTCTTATCTAAAAGCTAGAAAGATGATCTCAAAGGGTTACATTTACCATCTTCTTAAGGTGAGGGGTATAGATTCTGAGACCCCTACTCTTGAGTCGGTCCCCGTTGTTAATGAGTTTCCGGAAGTGTTTCCCGATGACTTGCCCGGTATTCCTCCCGAAAGGGAAATAGACTTCGGTATCAACCTTCTCCAAGATATGCAACCTATTTCTATTCCTCCTTATAGAAGTGCTCCGGCGGAACCTAAGGAACTAAAAGAGAAGTTGAAAGACTTGCTGGATAAGGGTTTCATCCGGCCAAGTATTTCTCCTTGGGGTGCTCCGGTCTTGTTTGTAAGGAAGAAAGATGGTTCACTCCGTATGTGTATAGACTATCGCCAATCGAACAAGGTTACCATTAAGAATAAGTATCCTTTACCAAGGATAGATGACTTGTTTGATCAACTTCAAGGGGCTAGTTATTTCTCTAAGATCGACCTTCGTTCGGGCTATCACCAATTAAGGGTGAAAGAAGATGATATCTCGAAGACGGATTTCCGGACTAGGTATGGTCACTATGAGTTCTTGGTAATGTCGTTTGGATTGAAAAATGTTCTGGCCGCATTGATGGACTTGATGAATAGAGTGTTTAAGCAATACCTTGACATGTTTGTGATTGTGTTTATTGACGACATTTTAATCTACTCAAAGAATGAGGGTGATCATGTTAATCATTTGAGGACTGTGTTGCAAGTCCTCAAGGACGAACAACTCTTTGCGAAGTTTAGTAAATGTGAGTTTTGGTTAAGGTCCGTAGCTTTTCTTGGTCACATTGTTTCCGGTAAGGGTATTGAGGTAGATCCTAAGAAGACGAAAGCAGTTAAGAATTGGCCTAGACCTTTATCACCTTCGGATATCCGTAGTTTCTTGGGCTTAGCTGGTTATTATAGGAGGTTTGTTGAAGGGTTTTCATCCATTGCTTCTCCATTGACGGCTTTGACTCAAAAGAAGGTTAAATTTGCATGGTCTGAAGCATGTGAGAAGAGTTTTTAAGAGTTGAAGGATCGACTTACTTCGGCTCCGATATTGACTCTACCGGAAGGATTCGATGGTTTTGTGGTTTATTGTGACGCCTTGAGAATTGGGCTAGGATGTGTTCTTATGAAAAAAGGGTAGGTCACTGCTTATGCATCAAGAGAACTTAAGGTGCATGAAAAGAACTACCCTACTCATGACTTGGAATTAGCAGCAGTTGTGTTTGCTTTGAAAATATGGCGACATTATTTGTAGGAGTACATGTAGATGTCCTCACCGACCATAAGAGTTTGCAATATGTGTTTAAACAGAAAGATTTGAATCTCCGCCAAAGAAGGTGGCTCGAGTTGTTAAAAGATTATGATTGAGTGTTCTCTATCACCACGGCAAGGCTAATGTGGTGGCGGATGCTCTTAGTAGATTGTCTATGGGAAGTGTTGCACATATTGAGAATGGAAAGAAAGAGTTGGTTCATGATGTTCATAGTTTAGCCCGATTGGGTGTTTGGTTGATTGATTCCGCTAAGGGTAGAGTTACCGTTCACAATGGTTTCGAATCCTCTTTTGTGCATGATGTGAAAGCTAAGCAAGGTCTTGATCCTAACTTGGTTGAACTAAAGGAAGCGGTACTCAAGAAGTCCATAGAGGTTTTCTCCCAAGGGGGAGATGGTGTGTTTCGATATCAAGGTCGTTTGTGTGTCCCCAATGTAGAGGGCATAAGAGAGCAAATTTTATCAGAAGACCATAGTTCTCGATATTCCATCCACCCCGGAGCTACGAAAATGTACCGTGATTTGTGAGAAATTTATTGGTGGAACGGAATGAAGAAAGATATTGCGGAGTTTGTGGCTAAGTGTCCTAATTGCCAACAAGTGAATGTTGAGCATCAAAGGCAGGGAGGTTTGACCCAAAATATTAGTATTCCTACTTGGAAGTGGGAAGATGTGAATATGGATTTTATTGTGGGTTTGCCTCGCACGAGGCGACAATTTGATTCGATTTGGGTTGTTGTTGATAGAATGACAAAGTCAGCCCATTTCACTCTCGTCAAGACTTCTTATTCGGCAGAGGATTATGCTAAGATGTATTTGAGGGAGCTGGTTAGGCTGCATGGAGTGCCTTTATCCATTATCTCCGATCGTGGTGCACAATTTAATTCTCAATTTTTGAAGTTGTTCCAAAAAGGTCTTGGTACTCGTGTTAAGCTTAGCACGGCCTTTCATCTCCAAATCAATGGGCAAGCAGAGCGTACTATTCAGACTTTAGAAGATATGTTGAGAGCATGTGTGATTGATTTCAAGTGCACTTTGGATGACCATTTGCCTTTGATTGAGTTTGCTTATAATAATAGTTACCATTCTAGTAGGAGGTGTAGATCTCCCATATGTTGGTTTGAAATTTGGAAAGTGGCTTTGATAGGCCCCGAGTTAGTGCATGAGGCTATGGAGAAAGTTTGGCTTGTTAGAGAAAGGCTAAAAATGCCTTAAAGTCGACAATAGTCTTATGCCAATGTTAGAAGAAGAAAATTAGAGTTTGATGTTGATGATTGGGTTTACTTGAAAATTTCACCTATGAAGGGTGTAATGAGATTTGGGAAGAAAGGGAAGCTTAGTCCCCGTTATGTAGGTCCATATAAGATTTTGAGACGTGTTGGTAAGGTTGCCTATGAGCTTGATTTGCCTAATTAGTTGGCATCAGTGCATCCGATTTTCCATGTCTCATTGTTGAAAAAGTGTGTTGGTGATCCGACCTCTATAGTGCCAATAGCAACTCTGGGAATAAATGATAGTCTTTCCTATGAAGAGGTTCTGGTTGAGATTTTAGACCGACAAGTCTGAAAGTTGAGAAATAAAGAAGTTGCTTCCGTAAAAGTTCTTTGGAGGAATCAATTAGTTAAGGGCGCTACTTGGGAGGCCGAGGCCGATATGATGTCCCGCTATCCTCATCTTTTTCCTTTCGATCCTCCTCTAGCTTGAGGTACCTAGTTCCTCATGGTTCATTCTTTTGGTCTCATGTGTCATAGTTGATTTCCATGATTCCTTGATTTTATTCATGTTCATGAAGAGTCTTATATGATATATGTGCATTGAGTACGAGTTGCATAAAGTCTTCATGAATTTAGTGTTGAGCATGTTTTAGCTTGGAGTTGATGTTTCCTCCTCGGATATGTGCATTTATGTGATTTCATGCTAGGTTGGGTTGTTAGTCTGTGTCTACTACCCTTCTAAAGATGTCTTGATTCTCATTCGAGGATAAATGTTCCCAAGGGGGAGATATTGTAACACCCCAAGCTTCAAAAGGATTTTAAAATGCAGAACTCACCTGAAGATAGTGACCTACGGAGGCCACCTATGGGCCGTAAATGGATTGACGAGCGGTAGGTGGGAACCGTCAATGGCACTGTGAAATTTCAGGATTTCCAAGTTTCTAAACCCTGACCTACGGAACAGCAAAACGGTTCGTAGTCCAATTGATAGGCCGTAGATGGGTTCCGTAGATGCTTTCCAGACTTGGCCAAATTTTCAGCCCAAAATGAACTTTATGAATCACATGACGGAAGAACAAGACGGTCCGTTAATTGATGTACGGACCGTAGATCCTGTCCGTCGATTGACCCCGACAGTTTTTAATTAAGGGCTTTTTGGTCTTTTTCCTAATTGATTACCTATTAAGCTAAGTCGGTTATACCATTAATCTGAGACCTATAAATACTTTCTAAGCCTAATTACTTTCATTCTAATTCATTCCAAAACACTCCTTTCTCAAATATTTCTCTCTCTAAAAAGAAACTCTCTCAAATCTCAAGGAAGAAGAAGGAGCTTGATTCCACCATTGAAGACCTTCAATCTTCTTCAATTTCTTCTGGATTGCTTTGAGGTATGATAGTGTTCAACATTAGGAGTCTTTTCCTCCAGTGGGCCCTTTCTCTTCTTCATGATTTTTAAAGGTTTACTCTAAATTAGGGTTTGCGATAAATCATTGTGGGTTCTTCAATTATGATTCCAATTATTGATTTTATGATTCCTAGTGCACGATCTAGCATGATAAAGTAACTTAGTGCATGAATTAGCGTGAATTACTTGATTTGATGTAAAGATTGCATGAACCCCCATGATCCCAAGCTAATTCTCCCCAATTTGATAATCCATGCTTTGATTGTTGGGTTGAGATATGATTTGATGAAATTGAGCTTGAATTGGGGTTAATTGCATGAAGCTAGCATGTTCAAGTAAAAAGCGCGATTTTCCTCTTTTATGTGGGTTGCTTCAAGTATCACTAAATTGCCTTGATTATGACTTTTAAGAGCTAGCTTGCATCAAGTTGCATGGTTTACACTAAAGGCAATATGAACCCATTAGCTACGAAGAAAGAGCATGATAGAATCATGAAGAAAGAAGCTATAGAATCAAGCATGTTTTATATGAAATCTATGATATGATGATATTGAGTCTTGAAAGGGTTTTCTCATGAAATGCTCAACTTAAGCTTGTGAAAGGTTTTCTCACATTGTAAATGATTCATAACTTGTTAAAAGGTTTGCTTAACTAAAATTGAATCAAGAGCTTAAAGAAGCTACTCTAGGGGTGTAAGCTTGGACAAGTCCATGGAAGAAGAAGCACCCAATTAAGTAAGCTTGGACTAGTCCATTGGAGGTGAAGTCATGTTTAGCTTGGATTGGCAACCCCAGTTGTGCCATCCCTTGGATGTCATATTTATGATTGTATAGTGGGAATTATACGTAGAACCGAGTAGACAGGTGACAAGTCCCCATATGTCCTATGCCTATGTGCCCCCATAGGTGGTCTTTAACAAGCCCATATCAGCTTAGCTAGTGGATCCACGTAGGCTATGGTTCAGAATTTTACCTTCGCAAGTAGAATGGCCCTTTGTCGGTGTAGGGCAGACACCGGATTTCATGTTGAGTTATTCCATGGTCTACAAATTGGTTTGAGACTTTTCCCACACTTCAGCTTGCACAATGATACTAAGAGTAATGAAAGAAAAGAAGAATAACAGAAAGATGATTTAGCTTGCTTTGGCCATGGTTTATGCTATTTGCTTATCATGTTTAGCTTGGCCAATTGCATGTCATGTTTATATCTCAGTTGCTAGCATGTTTAATGAGTTTATATGCATTGCTATCGTACTTAGTACTCTATTGTGCTAACGTATACTCTTGCCTACATCAACTTCTTTGGTGTAGGACGTGGCAGTTCTCCTACTCATTGCTAGAGCATTGACCTATAGTTGAGAAGAAGACTTGGTGAGTCCTCATCCATCCGAAGACATAGCCTTGTTGGATTTTACTTTGATGTCTTTCCTTATGTTGGATATTGTGTTGGGCTGCATCCCTATCTCTTTTCTTCGTATTCTATGATGTTAAAAAGCTGTGCGACATGAGATGTAGACTTCCGCTGTTTTGATTAAACTTTTGATATAAAATGCTCTTCTGAACTGTTACTTCTCTATTATCTTGTATGTTATGTATGCTAAGGGCTTGTATGAGGCCTCTCGGGGTCTTGTACGCCATGTTACATCTAGGGGCTACCCTGGGTCTTGACAAGAATTCTCAAGGATCAAGAATTGCATGTTATGTTTAGCTAGTGTGAATTTTAGTTTAGGTCCATCACTTTTCTTGGCCATATGGTTTCTTGTTATGGTATTCAATTTGATCCAAAGAAGACTGAGACAGTTAAGAAGTACGCTTCAATTATTCAGAGTGTATTGGGTTGGCCTGTTACTATAGAAGGTTTGTGGAATGATTTTCATCTATTCCTTCACCTATGATGATATTGACTTAAAAGAAGGTTAAATTCATATGGTCGGAGGCTAGTGAGAAGAGTTTCCAAGAGTTAATGGATAGACTCACTTCAGCCCATATATAGATGTTACAGGAAGGATCATATGGCTTTGTTGTTTATTGTGATGCTTCACGGATAGGTCTTGTGTTTTCATTCAACGTAAGAAAGTTATTGCTTATGCTTCAAGGCAATATAAGCTACACGAAAAGAATTACCCCACTCATAATTTTGAGTTAGTGGCAGTGGTTTTTTCCTTAATGATTTGGAGAGATTACCTATATGGTGTACACGTGGATGTGTTTACCGACCATAAATCTTGAAACATGTGTTCATTCAAAAGATCTTGAATCTTTACCAAATAAGGTGTGTTGGGTTATTAAAAGACTCAACATAAGTGTCCTTTATAATTAAAGTACAGCAAACAGTGTGGCAGATGCCCTTAGTTGACTATCAATAGGTAGTGTTGCTCATGTTGAGGATTTTAAGAAAAAGCTAGTTCATTATGTTCAAAGATTTACCCGATTGAGTGTTCTCTTGGTTGATTCTAATGAGGGTGGCGTGTTTGCTCAAAATTAATTGGAATTGTCTCTTGAATTAGATGTTAAGACTGAGCAATATCCTTTTCCGATTATTGTAAATTTGAAGAAGTTTATCTCTGAAAAAGCCATTGAGGCTTTTTCCCAAGGGGGAGATTGTGTCATTCGATACCAAGGTCGGTAATGTGTTCCAAATGTTGATGAATTTAGAAACAAGATTTTGACAGAATCTCATAGTTCTTGGTATTCTATTAAGCCATGAGCCACAAAAATGTACCATTAGTTGGGGGAGTTCTATTAGTGGAATGGGATTAAGAAGAGTATTATGTGATTTGCGGCTAGATGTTCTAATTGTCAACAAGTGAAAATTGAGTATCAAAAATTGGGTTGTTAGGCTCAAGACATTAGCAATCCTACTTGAAAGTGGAAAGATTTCAATATGGACTTAGTTATGTGTTTACCTCGTATCTATCGTCACTTTTATTTTATTTGGGTTATTGTAAACTGAATGACGAAATTGGCTCACTTTATCTCTATAAAGACTTCATTTTGAGCTGAAGAGTATGCAAAGCTTTATATTAGGGAAATGGAAAGATTGCATGGAGTGCCCTTGTCCATTATATCTGATCAAGGTACCCAGTTTATGTCTCAGTTTTGGAAGTCATTCCTAAAGGGTATTGGTACTCAAGTGAAACTTCGGATGGTTTTTCATCCTCATATCGATGGACAAGCCCACCATACTATTCAGACTTTGAAAGATATATTAAGAGCTTATGTGATTGACTTCAATGGTAATTGTGATGATTATTTACCTTTGATAGAGTTTGCTTATAATAATAGTTAGCACTCATGTATTCAAATGATTCCATTTGATTCTCTCTATGGTAGGAGGTTTAGCTTTCCTATAGGTTTGTTTGAAGTTGTTGAGGTTTTTTTTATAGTGCCCAAATTGGTGCATGAGGTGATGGAAAAGGTTTGACTCACTCGAGAAAGGTTTAAAATGGTTCAAAGTCGACAAAAGTCGTATGCCGATGTTAGAAGGATAGAGCTTGAATTTGATGTTGATGATTGGGTCTATTTGAAAATTTCACCCACAAAGGGTATGATGAGATTCAGAAAGAAAAGGAAGGTTAGTTCATGATATATGAGCCCATCAAAGATTTTAAGGCGTATTGGAAAAGTTTCTAATGAATAAGAGTTACCTATTGACTTAGCATCGGTACATCTGGTATTCCATGTCTCTTTGTTGAAACAGTTTGTTGGAGACTCAACATCTATAATGTCATTGGAATGTTTGGAATTTAAGGATAGTCTTTTAAATGAATAGGTTCTAGTTGAAATTTTAGACCCTCAAATTCTAAAGTTGAGAAACAAAGAATTTGCTTCCTTAAAAGTTCTTTGGAGTAATAAATTAGTATAGGGTGCTACTTGAAAAGCCGAAGATAATATGATGGTCAAGTATCCTCATCTCTATTCTAGCTTTGCATTTTATGTTCCTCATAGTTCATTCTTTTGGATTCATGTATTTTAGTATTTCTCATGTTTCCATATGTGCATGTTCATGAAAACTTGATTTTTTATGTTATGAATTAGCTTGTAGGGATTTCTTCTTGTTTATATATATTGTGATATGAGTTGCATTCATGTTGGGTTGTTAGTTTCTCTCCGTACTCTATTCATTCAAGCTTGAGTCCCATTTGAGGATGAATATTCCTAAGGGACAGATATTGTAAAGCGTCAGAAATTGGAAGTTGAGATTGGAAAGGGAAAGTTTAATTTTTCTAATAGAGGTTGTGGTCTATTAGACTAACCTACACACCGAAGGAAGTCATACGGGCCATAGGAAGGTAGTCGTATGACTTGGTTTCAGACATGGAAGTGACAAGCCTCTAATTTTTTACCTAAAGTAAATAGGAGGAGTCGTAGAGTGTTATATGGGCCGAAGAAGGGTTTTGTGGGGGTGATTGAAACATAGTAAAACATTGGACTTGGACTTAGGTTCTATGAATTTGTCCTACGAGCCGCAAAAAGAACTACGACCTGTAGGATATTTTCATCGTAATTACTCAGGATTTTAGTTCCTAGTAACAGGTTCTACGGTTAACCAGGACAGTCCATAGAAAGCCTTACAGACTGTTGTTCCAAACCATTGACATGTTCGACAGTTTTAATTAAGAGTGTTTTGGTCTTTTCCTACCCAATTAACCCAAAAACTATTTCATTTGTGCCATATAACTACCCCTGTAACCGTTTCTACTCTTCAAACTTAGCCTAATATATCTTATTCACCCAATACCCCCCAAATCCTTCAAATCTTCTTCTCCAATTCTTTCAAGAGATCAAAGATGAAGAAGTATGGTTTCAAGATTCAAGGTCTCATCTTCCTTGCATTCTTAGGGATTTGATCATCAAGGTATATGGGCATTCCTCCATGGATTCCTTTCATCCAGGGTCCCAATAGAATCTCAATCTCCAACTAAATATCACCCAATTGTCTTACGGTTTCATGTGATTCTCCATTGGTCCTGCTTATTGTAATTCAATTATGTATATTCAATTTTATTATGAATGATTTGATACAATTACATGATTTTTCATTGATTTCTTATGAACCCATGTCTATGCCTATTTTATGAAATTAAATTAGGAACAATGCTTATGAATTAATGAATTTAGGGTATGAATCTGATTAAGGATTTATGCATGTTTTATGAAAAGAATCATATATGAACTAACAATGATTTTGAGACAAGAATCAAAGATCGTGAAAGGTTTTCTTACTTATGAATAAAATCAAGAATTAGAAATTTAGAAAGGTAAATGTGAAATCAATTGAAATCATGATTTGAAAGGAGCTACTCTACAATTAATTAGGATTGGAATGGTAGTTTAATTGTTTCTTTCCAAGTATTTTGATATGATTATGATTATGTATTTTCTATTGGGATTTACTTAGAACCGAGAGGAATTTGGAATGGCAGCCTCACTGTTAGTAGAGGTTCGACCTTTCGTACATAGCAATTCCCTTGTCCCAAACTACGTGCCCCTATAGGATTGTCTGAAACAAACTTTGTAATGACCCTCCAGGTCATTTAGGTGTTAATGTCTTCTTTCTGTCGTTTAGAGCATTCTTGTAGCGACCCCAAGTAATTAATGACTTGCTGGCACTGACTGTTCGGTCGCCTGGTTGTTCGTTTGGGTTTTATGCCTGTTTTTCTGCTTTGGAGCTTTTGAACCTTGAAAAGTTGATTTCGGTCATAATTTTAGGTAAATGACCACATATGGGAATTTTGACGATTCCATCAGCTCCGGAGTGGCCAAATTAGGCTAGGGGAATGGTCTGCCCGAGTCCCGGGGTTTCAGTGTGATTTTGGGGCCAGTTAACTCTTTAGTCTTTAAAATTTGGTTTAAGGTTGACTTCGGTCAACATTCTTCAAAAACGCACTCGGATGAAGATTCTGACAGCGTGGTTAGTTCCAGAAGGCCAAGTTTGGTTTGGATCAACCTTTCGAGAATTAAAGACAGCTTCCGATATGATTTTGAGGACTTCGGTATAAATTGGCTAAAATGGCTAAATGGGTGTGGGATCCACTTTTTATCGAAACCACCTCGTATGGACTGCACCATTGAGTTCGGAATGTCAAATTCTAGGTGGTAGCATATTTTGTTTACGTGCACGGGGTTCCAAACGAATCCCGAGCACCCCGTCGGAGTTTTGGAATTGTCCAAAACTCAGTTAGTGCGCTGTCAAAACTGCACACTCATTAACTCTCCGCATCCGCAGGATAGGCTCCGTGTTCGCGGAGATATGGGAGAGTCTACTCTGCATTCCCGGAGGTCTGTGAGGCTGGGAGGTTCCTAATGCTCTGCATTCGCAGAAGCCTGTTTTGACTGCGCCATTGAGTTCAGAATGTCATATTCGAGGGGGTAGCATATTTTGTTTGCATGCATAGGGTTCCAAATGATCCCGACCACCCCGTCGGAGTTTTGGAATTGTCCAAAACTCAGTAATGCAGCTGTCTAAACTATAGACTCATTTACTCACCGCGTCCACTGGATAGGCTCCGCATTCGCGGAGGTGTAGGAGAGTGTACTCTGCATTTGCGGGCAAGAAGCCGCATTCACAGACGTCTGTGAGGCTGGGTGGTTCCTAGTGCTGCACGTTCGCGGAAGGCTCTCTGCATTCGCGGAAGCCTGTTGGGTGAGAGGCTTCTTGTACTCCGCGTTCGCGGAGATCTGCTGGGTGAGGGTGATTCTTGCTCTTTGTGTTCATGGGACTGGGGCTGCGTTCGCGGAGGTTTGTGAGATGGTGGAGCAGCTTGTGCTCCGTATTCGCGGGCCTGGGTTCACATTCACAGAGATTTGGGGAGATTACTCTCGGCATTCGCGAAGGCTTGGCCACGTTCGCGAACAGGAAGGACCTGGCAGTGGCTATTTAATGAGGTCGAAGCTCCCATTTTTGAGAGCTTCAAACCCTCATAAAAATCTCCTCGGTGGTCAAGTTTTGGCGATTCAAAGCCCCAGGCACTCGGATTCTTGTTGGCTTCGTGGGTTTTAGGTTGGGGTTCGTTGGGTGTTGCTCGTTTTCCGTGAAATCGAGGGTAAGTTCTTTGTTGGCCTATTTTGTTTAGTTTTATTATTTGTTGTTATGGGCTATTAGAGGGGATCCTACCCCTAACGGGCGATCCATTTTGGGATTCGGTTTTGGGGAAAGATTTGAGACCTATTCACGGAGTAAATTCTAGAAAATCTAGAGCGGGTACCACTTTGCCCGATTTGAGTCCAAAATTGGTCTATGACCGAATTTGTCATTTTTAGTGTCTAAACGAATGTATTGATGCTGTGATTCTATTTTTGATAGCGTGGCATCAGTCTGAGGCCGTTCGGAAAGGGAAATCTCAAGTTAAGTGACTTCGAGCGCTTCTGATCAGCTTTTTGGTAGGTTACGACTTCCCTTCTTTCTAGATTGAGCTTGATTGTGTAAATGCCGGTTGATATTTGTGAATCTGGGGTGGCTAGCTAGTATTTTTTCCCTATTTATCCGATTTCATAGTTTATAGTTGACTGTTGGGTTGTTATGGACTAGTATCATACTGTAGAAAGGGTTGTTGACTTGGATTGTTGGTATTTGTGTTGGGGACTATCTGTTGATGCATGAGTGGGTTCGGATATTTGGAATCTGTGCTGGAATGATTATTGTTATTTCGGACTTAGAATACTTTAAGGTATTATTGCCTTAGTCCTATGCACCTGTTCACTTGAGTATGTATACGACGGCGATTCGGATGGACTAGGTCCTTGTAGACTGGTATAGAAGACTTGGGTCTGATAGTATGAGCCTTAGGTTAGGTGATTTCGTGGCTTTCGGACATTCCAATTCTTCCCCTCTATTCTGCAATGGTGGGATGCTGCTGGAAGATGTTGTGTTTGCGTCGAAAGACGGCTGGGTTGTGCTTGGCTGGGAGCCTTCGGTTGATATCCTTGTGGCGCGGCAGCCCGTGATATTTAGTCTCGTGTTGTATTGTTCGTGGTGACTTTATCTTGTTTGAAGTTGTTAGCTCCAATACGAGACTGATGTTACGCGGTTCCTATCTGGTATTTTTGGTGCTAGGCTCTCGGGGGTAGGCTACCAGCTTCGGTCCGTTGCTGACGATATACGATTGTAGCCCGTGATTCCTAGAGCGAGTCCGTGGAGCGTAGGCTATTAGTCCCAGCCCGCAATTGATGTTACTCGATTGGAACTGATATTTCCAGTGCTAGACTGTTGAGTGTAGACTCATTAGCTCCAGTTCGAGGTTGACGTATTTCGTTAGAGTCTGGTATTTCCAGCTCATGACTGATGATTGGGTGGGGCACATATATTGTTCCAGCTCTAGGTTGACGTTTTCAGTTAGAGTCCGGTATTTCCAGCTCGTGACTGATGATTGGGCGGGGCCCAGATATTTTTCCAACTCGAGGCTAACGTTTCCGGTTTGAGTTCGGTATTTCCAGCTCGTGACTGATGATTGGGTAGGGCACAAATATTGTTTTAGCTCGAGGCTGACGTTTCCGATTAGAGTCTGGTATTTCCAGCTCGTGACTGATGATTGGGCTGGGTCAAGATATTGTTCTAGCTCGAGGCTGACGTTTCCGGTTAGAGTCTGGTATTTCTAGCTCATGACTGATGATTGGGAGGGCCCAGATATTGTTCCAGCTCGAGGTTGACGTTTCCGGTTAGAGTCTGGTATTTCCAGCACGTGACTGATGATTTAGCGAGGCCTAGATTTTGTTCCAACTCAAGGCTGACGTTTTCAGATAGAGTTCAATATTTGCAGCTCGTGACTGATGATTAGGCGGGGCCTAGATATTCTTCCAGCTCGAGGCTGACCTTTTCGGTTAGAGTCCGGTATTTCCAGCTCGTGACTGATGATTGGGAGTGTCCCGGATATTGTTCCAGCTTGAGACTGATGTTTCCGGTTAGAGTCCGGTATTTCCAGATCGTGACTGATGATTGGGCAGGGCCCAGGTATTATTCCAACTAGAGACTGATGTTACCCGGTTAGAGTCCGGTATTTCCAGTTCGTGAGTGACGATTGGTCGGGGCCTAGGTATTATAATGTTGGGTCTAGGACCCATAGGTGTTACGACTTCTAGTGATGGATCTCCTTTCGTTCTATAGTATAGCTCTTCTGTGCACCTATCGGTCTTATGAGGGTCCATTCGGGTTTTATTTAAACTTGCGCACGATTGTGCCTAACGGGTCTTATGGGGGGCTCAGCTGGGTTTAGTTAGCTATCCTCAGTTTAATTTCTGCCTGTTCTTTTTCCGTTCGGTTGACCTCTGTTGTTGTTGATTTGATTGTATCTTGTCGACCTGTTTTTGCTGTTCTTGCTCAGTCGGCCTATGATGCCTACTGGGTACCTGTTGTTTTGGTACTCATGCTAGACTCTGCATCCGTTTTAGTGATGCAGGTCCAAGCACGAGTTATCAGCTTTGAGATCTAGTCGGGAGCTGTCAGTTTAGGAGACTAGGGTGAGCACATGGCGTTGTGGGATTACATGTCTCCTTCTGTATTTATGTTTTGGCTTGTCTTTTGTTTTTGAGACAGTTGTTTCTGTGGTCCACTTTTGGTACTCGTATTCTTGTTAGTGGTTCTGTACATGTGACTTCAAAGTTTTGGGAGGTGCCTTGTATATATTTAGTTTGGTTTCATTTCAGCCTTCGTTTATGTGTTCTTATGGTATGCTTCCGCTTGGTTTGGACTAATTTCCACTCTTAGTCGTACTACTGTTAAGTTTCGGGATAGAGTTTGGCTTTCCTACCAGTGGGTTTAGGCGCCACAATGACTTGAGAAATTGGGTCGTGACAAACTTGCTAGTGGATCTATGATAGCAATGTTGAATGTGATAGAGTCTACCTTGGCAAGTAGATTCCCCTTTTCGGTGTGAGGGTCATGTCGGATTCCATATTATAGCTCACACTGTCTTATTTTCGATTAACGGTAAATATCTCACAAATGAACTATGCTCACTTCAAAAGTTTCCTAAAAGTTTCTCAAATAGATTTAAGTATGCATCGACCTCATATATAATTTATGATTTATTTATAAAAGCTTTTATCACATTTTACTTGGTCTAACATATCATGTTTAAAATTCAATATGTTACATGCTTTACATTTTTATGTATTTCCTTATACTTAGTACATGTATCGTACTAATGCATATTTTTACTTATGTTGTCTCATAATATAGGGTCCAACGCTCCTCCTCCCCCTCTTAGCTAGCTTGAATTACTCTACTAGTACTTTTGAGTGGTGAGTCGGTAGTTTTGACTCATTTAGAGCTTCATTTGTACTAAATTGGTGTCCTTAATGCCCATTTTGCACTCATAACTAATGTTAAATCATTTATGTGCAGCAAGGACACTTTGGAATGAGGCAAGGACAATATAATGCAAAAAGAAGCTGTAAAGTTGCAAAATTGAAGGAACAAGAAGGCTGAGGCTCATCAAAGGCAACTCCGCGACACGTCGAGTGGACAGTGCCTCGCCTAAAATTCCAGTAGACAAAGAGATGATCTAAGTCAAGTCGGTAAGCTGAGGGACCAGATGGTGAGATGCTGATCAGAACAGTGAGCCCGATGCACATCGCTTAATGTTCCAGGATAAAATCAATACTGAAGTCAAGAGTTAAAAGGCGAGATCGAGCAACTCGGCGCATCACCGAATGGAAGGGCAATCCCGTCTTACCCCGCCTAATGATCCTGAAATTCAAAACGTGTGGAGTTTTCAGAAAAGTATAAATAGAAATTTTTGAATTTAATTGAGCGTCGAGTGATTGAGAAAAGAACCAAAACTCAAACTTAGAAAGTACATTGCACTTTGAGAGATTTTGTGAACTATTCTTGTGATTTCTTGGGAATTGAACATTGGGTATAATTTTAGTTGATTGTATTTGTTCTTTCAAGATTTGGGAAATCAATGGCTAACATATTTGGTAACTATTTCTTCATTCTTTTTATGATTGGCTAATACCCCAATGCCTTAGGGCTATAATTATGTGTTCAATTACCTAATTAGATTTTGGTTTTTTGGATTGCTGAATTAAATGCTGATTTAGAATGGGTTCAATTGCTAAGTCATGTTTTCATCTTATCAATTAAAGTTGCAAATTCAGTTCTAGTTTATATCTCTTTGTATTCTTGTAGAAGATGCATTTGAGTGGATTTAGCATTCGATAATTGTATGAGTTGTTACTTGTAGTACCGAGCTTATTAAAGTGGGTTGAATTAAGGTATAAGGTTTTCCTCTAAATGTAATGCCTGTTGGGGCTTAATAAACCCAATTGAAAGCATGTTAGTTGATTGTCAAATAGCTATCATAGTCGTAATCTTGCCTACCCATTATGATTCAACATACTTGAGCAATCCGGAATGATCCATTTAGTAAAATTTGTAGTAGAACACTCACACATCCCTAAGGTTCCATTTCTCATTGATTAAATTCCTTCTTAATTCGTGTTTATCGAAATCAATCATTTAAAACTCCTCTTATTTGATAACATAAACTTCGACGATTTACAATATGCATCGTGTTAATCTACAAAAAGGTAGATCACTCTAGTACTTCATATTTGAATTATGTATTTAGACCATTCCTTGTGTGATCGACCCCAACTCCTCGTTCGGTATTTATTGCTAGCGACTGCCTCCATCTTAAATCATGATAGGTGTAGTTGAGCGTTATCAAAAATTGGCACTGCTGCCGGGGAATGGTGTCTAGAATTCTTGTATCGAAGTGCTTTAGTGAACTAGTTTGATTGTAGTCGGATTTACTTATTGTTTTTTCTTGGTTTATTTTCAACAAGTGATGATATGAGTGAAGCTGGTAGTGTTATTGGTCCGAATGATCATGTGCATGATGACGTTGGTAATTTGAATGACTTCAATGCTGCTCAAGTCGGAAGCGCTGGAGCTATACGCTCCCCCCTATTGTAGGTAATGCTATATTTCATGTGATCAGAACCATGCTTCAGCTGTTGCAAATCAAAGGTTTCTTTGGAAGGCTTGCTCATGACGATCCCCACGAGAATATTCAAAACTTTCTGGACGTGTGTAGCCCTTTCACATTCAAGAATATCTCTCAAGAGTCAACCCGACTTTGGTTGTTCCCCTTCTCTCTGACTAAGGAAGCAACAAAGTGGTTGGCTCAATTACCAAGAGATCAAGTTACTTCGTGGGTGGAGCTATCTGGAGCATTCCTTGAACGATTCTTTCCCTCTTCGAAGATGGTGAAGTTGAGAAATTGTATTTAGAACATCAAGAGACTTGATGGTGAACCAATTCATGAGTCGTGGCTTAGGTTCCAAAAACTGCTTCTACAATGTCCTACTCATGGTTTACCTGAAAATGCATTGTTGCAATACTTCTACTGTAGCCTTGATTCGGTGAACAAGTCTATCGCTGATTGTTTAATCCATGGTAGGATCATGAGACAGTTGTTTCCTATTGCATCAACATTGCTAGATGATATGACTAAAATCAACCGGGCTTGGCACATAAGAGAGGACCAAGTATCACCTCTTATGGTCGGAATGACTAAGGAGCAAATTGAGAAAGACCAAGAGCGTGATGCGAATATGGCTTAGATGATGCCCAAATGGATTTGCTATCCAAGCATGTTATAGGTGAAGGTTCTAAAGGTGTGAATGTAGTTTCTATGAGTTCGGATGACACTAAATTTGAAGCCATGTACAACAAAGAAGTCCAATTTGTGTCGAATCAAATGGTGGGTTCTCTTCTGAACTATCAAAAGCCGGGTGGGAATTAAGGTTGGAACAAAGAACAAGGTGGTGATTTGAGAGACAATCGCAAGTGGCGTGATCGAGGTGCCAATTGGAGAGATGGTGAGAGAGATCGGTATGTGCCTCCACATGATGGTCCTAAAGTTACCGAACCAAAGACTGATCCTGAGAGCTTTATTACTGATGATATGCTTGCTCATATCTTGCACAAGGGAGAAGGTTCGGACAAAGTACTCAAGGAGATAAAGGCTGATTTCTCTTCTCTAAATCAAACAGTGACTTCTCACTCAACTTCAATTAAACATTTTGAAGCACAAATGGTCCAAATTTCCAGTCAATTGAATCAAAGACAAACTGGTGGCCTTCCTAGTGACACTTTAGCCAACCTAAAGAACGAGAATGCTCAATGTATGGCGATTGTGACTCGAAATGGAAAGGTTTTGGGTAGCGATGTGGTTGAGGTGGATGGGGCTGAATGGAGTAAAATCCCACTTATTGTGAATGATGATGATGGCATTTATGATGATGTAAGCAATGATGTGCCCAACAAAGATATTGATTCAACAAATGATGTTACTCCTGGTGAAACTACTACATCAAAGTTGGGGGATGCGTCTAAATCGGTTTCTCACAAGCCGTTGCCTATAATTAACCCTCCATTTCCACAAAGGTTGAAGAAGAGAGATGACAATGCAAAATTTCAAAAGCTTCTCTCTATTTTTAAGTCTCTCTCAATAAATCTCGTATTGGTGGATGCATTACTGGAAATGCCGGGGTGTGCTAAGTTTATGAAGAATTGGTCACGAAAAAGAGAAGTATGGACTTTGAAACAGTGGAGGTATCCCATCGTTGCAGCGCTATTATGTCAAATGTGTTGCTAAAAAGGATGATCTGGGAGCGTTCACGATACCTTGCACTATTGGGGTGTTCAAATTTTCCAAAGCGTTGTGTTATTTGGGAGCTAGTATTAACTTGGTGCCAGATGCTATTTTCAAGCAACTTGGGCTAGGTGAGCCCAAGTCCACCACAATGCGACTTCTTATGGCTGATCATTCTATTAAGTGACCTATTGGTGTTCTTTATGATATTTTGGTAAAGGTTGACAAGTTCATATTTCTGGCAAATTTTGTTATTCTTGATTGTGAGATGGATGTCGAGATCCCTATTATTCTTGGTAGACCATTCTTAGCAACTAGGAGAGCACTTGTCGATGTGGAGAGCGGAGATTTGAAATATAGAGTTAATGGGAAGGAAATTACTTTTAGCATATGCAAGTCTATGAAGCAACTAGGTGACCTGCATGTGGTGTCAGTTATTGATGTGATCGATGAAGTGGTTGCTAGTGTTGGTGAAATTTCGTGTACTAGTGAATATTTTGTTGTTGTCCTCTTGAATTAGGATGGGGAAGAGATCCAAGATTATGATGAAGTGGTGGCTGATTTATCAGGTTTAGGTTCTTAGTCGAGATCTCCTTTGAAGCTTGAAATTGATTTGATCAATAGAGAAACTCCTCCCGTGAAGGCATCCATTGAAGCACCCTGAAGCTTGAATTGAAGGCTCTTCCTTCCCATCTTCGATATGTATTTTTGGGGGCTTATAATACCTTGACGGTAATTATCGCAGCTGACCTACTTGAAGAGCAGGTACAAGCACTTGGTAGTGTGCTAAAAAGATTTTTCAAACCTATTGGATGGACAATTGTTGATATTGTGGGGATTCCTCCCGGTATTTGCACGCACAAGATTCAATTGGAAGTTGATTGTAAACCCAATGTCGAGCACCAAAGGAGGTTGAATCCTTCAATGCAAGAAGTTGTTAAGAGGGAAATCATCAAGTGGTTAGATGCGGGTGTGGTTTACCCTATTGCGAATAGCAAGTGGGTAAGCCCAGTTCAATGTGTCCTAAAGAAGGGTGGTATGACCATGGTCCCGAATGAGAAAGGTGAACTTGTGCCAATGTGACCAGTTACCGGTTTACGTGTGTACATGGACTATAGAAAGCTTAATTCGGTGACCGAGAAAGATCATTTTCCAATTCCTTTTATGGACTAGATGATTGATAGATTGGCGGGGCGTGGATGGTATTACTTCCTTGATGGTTACTCCGGGTACAATCAACTATCAATAGCCCCGGAGGATCAAGACAAGACTACTTTAACCTGTCCCTACGGAACATTTGCATTTAAACGAATGCCTTTTGGGCTATGTAATGCACCGGCAACGTTCCAAAGGTGTATGTTGTCAATTTTTGTTGATATGGTTGAGGACTCAATGGAGGTTTTTATGGATGATTTTTCAGTAGTTGGAGACTTATTTTAAGAATGCCTTGAACACTTGGCACGAGTCTTAAAGAGATGTGTCGAAACAAAGCTCGTACTTTATTGGGAGAGGTGTCATTTCAATGGGAAAGAAGGGATTGTTTTGGTGCACCAAATTTCAGGGAGGGATATACAAGTGGATCAAGCAAAGATTGAAGTTATTGCAAAGTTACCACCCCCTATCTCAGTTAAAGGTGTCCGAGGATTCTTAAGACATGCGAGTTTCTATCGGCTGTTTATAAAGGATTTTTGTAAGGTAACTCATCCTCTTTGAAAGCTTCTTTAGAATGAAAGTGATTTTATGTTTGATAAAGCCTGTATGATTGCTTTTGAGTTTCTAATGGAGAAACTTATGTTGGCTCCGCTTATCATTGCTCCGTATTGGAGTTGCTCATTTGAACTAATGTGTGACGCTAGTGGAGTAGCCTTAGGAGCTGTCCTTGGTCAATGTAGAGGAAAGTTATTCAACCCAGTCTACTATGCGAGCAAGACCTTGAATGTGGCTCAAAGAAACTACATTGTTACCGAACAAGAGTTATTGGCTGTAGTGTACGCTTTTGAGAAATTTTGCGCTAACTTGTTAGGAACTAAGGTAGTGGTGCACATTGACCATGCGGCTATACGCTACTTAATGGCCAAAAAGGATGCAAAATCGAGACTGATTCTGTCACTAGCCAAGGTACCCCCTGATGTGACATGGCGTACAAGACCCCGAGAGGCCGCATACAAGCCACTTAGCATACATTACATACAAAATAATAGAGAATAAAAGTTTGAAAGAGAATTTCATATCAAATCTTTTAAAAGAAACAACGAAAGTCTACATCTCATGTCTCAAAGCCAATCTAATATAAAGAACAAGGTTTGGGACGTAACCCAATACAATTCAAAGACTGAAAGGAAATAAATGAAAAAGACATAAGAGCTAGGCTATGTCCTCGGATGGATGAGGACTCACCAAGTCTTCTATCAACTCTCTAATCAAGCTCTAGCCACGAGTCGAAGGTGAATCGCCACGTCCTACACCAAAGAAGTTAATGTAGGCAAAAGTATGCATTAGCACAATTGAGTAATAAGTATGATAGCAATGCACACAAACACATAAATCATGCTAGAGAGAGAGACATAATCATAACATACAATGTCCAAGCTAAAAACATGATAAACATGAAACATAAAGCATATATCAAGGCCAAAGCAAGCTAAATCGTCTTTCCTTCTTTTCTTTACTTCATCATGAGAACACTTGTTCATTAACTTGTGGGGAAAAGCCTTAACCGATATGTAAGATCATGTGAGCTATCAACATGGAATCCGGTGTCTACCCCTCACTAAAAAAAGGTGTCCTACTTGCCAAGGTAAGACCATGAACTTCTTAGCTTATGTGGATCCACTAGCTAATGTCTACTTAAAGACAACATCCTTCGGTGGCAACATAGTTTATGGGATAGAGATTGCTTTAGGAGACTCAGCCTCAACTAACGGGAGAGCTCCATCTAGAAAACACGACCTTTACTAATGGGAGAGCTTTCACTAGAATACCCGTCCTCTACTAATGGGAGGGCTTCCATTTCACTATCCACTCGGTGCTAAGCATAATTCCCACAAATTAGTCATTAACATATTCTATCAATAAACATGAAAAGGTAGAACTAGGTTAACCAATTCAAGCTAAAATCATGCTTATAGGCGTTTAATCTTCCATGGACTTTGTCCAAGCTTACGTCATCTGAAGAACTCCTTAAGAACATGGGTAATCGCATCTTTGTTCTTCTTTTATCATAGTGGGAGAATTACGTGAGAATACCTTTCACTATCCAACCATAGCATCATCATATCATAACTTTGGTACTTTACTCTCAAAGCACCCTTAATTCATCATGCTCATATTTTATAGTTCATATGGGTTCATCCAAGTTCAACTCATATCATGCAATTTAATGCAAGCTCATGCTTAGAAAACCATAATTAAGACAATTTACCCATACTTGAAGGAACTCACATAATAGAGGAAAATCATGCTTTTGACGTTATCATGCAAAATTCATAAGATTATCCTCAATTCATTCATAATTCATGCTTGATTTCATAGAGAATTCATAAACTTCATCAAATTATAGCTCAACCCAACAATCAACGCATAGATTATCAAATTGGGGAGAATTAGCTTAGGATCATGGGGGTTCATGCAATCTTTACATCAAATCATATAATTCACGTTAATTCTTGCACTAAGTTACTTTATCACGGTAGATCGTGCACTAGGAATCAGAAAATAAATAATTTGAATCATAATTGAAGAACCCACAATAATTGATCACAAACCCTAATTTCATTGGGTTAGAGTAAACCTTTGAAAATCATGAAGAAGAGAGAGGACACATTGGAGGAAAGGACTCCTAATGGTGAACACTATCATACCTCAAAGAAATCCACAAGAAATTGGAGAAGATTGAAGGTCTTCAATGAAGTATTCAAGCTTCTTCTTCTTCCTTGAAGCTTGAGAGAGAGTTTCTTTTAGAGAGAGAAATATTTGAGAGGAGCGTTTAGGAATGAGTTAGAATGAAAGGAATTAGGCTTAGAAAGTATTTATAAGTCTTAGGTTAAGGGTATAACCGACTTATCCTAATTGGTACACAATAAGGGAAAAGACCAAAAAGCCCTTAATTAAAAACTGTCGGGGCCAATCGACGGAAAGGATCTACGGTCCGTACATCAATTGATGGACCGTCCTTCTCTTCCGTCAATTGAATTACGAACCGTCATGCTATTCCGTAGGTAAAGGTTCAAAAACTTGGAAATCCTGAAAGTTCACAGTGCCATTGACGGTCCCCACCTACGGCCTGTCAATCCATCTACGACCCGTAGGTGGCCTCCGTAGGTCACTGTCTTCAGGTGAGTTCTGCATTTTAAGTTCTTCGGAAGCTTGGGGTATTACAGATTAGATGGGTGCTATTGTTACTAAATTTTAATTTTGAGGTCAAAGATCGAAAACGGTGTGAAAATCAGGTGGCGGATCATTTATCAAGACTGGAAACAAGTGTTGTTGTTTCTGGTGACAAGGATATTGAAGATGCCTTTCCCAATGAGACGGTACTGATGGTATCAACGGGTTCCATTCCTTGGTATGCTGATTTTGCCAACTATGTGGTGAGTGGATTTTATCTTTAGGGCTTAGGGCTATGATTATGTGTTCAATTACCTTATTAGCTTGTGGGTCTTCTGCATTGCTGAATTAAATGCTGATTTAGAATGGGTTCAATTTCTAAGTCATGTTTTCATCTTATGAATTGAAGATGCTAATTCAGTTCTAGTTCTAGTTTATATCTGTTTGTATGCTTGTAGAAGATGCATTTGAGTGGATTTAGCAATCGATGATTGTATGAGTTGTTACTTGTAGTACCCAGCTTGTTATAGTGGGTTGAATTAGGCATAAGGTTGTCCTCTAATTGTAATGCATGTTGGGGTTTGATAAAACCCAATTGAAAGCATAATAGTTTATTGTAAAATAGCTATCATAGTAGTAATCTTTCCTACCCATTATGATTCAGCATACTTGAGCAATCCGGAATGATCCATTTAGTGAAATTGGTAGTTGAACACTCACACATGCTTAAGGTTCCATTTCTCATTGATTAAATTCCTTCTTAATTCATTTTTGTCGAAATCAATCTTTTAAAACTACTCTCATTTGATGATTGAAACTTCGACGATTTACATTATGTATCGTTTTAATCTACAAAAAGTTAGATCACTTTAGTACTTCATATTTGAATTTTTTATTTAGACCATTCCTCGTGAGATCGACCCCAACTCCTCGTTGGGTATATATTGCTAGCGATCGCCTACATCTTGAATCGTGATAGGTATAGTTGAGCGTTATCAGTGAGTCCTCATGCTTCGAGGATAAGTCCACGGATAAATTTATTTCTTTCATGGTCATTGGGGTTATAGAATTGCACTTTGTGTATGAGTTATGTCCCAAGCACTCTTATGATATTAGAAAGGCCTATGTTAGACTTAGTAGTATTCCGCGTATCTCTTATGTACTCTGTTGGTATCTTTTATGTCATCTTATGATTTGAGATTTATATTGATTATATTTCTTAAATTGTATTTCATCATGTAATGCTTATGTCAAGCGGCTTATTTATGCTCTCTTGGGATCCTATTCGCCATTTAACGTCAAGGGTATACTTTGGGTCATGACATTACATTCCTAAAATAAGCCAGTTTCTTCCAAATCTTCAACCTTTATTTATTTTTCCACCAGATAGTTCGTGTCTAGTAAATATTATGTTTATGGTGTTACTTCTTGAAATATCAAAATAATAATAATATAAATTTAAGATAAGATCCAGTTGATGCAAATTTATTTTATATTTGTCTACACATTTGAGTGTTAGGGTCAAACCTGAATATTTTGAAAATAAATATTTTCCATGCCTCTCTATTTTATTAGTGTTGTTGTCTTGGTTCTCAGTAGTTTAGTTTCTAGGAGATTCATATCCTGTACATTTTTCTTAGTTGGTTATAGAAAAATAATGATGTATGTGCTATTTACCTTGTAAAATCTTGATACTGATCTTTCCTTCTTTTGTTTCTGATTCGACAAAATCTGAAAAAATGGGCATTTCAACACATGTGTGGACATAATTTAAATTTCGTTTTCACTTCTTTTGTGTTTCGGTAATGGAAAATAAATATCTAACATTTCTTTAGTTGATCATCGATTTAAATTATAATTCTATTTTCATTTCTATCTTAGAATCACATGTAAAAATATTTTTAGAAATGATCTCTTGTAGTTAATATGCTTCTATTCTTTTGCGTTAAAATGCAAATGTAAGATTTTCTATCAAATATGTGTGTGAAAATATTTTGTTTGGTTCCTGATTCTATGTAATGACTTGGTTAGTCATTTTTTGAAACACTCATAAAATTACCATTTTGCCCTTCTTATTGTTACCCTGGTTAATGTCTTATTTGTATCGAGTTCTGAGTAAAGAGTTTGAATTATTGAAATTTTAGAGTTTTGAATGGCTAAAGTTGGTAAAAAGTGGTTTTCAGAGTCTTTGGAAGTTTGAAATTTCAAAATAGAATTTTGTTGATTCCATTAGTCCTAGAATGTGAAATTTTTCTAAGAGAGTTGTTGGTTTGAGATTCAGACTCTTTTCGTGGATTTGAGGTTGTATATTTGAAATTATTGAGATTTTTAGCCTTCGGGTTTACTTTAGTCAACATTCGGGGTTCGGATTCTTGGGTGAGATTTTCGACATTTTCGTTGGATTCGGAGGATGATTCTAGTCCTAAGAGAGGTCTTGGTTGAATTTTCGAGGTCATGAGCTTGATTTAGCCTTTCTAGGCATTATTTTTATTGTTATGACTTTTACGGGTTTCAGGTCAAGCAGACCCCGGATTCACATTTCGATGGTTCCATTTAGTCCAGGACATCATGTTTTTTTAGGTTGCATGTTTTGTTTTTGTGTACGCGGTTCCAAATGAATACTTAGTGTCCATCTAGATATATTTTGTGCCTAAGTGTTTGCTGGTTTCTATTTCTAGTGCATTACCATCTTGTTAATCGTGATCGCGAGACTCTCTCTCGCGATCATGCATCATTGAATTGAGGTGCATCGAGATAGTGTGGGCCTTTCTGCGATCATGATGGTCAACTTAAAAGAGTTGGCTGATTTACTCATCGCAATCTTGTGGCTTGGATCACGATTGCGATGAGCAATTGAGACCCAGGCATAATGTTTTCCTAAAATCTGGATTTCAACCCCATTTCACCATTTTTAAGTATTGAGAACTCGGCTGAGGCGATTTCAAAGTGCATTTTCGAAATTCTTCATTTGGGTAATGATTCATAACTTTAAATCTTCATTTATCCATTATTTTCTATGGTTATAAGTGATCAAAACAACATTTTTGGATGATAAAATTGGTGGTTCTTCAAGAATCGAAGAACTTTTATAAATTCATCATTATTGACTGATTTCAACGCCATTTTCAAAATGGTTTTAACCAATGGATTCCATATTCTTTGGATAACATATTTATTTAAAAATTTTCATATTCAAAACCTATTTTCATAATCGAGTTTTTGAGACGATTTGACTCATCTATTCAAATTGCTTTATATGGATGTTCTTAGTTCCGAAATACCATTGTGAGTACTTGTTTGACTAGATTGTGTTGATTTGGATATCATTTGGAAGGGGAAAGCGCAAACCTTAGATTGATTTGTTATTGATTAATGCAAGTGAATTTCTAAATCTTATTAAAATTGTAGAATCTTGAACACTCCTTGTTATATGTTTTAGGGAGCAATGGAAATGAGGTGATGAATTAATTGCTCAATAGGATAGCCTTAATGATATAAATGAGGTTAATGAAATCGGCAAAGTGTTGATACTATTAAGTTGAGTTAGTGAATTCCCTTAAATGTTAATATTAAGTTTGTGGTTGATGAAATACTTTGATAGTATTGTTGTGGAAGTGAATTACTTGAATTTTTTATTTCCTAATTACTTTTTGAATTTTCCTATTTGCATCAGTTCTAGAACACTGTGAAAAGATGTATTGTTATTATGCCGAGATCATTTTCCTATTTGCATTATTGATGTCAAGGTCATTATCGATGAGTGTTATTTATTTTGAGGTCGTTGGCTGGGTGGGTTATTGATACCGAGGTCATTGCTGGTAAGTGTTATTAATGTTGAGGTCTTTGACAGTGAGCGTTATTGATGTTGAGGCCATTTCTAGCGTGCGTTATTTATGGCAAGGTTATTACCGATGAGTGTTATTAATGTTGAGGTCATTTGTGGCGATTGTTATTGATATCGATGTCATTTTCGACAAGTGCTATATATGCCGAGGTCACTACCGATGTGTAACACCTCAAGTTTCAAAAGAGAAAAATTTCCATTTTTGGGCATAGAGTCACTCTCTACGGACGCAGTCTACGGGTCGTAGACCAGCATACGGACCGTAGAATGCATTCGTAGAAAGAGGGTAAATTGTTTTGAAAATAAAGTCTCTGAAGTCGAGTCTACGGGCTAGCAGGACGGACCATAGGTCTTTCCACGAACCGTAGAAAGGTCCCGTCAATTGTTCCAGACTTAGTAAAATTCTTAAGCCTTAAGTTTAGATCTACGATTGTCACGTACGGCCCATCGATTGATCCACGAGACGTACATGCTGACCCGTCGTTGGGGGTCCAAGTTGGAAAACTCTCTGAAACTATCTACAGAACAATAGGACCGTCCGTAGGTTGACTTATGGACCGTAAGTCCAACCGTAGATAGGGTCCGACAGTTTTTTTCCAGGGGTTTTTATGTCTTTTTCCAATTCCTTTAAGTCTTTTTAATTATGACTTTGCCCCTAAATTGACCCACTATATAAGTCTTTTATCCCAAATTTCCCTTCATTATTCTCATTCTCAAATTCCCCAACTTCCCAAATATTTCTCTCTCTAGAAAAGTTCTCTCAATTCTCAAGGAAGAAGAAGGGCTAGGATCCTCCATTAGAGGTCATCAATTCTTAGCAATCTCTTGTGGGCTTTTTTGAGGTATGGTAGAATTCACCATTTGGAGCTCTTTCCTCCAATGGGTCCCTAGTTTTCTTCAATTTTAAAGGTTCAATTTCTCCAAATTGAGTTAGGGTTTTGATCAATTCTTATGGGTTCTTCAATTATGATTCCAATTGTTGATTTTAGGATTAGTAGTGTAGGATCTAGCATGATAAAGTAACTTAGTCCACAATATAGCGTGATTTATATGATTGGATGTGGAAATTGTATGAACCCATGCATGGGCCATGATTACTAGTTATGAATTCATGATGAAGTATGATCCAATCATTTATGAACTTATGAAATTCATGAAAATATGCATGATTCTAGTTTATTGAATGATTCTAAGATGAATTGACATGAACCCATACTAGATCATGATTTATGAACATATGAATAATTTGCATAAAAGATGCATGTAAATGAATAGCTTGCATAAGAGATGCATGTATGTGAATAGCTTTCTTAAGAGATGCATGTTTCATGAGAATTATGTTTATAATTGCTAGGGTGCATATAGATGATGGCATCCATGCATTGTGAAAAGGTTTTCTTCACAATTAGCTAAGAATATGAATGTGAGAGGTTTTCTCACATAAATTAGGGTTCATATGGTTGAAAGGCTTTCTCACCTATGAATCGATTAGGAGTTATTCTAATGACGTAAGCTTGGGCAAGCCCATGGTAGTTGAAACGTCTTGATATCATCTTAGCTTTGATTTTGTAACCCTAGATGTACCTCTTCTTTGGTTAAAGTATGAATAAGCTTAATTGACTATTCCTTGGGATTTTTCTTAGCACCGAGCGGGCTTGTGGGATGAACGTTTCCGCTTAGCATCCTTTGACCTTTAGTAGAAATCCCTAAGTCCCAAACAACGTGCCTCGTAGGTTTTGTCTCAGATAGACATATAGCTAGTGGATCCACATAAGCTACAGATTTATGGTCCTTACTTTGGAAAGTGGGACACCCTTCTAGTAGTATGGGGTAGACATCACTCCCCTTTTCGGTGTGGGGCAGACACTAGGTTCCATGTTATAGCTCTCATGGTCTATGCCAGTTAATGTAAAGTCCGAAAATAATGAACTGGGGTACTAGAAGTATCTCACAAGACTTATGATATGACTAGCTTGCATTGACCATGTTATGCATTAAGTTTCTAACCCTTTGTCTCATGAATTAGTTGGTCATTGCAAATTCATGATTATATGTTCCTAGCATGATTTCTTATATAAAAGCATCTCACTGGCATTATTTATGTGATTATATGCATTTGCTTCATACATAGTACATTAGATGTACTAATGCATATTTGTGCCTACATTCTGTCATAACGAAGGGTCAGACAGTCATCCTTCGCACTCTTGTGGTTAGTTGCTTTCAGAGTTTGAGCTATCAGCCTTGGTGGGTCCTCATGCTTCGGGGACTAAGAGACTTTATTGCTTTCCTTTACTTTTCAGTTTCAGACTTGTAAATGATGTACGGGTTATGTCCCGATTATTCTAGTGTATTAGATATCTTTGAGACATAGTCAAGACTTCCGCTTGTTAACGCTTTACTTTTATGAGATTGTGTATCTTTTCCTCATTCTTGTCTTTACCTTATGTATGTGTATGCTAAGTGGCTTGTGTGGGGCCTCTCGGGGTCCTATATGCCATGTAACACCTAGGGGCTACTTTGTGTCTTGACAAACTTGGTATTCAGAGCACAAGGTTTAGAAAGGTCCTAGGATGTCTCAAAGCCACACCTAGTAGAGTCTTGTTCATAAGTGTGAAGCGCACCACATTTATGAATAGGAGGCTACAAGATGTTAGGAAATTCAACTTCTTTCATATTCTAGAATCGTGTCATAGAGTTTAACTCTATACATGTATCAAACCCTTAGGTGCATAGGTCTCACGTGTGTACAAGCAAAGTCTAAGTAGAGTCTCAAGCATCGGTACGAAGATGTCTGTACTTATCTTTAAGAGGCTACAAAGGCTGTTAGGAAATATCTTTTTTATTCACTCTTTTTTATTGTGTGTGATAACCTTTGCAAATATTGAGTTGCCATGTGTTCTTTTGGAAGATGGCTAGGACTAGAGATTCTATTTCTAGTGGTAGGGGGAGTAGGTCTTCAAGGCAGCTGTTGAGACCCAAGCTAGGGGTACGGGTAGGGACCGAGCTAGAGGTAGTGTTCATGGAGAGAAACGCTAGAGGTAGTGCCTTTGGAGCACCACCAGCTTTGGTTCGTGCTAGAGACGTCTCCCCTGAGCCACAAATTGAGATTCATGAGGACCAAGTTCCTCTGGAGTAAGCAGCGCCTCCTTTATTTTTTGATACATTGGTGAGGATGCTGGGCATGGTAGAGAGCTTTTCTCAGGGCTGTGGTTTGGAAGGTCCACCATATGGTTCACATATGAGAGTTGGTGATAAAACTCAAATTATCCTCAAGACAAGTAAGAGAATAAGTGGTCGTCTTCAATAAAAATACCCAACTAAGAATTAGGGTCAAATCCCACAGAGAGTGATATAATGCATTCAATTAGGAAATTTAAATTGTAAATCATTTCATTTGCAGCAATTAAAAGAAAAGGGTGGATGATTTCACAAAAATTACGAAAAAAGGTTTTGATATCAAGTTTCACAATTAAACTAAAATTTAAGAAATTCAAACAATTAGGAAATAATCTAGGGATGCAGGGATTAGAATTGATGTCACATAAGGGTAGTTGTATTGCTCAATATTGCTAAATAATCATGCATAGACCGGGTCATCTTTAATGACACTAATATTCTTTCGATCTCACAGTACCAATTCATAGATTCTCCTTTCGGTCTCTTCCATGTGAATCATAAATCAACCCATTACATTATGGAATCTCTCTTACGAGCATATTTGAGCAAATATATCTGATGCATAATCACTGCTTTGAGCAAACAATACATATCAAACCTAAATTTCATGCATTAAACTAATTACCCATTTCAATAGATCTCTTTCAAGCATCAATTAAAGTCAAAAATAGGATTTTGTTTGCAACCTTAACCCATAAATTAACCCCATACTAATTAGCCTAAATCCATGAATGAACAACAATAAAACAGAGCAAAACATAATAACCACTACATTAAATCAACACCAAACCCCATAATTGCACCCCTAGAATTTGAGTTTTATCCACGCACCATAAAAAGTAAAGAAATTAGAACTATTATTATAGCAACCATGGATGTGCTGAAATTAAGCAATTATAATCAATACCCACTTTGATTTCAAATTCCAATTGTCAATTTCAAAAGTTAAAATTCAAACCCTAAAACTAAGAATACTTCTCTAAGAGTTCAAATGTTTACTCTCTAAAACTCATACAAAGTTTGGAACTGAAGTTCTTTTCAAAAATCTGATACGTTTTCTCTCTCCTTTGTGCTATTTATAGTTCCCCATCATTTGACACAAAATTCATTGCGTTACCAATTTGGTGACATTAGTCGAGCTTGCCAAGCAGACTCAATGGATTGACATCAGTTCCTTAGCTCCCCTTTATTTTTCTCAGGCTTGAGGTGTTTTAACCTCAGTCAGCGAACTCGTTTCAGTCTTTTTTTCACATTTTGTGGATTTCCACTTACCACCTTTGTTCGCCTTTTAAGGCTTCATATTTCATCTTAGTCATGTCACCTTCGGTGATGGTCATATTGTTCACGTTCCAATTTAGGTCAGTCACCATTTTACTCGTCAGTTAGCCGACCCACCTTGAACAACTTCAATTGTGAGAACTATCACTTTAGGCGAGTTTAGGCCATTTGGGCAATTCGCCCTTTTGATTGGCGACTGCCAGTGTGGAGTTTACACTTCTTTCCCTTTTTTGGCCTTTTTTTCATGTATTCATCCTTGCCTTGTCCCATATCCTTCATAACTCTAAATCATTAAATATTATCAGAATATGACATAATTAGGCATTGAGGACACTAATTGTTGAACTAAAAAGTCCTCGAATGAGTGTAAATCTACCACTCAAGAACACCCCCAACTTAAACTTCTCCTTGTCCTCAATTAAATCAAGAACACAATTAGTTCAACAAGGGTGCCTACAAAAGTTCTCAATGAGAGAAAATATGGAAGTGCCACTACAAGACTTTTCTCAAGAAAATGCATCACTCAATCCTAATCAAAAAGCTTCATATGATGACTAGCTGGTATAAATATATGCTCAAGCACACTATTGCTTCTTTTCTAGTGCAAAACCATATCTCAACAAATGCATTCAAGTGACCTCAAATCTAGAACAATTTCATGCTCTCATAAAGTAAATCAATAAAGAATATAGGCATCAATACAACTCTCACTTTCCGAAATAGAAATACATGCAAGCTTCATCCTATAGAGTTGCCCATATTTTTCGATCATCACAAAACCTAGTTCATGCAAGATCTCAAAGGTATTTTAGGCTTGTAATGGGGCTGAATGAAAAGGTATGGTAAATTTGGTTCAGTGACTTCACCCGTTCAAATCATTATTGCGATCATCTTCACCTCTTGTCAAGTTCTTTCCGTTCTTTTCAGTTGGAGACTCAAACTACAATTTGTCAATCATTTTATTTGACACCCCTATGTTACCTCAAACTTTCTTTTTAATTTCAATTTTAAAACTTTTGCTCATCATTATTTTCTCTCTTTTTTAAAAAAATTTTAAAAGGAGGGATTCCTTTTATTTGTAACACACTTCCAAGTTAAGTTTTCCTTTTTCTTTCTTTTCTATGCACGTGGCTTTCTTTTTTCCTTTCTTTCAACACCCCTGACTTAAGCTTTTGGCCTAAGTTGACTATTCAAATAAACCAAGGCTTTGAAGAGGATTTATAGGTGAGAGTTAGGGACAATTTAGCTCAAGAGGTTTTCAATAAGGTTGCTGACAAACTGTTTAGACTCAAATGGTACAAAAATGGTTACACACCCTCACAAAGTAGTTGCAAAGGGCATGAACATTTGGATTTTCTCTCAAAATTTGTGCCCAAGATCGTTTCTTGCATTCACAAAAGCTGGACAATTGGACCAGCACGACAATTTCTAGGATTCAACAATCATGATTTCAAGTAAAATCTCACAACAAAAGGCACTTTAAACACAATCATTTAGCACAACCATAGAAGATAAAAAGCTTACGTGCGATGTTCATTGCAAGGCTCACATCAAAAACATTGATATTGAACACAATCGATCCTCGAATGTCAACAATGAAAACTCAAGCATCGCAAAAACATTAAAACTCATGGGGCAAATTAACAAGGAGAGAAAAAATGAGCTAAACCAAAAACTATCATAATAAAAACAAAAATACCAAAATACTACAAATATCTCAAACTAAAAGTGAAAATAACGAAATACAATTCAAAAAGCGGAATATTGGCACAAGTGCCCTCACCCCACTAAAATAAAGTAAACAGTTTCCTCAATGCGATGGAAAGTAAAAATTGTAGGAGAGATATAAAAGTCCCCTGGCATCAGATATGGAGTGTCAGAGGTGACAACATCATCCTGGGCATCAGTGCCTGATTAAGTAGGACCAAAAGTCTGTAGTGTAGCATCAACTTGGGCATTAGTGCCCGGCATATGAGGAATAACGGGGTCTAAACATACACCACAAGTGTCGAATGTGGAGGTCGCAACATGATATCTCTCCATTGTACTTGCACATTCATTTCCTTGATATCCTGCTGCTCCGTAAGAGTCATAGCAATCCGTTTCTCATCCTCTCTCCTTATCTCCTCCTCAACAATTTTCTCGGTCGATTCATCATTAGCCACATCCTCAACCTCATCTCAAACAGCATCAGTATCATCAGGTTGCTCAGCCACACTATTTGGTACCTCTGCTCTTAGCTCTAAAGTAGGCACTGACTTAGGCATATCGGGAAAGGAAACCTCACCCCAGAGCATTAAAATGTTAGTGGGCCTTAGCTGGTCCAACTCCTTTCGAAGAGTCGTGATCTCAGCCCTCATAGTAGTCAACTCTTCTGAGCTACCCTTGCTTTTCTCCTTAGACTCCATGCTAGCTATTGGGTTTTTCAACTTCTCCCCATATGACACTAGGGTGGCATGGTAACAAACCATATGGCCTCTAATGGGAAAAAAGGCATCCTTAGTCGCCCTCATAATAAGCTTGGGCATTTCTTTATCAACACTAGCCGCTCTTACATCTACAGACTTGACAAGGTTGCCCATTTTGTATGTCATAACCTCGTTCAAGGGGGTCGGGAAAAATTTGCAGGTGCAGCAGCTTTAGAGGTAGAAGGCACATAAATAGGTTGCGGGGTACTTGATGGCTCTACATACAGAGCAAGCTGAGCAGTATTGGCCTCAATGCCATTAGGGTCAACAATAGGACTAGTGTATAGTTGTGGAGGCTTCCTCCGAGCTACACCATCCCTCAAGTAATCTGTCTAGATCCTCTGAATATCACTAGAAGTAGT
Organism: Solanum appendiculatum; assembly: GCA_018342035.1. Taxonomy (NCBI): domain Eukaryota; kingdom Viridiplantae; phylum Streptophyta; class Magnoliopsida; order Solanales; family Solanaceae; genus Solanum; species Solanum appendiculatum. The sequence continues at coordinate 284,318 of JAGDQO010002262.1, read as the reverse complement.
GGGGGTGATCAAACATTTATCCTCTCTCGAAAAGGAACTCCAACAGCCTCACACAGCTATGTGATCAAGACTAGGAAAGGAAGAGAAGTCTGCTTTTGACGAGCTCGCATCAACATCTACTTAACAATAATCCCACTAGCATGTATCTTTGTCTGATCCATGATGCTACCAACAAAGATGACCTTCGGGTGTTGTAGGATGGACTCATTTTGGGATGGCATATGATTGCTACTAAAAGTCGAACCAATATCTAGAGGGGATGTTCATATCATTCATTTCTATATGTTCTCCATCAACCATCTTGGAGGAGAGATATCTGAAATGATGTGTTCCAGCCACCCCTTGAGTGCATCCAGCCCCTTCTTCAACTGGATCCTATAATGATCAGCCTTAGTGCCTTTGGTACCAAAGATTTAATTACTGGTGACTGTGTGGCATTGTACAATCTTTCCACGAACTTCCATCTCTTTCAAGGGCTTCCAGATTGTGGCCTTTCTTTTCTTTGGAAGGACCTTTGCATAGGCCTCGTAGAATTCACATACCCACGCCAGGACATAAGGTGGTAAAGCTCTTGTAAACCTCCCGAATCAATTAAATATTATGGTTTCCTGTATGTCGGGGTAGTCACTCACTACCCCATTTGTTGAGAGTCACCTCTTCTCTAGTATATTTCATTCTCCAGCTGCATTCAGAGTATTAAAGTCCCATGGAGAGATAATCAGGAGAATACAGATGGCTGAAGATTAATATTGAGGGACCTGTGGAAGCTTGGACCTGATGTCTGTCTTCTTTCTCACAATTGTCTTATTTGGTTTCTCACTCGCACACATAGAAGAGCGCATAGTGGCTTCTTGTTGGGGAGCCCTAGAAGGCTCATTGATGGATATTACTTTGTTTTTCTTTGGAGGAGGAAGAGGAGGAGAGTCTCTCTCAGGCTCTGTATAGGAAGTCACAACTCTTTTCCATCTTGCTTAGGTAATTTCCTGCAATGCACAACAATTCTAAACATAGGTTTGGGGAAGATTACTTGAAATCAAATGCATAACAAACACAGTTCAAAACCAGTTCTGAGGTTCGCCTACTGGTAGGCGATACGCCTAAAATGATAGGCTTGCTCGAGTGAGCTCGTCATATTTAACGGACCATAGTTGAAATTCACTCAAGCATGAAAGGCGAAGTAATCTCCAACTCGGAGATCCGCCGAGTTGGTTTCAGCAAGTTAAGTCAAGCTTGCCAAAAGTGACAGAGTTTAACTAAAAGAGACAGGCAGAAAGGGCAATGTCTACTCAAACTTGGCTATCCACCAAGTTGGTTTCGACAAACTAAGACAAGCTCGACAAATGAGACAAGACTCAGGTCACATATTCATGCACAGAAGGTGGGCTGGGACTTACTCAACGATTCACCTTTTCACATAGGCATACGAAGAAAAGTCCGTCGAATCGGAAATTTTAGCCCAATGAAAAATATTAACAAGTTCAAACCCAATACATAACAATACCCAATGCCTAATTAAATTTAGAATTTACCCACATGTTTCTCTCCCCATGCCACATGCTTCTCTACCCATGGTTACTCAGACTTCCCCAAAATTTCAAAAAGCATTGCCCAAAATGATGATTTACCCTTAAGAGAGTCATCTCTCTATCTATCATTGGGCAAATACAAGTCTTCGGGACAACACTAGGCTAATCAAAATTTACCCACATTGAGTTTAGGAAAAACCAATCACATTCAAAGAATAAATTTCAAGTTTTAACCTTTACAGTCAATTTTCACATTTTCAGGCACTAAATCAACTATCCTAACTCATGGGAACAATTCAATAAGATGCATTTAGCACTACCCACACAAATTAGACTGCAATATCATGATACCAATGCAAATCCCACATCAAAAACATCAATTTTTAGGACAAATAACAATATAAAACTCAAAAATCAATCTTAAAGATGATATACTTGCACAAAAACATGGGAAAGGGGTTTGGGATCTATTTGCAAACACCGTAATGCACTCCAAGAAAATGATTCCACGCAAATAAAGTCATAAACACAAAGAAACAAGAGTATGTGAGTTTGGGATGAAAAGGAGATCAAAAAGATGAAACGTTTTCTTTGAAACTTGAAAAGACTCTTTGCCCTTTTATGTCAGGCACACTGCACGATTAGCGACTAACGTCGCCGAATTCATTCGCTGAATCTCTGAAAGATCTTAAGATCATCAATGAGGCTTAAAGAAATACGAAACCTGAATAACCACTCAGCGGACACGATGTAGTTCGCTTAGTGCACTTCGGTGGATCGCCAACTGGTTTCCTGCTCACCAAAGTTGACAGTACCATTTTTCCTTTTTTTAGCCCAAAAGGCGAACATGCTGATGTCTGCACAAAGACTTTGATGTATCACCGGTTTGGTTTTTGCGTCGCCTAATTTACCTTTTTCAATATTTTAACTTCTTTTCAACCTGCACTCACAACACACGGAATGAGAAGTAACGGTTTTGGTTAAGGTAGATAAGTCACTTTTTAAATCCTTCAACACCTTGTCGGACTTTTCAACTTTGTTGATGATCCTTGTAAGCATTTCGTCCATTCAGATTACCTCCAGTCTAGCTTGCTTTTTTGGTTTGGGGTGATTATGAGGTGGGACATACCTATCTTTTTCAAACTCGCACTCTCTCTAGTTGCCACCCTGATCTCTCCAATCTCTTCAACCATTTTCTCTCTCCTTATTTTAACTTGGTTCCCACCAGTCTTGGGTAGTTTTGATGAGAACCCCCCATTTGATTTCCCAAGAATTGTACTTCTTCATTGTATAATACCTCAAACATGACATCTTTTGGGCATTGCCCTCTTCTTGTACAAATCGAATTCACCAACTTAAGTCCACTTCCCATGACATGTTTATGCAAGTGAAGTTGGGTCATTATCTTCACCATGTTTTCATCATGCTCGTGATTCTTTTCCATTTGTTCCTTGCTCATGCTCATATGTAAAGAAGATACTTGATCCTCCCTATTATGCCATGCTCGGTTGATTTTTGTCATGTCATCAAGCAACAATATCACTACTTCATATGGCTGCCTCATAAGCCAACCTTGAACAAGTTGGTCGGCTAGCACTTTGTTAACAGAATCAAAGCTATACTAGAAGTATTGCAGCAATAATTTGACTGGAGTACCATGTGTTGGACACTGTAATAATAACTTCTAAAAATGCAGCCATGTCTCATGAAAAGGTTCACCATGCACCCTTTTAAAATTTTTGATGTTGTCCCTAAGATTTATCATCTTCTAGGGAGGAAAAAATCTCTCAAGGAATGCATCGGTCATCTCTTTCCACAAAGTGATAGAATCATTAGGTTGCTCGCTAACCATCTAGTAGCTTCCCCCGTTAAAGAAAGTGGAAATAGCCTCAGCCGAATGGACTCATGCGAAATGTTCTTTAAGGTGAATGGTCTACAAATACCCAAAAATTTCATTAGGTGTTCATGGGAGTCTTCATGAGCAAGGCCCCAAAACATTCCTCCCCTCACATGTGAAGCAATTGAAGCGTGGTCTCGGTCACATAGAACACTTCCCTCCTGATAGTAGGAGGCAACGGTATAGCTCCCATGCCTTTGACAATGATTGTATGCATATCATTCATATCGCCCATGTGATTGTCTTGCCCAAAGTGACTAGTATCATCACTTCCATTTTCACTCATTGTTCCACCTAGAATTTAGACAAAATAACAACACCAAACAACGATCTACTACAATTAAACAAATTTACAAACTAACTTCACAAATTGAATTCTTAAGAATCACTCCTCTGTAGCATTGCCATTTTTGATAACGCTGACATTATCCTCAAGACAAGTAAGAGAAAAATTGGTCTTTGTCAATAAAAATACCCAACTAAGAGTCGGGGTCTAATTCCACAGAGAGTGTATTAATGTAGAGATTTCAATTGGGAAATTTAAATTGTAAATCAATTCATTTGCAACAATTAAAAGAGAAGGGTGGATGATTACACAAAATTTAGGAAAAAGGGTTTTGATATCAAGTGTCACAATTAAACTAAAATTTCTGAAATTCAAACAATTAGGAAATAATTTATGAGTGTGGAGATTGTAATTGATGTCGCATAGGGGTAGTTTTGTTGTTCAATAGGGCTAAACAATTGTGGATAGGCTGAGTCATCATTAATTACACTAATTATCTTTCGATCTCATAGTACAAATTCATAGAATCTCCTTTCGGTCTCACCCATGTGAATTACAAATTAACCCATTACCTTATGTAATCTCTCTTTCAAGCAGAATTTGAGCAAATATATCTGACCAATAATCTCTCTTTCATGCAAACCATAGAAATCAAACCTAAATTTCAATCATTAAACTAATTATCCACTTTAATTGATCTATATCGAGCTCCAGTCAAACATCAAAAATAGGATTATGTTTCCAACCTTAACCCATAAAATAACCTCATGCGAATTAGCCTAAATTCATGAATGAACAGTAATAAAACCTAGCAAAACACAATACCCACTACCTTAAATCAACACCCAACCCCATAATTGCACCCCTGGAGTTGGGATTTAAGCCACACATCATAAAATGTAAGGAAATTATACCTATTATGAGAGCATCCATGGATGTGATGAAATTAGGCAATTATAATCAACAACCGCTTTGATTTCAACTTCCATTTGCCAATTTCAAGAGTGAAATTTAAAACTCCAAAACTAAAAATATTTCTCTAAGAGTTCAAAACTTTACTCTCTAAAACTCAAACAAAGTTTGGAACTGAAATTCTTTTCATAAATCTGATACATTTTCTCTCCTTTGAGTTATTTATAGTTCTTCAACATTTGGCCCAAAATTCACTACATGACATTCAGTGACAATTTTCGAGCTCGCCAAGTAAACTAGATTGATCACCGTCTGTTCCTTAGCTCACCTTTCTTTTGCATCAGGCTTCACATATTTGAATCTCAGTCGGTGAACTCATTTGAGTATTCTTTTCACATTTGGCAGATCAATACTTACCATATTTGATCACCTTTTAAGCCTTCATATTTCATCCAAGTCCTATCACATGTGGGCAGGGTCATCTTGTTCACCCTTCACATTAGGGGAGTCGCTCTTTCACTTTTTAGTTCAATGACCTGCCTTGAACATCTTCAATTGTGAGCACTGTCACTTTAGGCGAGGTCAGGCTTAAGAGTTTGCCAGTGTGGAGTGTATACTTCTTTCCCTACTTTTGGCTTCCTTTCAGGTATTCATCCTTGCCTTATTCCTTAGCCTTCATGGCTGATAATCATCAAAATATCATCACAATAGGACATAAATAGGCATTGAAGACACTAATTGTTGAACTAAAAAGGCCTAAAATGGATGTAAATCTACCACTCCTCAGTAACGCCTCATACACAAGGGTAGCATCATACTCTAATTATTCATGAGCTAGTGGGTGGGTCCTACACTGTCAAAAGGAGTACAGGTTTCTCCTGAGGTAGTCTTGACATCGGATGATCAACTTAGATATGAGAGCTTTGAGAAGATGAAATCACCCAAGTTTTGAGGTGGGCAGAGCGAAGACGGTCACGTGTTTATGATTTTATGCGATGAAATGATAGAGGCGATGGGTATGGTAAATCCATGTGTTTTTCGTTTAGTTGCACTCTAGCTCCAGGGACCCGCTAGAGAGTGGTAAATGATGTATGTAAGGTCTAGGAATGTTCAATATCCTCCCATAGAGTGGGATGTGTTCTCCCGTGCCTTTTAGGACTGTTTCATCCCTTGAAGCATGAGGTAGGAGACTCATTTGAGATTTTAGGATTTAAGATAAGGTAGCTTGTCAGTTCTAGAGTATGAGGCCCATTTTTTCCAGTTATCTAGGCATACTATGAGTGTTGTTTCATATGAGGAAGAGAAAGTCCACTGGTTCGTGAGGGGGATGAATTTCTCCATCATATTATATGTGCTTAGAGCATCTAGAGAGAGGCTTCTTTCGAGTCCATCGTGAGTACGGCCAAGGAGGATGAGTTGATGGTGAGAGAGGAGTTTTGGGACAACAAGAGGGCCCAATCAGCCGGTCCACTTTCTTGCGCCTCATCTGCAGGTAGAGGTTCACATGGAGGTGGTAGCTCTTTCCAATGTCATGGGCCCGTTCATGCATCCATACCGACAAGTAAGAGTGGACAGATATCTCGATGGTCCTACAGTTCTAGTCAAAGTGTTCGTTGTGGTTCATCTGGTCTGTATCAAAAGTAATCTGCATCGAGATCTTTTTTTAGATGTGGGGATCTTTGTCACGTGATATGGCAGTGCCTCTTGTAGACTCACTTTGGAACCCAACATAAGTATTAAGCTTTTCTATCAAGAGTGTCAGCACCTCTGGCCAGGGGTCGGGGCAGAGATCACTCAACCAGAGGTTGTAGAGCTTCTGGTAATAGTGTTGCAGCTTAGTAGAGCTTGAGGTGGTCGAGGGTGTTAGTATTTTGCAATTCCAGGGAGGCCAAATGCCGAGATGTCTAATGATGAGATAACAAGTATCATCCAAGTGTACCATCGACCTGCGTCTGTATTATTTGATCCAGGTTCTACTTTCTATATGTGTATACCTACATTGCTACTAGATTTGATATGATGTTAGATTGCATATCTGTGCCTATTTCTGTTTCTACACCAGTGGGTGAGTCCTTAGTGGTGGATCGAGTGTATCGATCCTTCTTGTAGCTCTTACTGGGTATGACACTTGGGTAGACTTGATAATTTCGGGATGGTAGACTTGGATATTATTTTGGGTATGGATTGGCTCTCTCGTCATCATGCTATTCTTGATTGTTATGCTAACACAATGACCTTTGTAATGCCGGGTGTCTCGAGAGTTTAGTGGACGGGAGCTAGTTGTTCTTACCTTAGAAAGGTTACCTCATTCATTCATGCTTAGATTCTAGTTGATAAGGGTATTTTAACTCTTTGGCCTTTATCTAGGATACCAGTGTTGAGCCACCTCCCATGGATATTGTTCCCGTGGTTTGATAGTTTTTGATGTTTTTCCTACTGATATTCTATGTGTTCCTCTCAATAGGTGACGAGTGGTATATTTTCACTCATTTGAGGTCTATTTAGCCAAATAATTGGTGTGCTTAATGCCTAATTTTGCCTTATTCCAAATGTTGATGATTTGCAGCTATAAAGGCAAATGGAGAAGGAGAGGATTGATTTTGAAAGAATGGCCAAAAATGTAAAAAGAAGTGGAAACTATACATTATTAATCGCCAATCGAAAAAGGCAGATTGCCAAGTGAGAACGAGCTCGCCCAAAATGATAGTGCATAGCACTTGTTTCTATTGAATTAGATTGGCAAACTCCATTGGAGAAGGCGATTCACCGAAAAAGATGGGCGACATTGCTAATCATCGCCGAAAGTGACAGTGTAGGGAGAAATATTAAATGCTTGAAAGGTTAACCAAGTTGGTACTCGACGATGCGCCAAATGTCAAAGGCTGACTTAAATGAGTTCTCCGGCTATGGTACAAGCACCTGAAGGCTAGAGCATGAAAAGGAAGAACTGAAGCACAAGAGGCGATTCGCCGAACGAGCTTGGCGAGCTCAACTAATGTTGCTGAATGAGATGCAAGTTGGGTCTTTGGGTTAAATCTTGGGAAACTATAAATAGCCCAAAGGAGAGAGAAATTAGAGAGTCCCAGTTTGGGGTTTTATTCAACAATCGAGAGTTTTGAACTATAGAAAGAGAAAACACTTGACCTTTGTGAAGAACACTTTCTAGCTTTTGGGGGGTCTTTCAACTTTTCTCTTGAACTTGATAAATTGAAGTTGAATCCAAAGTGGGTTTACTTTTAATTTCTTAATTTCATGTTACCCATGGCTGCTTTCCTGGAAGGTATATTTTCTTTACTTTTTTATGATGGGTGGCTAAAACCTGAAGATATAGGGGTGCAATTACGAGGTTTGTGTTCATATAATGTAGTAGGTATTGTGTTATGTGGTAACACTCAACTACACCTCTTATAATTCAAAGTGTAGGCGGTCGCTAACAAGTATAAACCCAACTGTGAGTTGGCGTCGATCCCACAAGGAGTGATACGGAAAAGAATTCAAATACGAAGTATGAAAGTTTTCTAATCTCTTGTAGAATAGAAAAAAAATGCAACATGATGTAAATCAATAAGTTTCAATTATCAATATTACGAGAGTTCGGTAAACAATTGTCAACGAAAGCGATTAACAAGGATTTGAAAAATTAGAGAGGGGACCTTAGGAGTGTGTGAGAAATCGAATACTAATTTCTCTTAAAGGGTAATAAACAATTGCTTTAAGTCATTGAATCTCAATGGGTAGGATTGATTGTAACTATAACAACCATTTTTCAATTAGCTAACATGTTTCAATTGATTTCTTTCGAACCTCAACAAGATTAACAATGCAAAGCAACCCAAATCCTTAATTGTACCCACTTTATCAAAATGGGTTGTAAAAAAAATTGTCAATACAACTATCTATCATATATTCCACTCTAAGCACCTTTCACAAGCAAGCATAGAGATCTAAAGCTTGAACTGAATTTGCAACTTTATTTTATAAATGAAAACATGAATAAATAACTACCCCATTTCAAAACAACATTAAATCAAGCAATTAATATTACCCACAAGCTAATTTATGTATTCGATTACATAGTCACACCCCTAAGGAAAGGGGGTTCAGCAAAGCATAATAAAAAGAAAGAAATAGTTACCAAAAGGATTCTCCATCGGACTGTCAAAATCTCTAATGCTCAATGTCAAAAATTAAGACTAAAACCTTAAAACCCCAATATCTAAGATCAAAATATTCTCTAAGAATATTAAATATTGTAAAAGTATCTAAAAACTGTCAAAAGTTTGTGTCCGACCCCTTTATCTCTTTTAAAAAGTCAATTTATATGTTCCCAAAAACTTTCCAATATTTCAGAATTCTAATCTCATCGGCGAAGTTAGTCGGGATCGCCGAACGACTTGGCGATCAGCCGATGAGCACGCCTTCTTGCCCTTTGGATTTGACCTCTGCATCCAATTGTTCTGTTCATTTAGGAGAGTTGGATCGAGCTCGCCGTTCCATTCGGCGATTCACCGAAGTTTTCTCTAGTTCGTTGATTTGGCTTAGTTCATGAGCCAACTCACTGGGCCTTTTGGCGAGCTAGAAGCTCACCCAGCGAGTCGCCGAGTGGCTTTTGCGAGCTCCAGCCTTTCTTTTCTTCTGCTTTTCCAGCATTTTCGCTTCTTTTCGCAATGTAATGTCATTGCCTTGTTCCTAAGCCTCCATGGTAACACATAAACAATTTAACATCAGTTATGAATATAAAATAGGCATTGAAGACACTAATTCATTCAATAACAAGACCTAAATAAGTCAAAATTCTCGACTCATCATTACCCTCTTGTTTGCTGCTGTTCGTACATTAATTTGGGCTAATTAGAATTAGGCTAATTTATGGGTTAGGGTTGTAAACTTAATTTCTACTTCTGAACTCCGGTCGATGCTCAAAAGAGATTGATTGGAGTGGGTAAGTAGCTTAATACTAGCAAATTAGGTTTGATGTTTGTAACTTGCTTGAAATTAGAGGTTATGGGTCAGATCTATTTTCCCTATTTCTGCATCAAATGATAGAATAGAGTAAGGTATTGGGTTGTATAGTTTTCCATTTAAATGAGATTGAAAGTAGATTCTACGCATAAATTCTTTGAGATTGATAGATGATTAGTATCATTGAAGATGACCTAGCCTATTAATGAATGTTCATCACTATAGAGCAGCACAATTACCACTACCAAAGTTAACCGAGTATGGAATACTAGAAAAGACAAAGTACCTACTCTACAACTTTGTATGAGCAAAGAAAAAATTGAGAATGACCATGAACGAGATGAAAACATGCCCAAAATGATGACCCAACTTGATTTATTGTCTAAACATATCATGGGAGGTGGATTTAAGTTGGTAAATGTGGTTGGAACCAATAGTGGGCAGTGCCTGAATGATGGCATGTTAAGACATTATACACTGAAGAAGTTCAATATTTTGGAAACCAAATGGGGGGTCCTAACACAAATTATCAACGACAAGATGGGAACCAAGGTTTGAACAAGGATAGAGAGAGTGGTAGGAAATATTAGCGAGGTGGAAATCGGAGATATGGGGAGGCGGAGAAATATAGGTATGTGCCTCCTCATGATCGTCAAAATCCAAAAGACCCTATGCCAGAAGGAAGAAAATAAAAAAAATGCTTACAAGGATATTCAACTACGTTAAATGGCCCGACAAAGTGTTGGAGGAATTGAAGAATAACTTCACCACTTTATTCCAAATGGTGAATTCTCATTCGATACCTTTCAAGCACCTAGAGACTCAATTGTGCCAAATCTCCAATCATCTAAATTTAAGGCAAAAGGGAACATTGCCTAGTGACACTTTCCAAAATCCCAAAAATTAATGTTGAAGAAATTAAGAACTATGTCGTCCCATGACGCTAAATAAGGCGCTTCCTTGGAGGAAACCCAAGTCTTTACTTTTGTTTTTATTTCTTTCAAATAACGTTCTTTGTGAGTGTATGTTTAGAAGAAGTTGAAAAAAAGAAAAGGGAAGCATTAGGCTATGCCAAGACTTAAATGTTGATACACTGAAGGTGTTGTGCAGACTCATCCTAGTCCTCCTTCTAAGCTTGAACACGTGAAAAAGTGTACTATCAATTTTGGCAATTAGAGCTCCAAATGGTGATCTAATGAAGTGCCCTATGCGGACTCGATCAGGTCCACCGAATCAGCCTTCAGGTTTGGTGTTCGTTCAGGCATGTACAGTGAGCTTGAGCTCCAATTGGCAATTTTCTGAACACGTTCGGCTTTATTAAGGTTGGTTTCCAATTTTTATTAAGAATTTCATGCTTTAAATTGCAATATGGGTGTGGTCTTGAAACCATTAAGTGTTGTAGATTGTTATATTTCATTGGGTAGCTTCATATTGTGTGATTTGAACTGTACCTCTGAGTTATTATAATGTGTGCGCCAGTAAATGCTTCTCTTGTTGGTGTTCGTTAAATTTTGAAATTGAACTGATATTTATGTTAGGTCTGAGTCTAATTTTATGTGGGTATAGCTTGATTAACCCAGTGTTGACCCAATTGTATGATTTTCCCAATGATAGACAGGGTGATTACTTTCTTAGGGGAAAATAATCAATTTGAGCAATACTTAGAAAAATCTGGGGGATGTCTGAGTACCGATAGGTAGATAAGAATAAAGGTGGGTTGTGATGATGTGGTGAAACTAGTATTTGTTGTGTATGTTGGTTTTAGCTATTAAAATTTTGCACTGGGCTGAAAACTTCCTGTTCAGCGGGCTTGTCTTAGCTCAACAAAGAGGTTAGGCGAATCGCCGAATAAGCCTCAGCTCGCCTTCTTTAGCATATATGTGACCTTGGGTACTGTCCCATTCGACGGGCTAGTCTTAGACCTCAAAACTCATTTGGTGAATTGCCAAATGGGAGTGGACATCACCTTTGATGCCTGTTTCTTTTCAATCTGCACTGTCATTTCTGGTATACTTGTCTTAGCCCACAAAAATCGACTCGGCGAATAGCCGAGTTGGAATATGCTCCACTTTTTATGCCTGATTCTTGGAATTTTTACCACTGTCTAATTAGGCGAACTCACTAGAGCTCGCCGATCCTGTTTAGCGATGCACTTTCCCGTTAGGCGAGCCTCAGAAAAAATTTTAAACTAAGTTTTAAGGTTAGTTTGATTTCAAGTTATCTACACAGATCATATGTTTGAATGTGTGTTTTGAAGATTATGGCACGAACAAAGAGAAAGCAAATGGTATCTTCAGACACAGTGTAATGACACTCCAGGTCATTTATGTGATTAAGGCCTTCTTTCTGTCATTTAGAGAGTTCCTGTAGAAACTCCAAGTCATTTATGACTTGCTAGCACTAACTGTTTGGTCGCCTGGTCGTTCGTTTGGGTTTTATGCCTATTTTCCTGTTTTGGAGCTTTTAAACCTTGAAAAGTTGATTTCGGTCATAACTTCAGGTAAACAACCTCAGATGAGAATTCTGACGGTTCCATCAGCTTCGGAGCGACAAAATTAAGCAAGGAGCATGGGCTACCCGAGTCCTAGGGTTTTCAGTGTGATTTTGGGGCTAGTTTACTCTTTAGTCTTTGAAATTTGGTTTGATGTTGACTTCGGTCAACATTCTTGGAAAACGAGCTCAGATGAAGATTTTGACAGTGCGGTAAGTTCTGGAATGTCGAGTTTGGTCTAGAAAGACCATTCGAGAATTACCGGGAGCTTCCGATATGATTTTGAGGCCTTCGGTAGAAATTGGCTAAAATGGCTAAATGGGTGTGAGACCCACTTTTTATCGAAACGGCCACGTATGGAAATTTCGACTATGCCATTTAGTCCGGAATGTCCAATTTGAGGGGGTAGCATATTTTGTTTGCGTGCACGGTGGGTTCCGAACGAATCCCGAGCACCCCGTCGAAGTTTTGGAATAGTCCAAAACTTAGCTGGTGCAGTTGTCAAAACTGCAGACTCATTTACTCTCTGCATTCACGGGATAGGCTCCGCGTTCGCGGAGGTGTGGGAGAGTCTACTCGATGTTTGCGGGCAAAAGGCCGCATTCGTGGAGGTCTATATTGCTGGGTTGTTTCTAGTGCTTCGCGTTAGCGAAAGGCTCTCTGCGTTCATGGAAGCCTGTTGGGTGAGAGGCTTCTTGTGCTCCGCATCCACAGAGGGTTTTCCACGTTCACCGAGGTATGCTAGGTGAGGGTGATCCTTGTTCCCCGCGTTCGCGGGCCTGGGGCCCATTTGCGATGTCCTGTTCGATGGTGGGGCCGCGTTCGCGGAGGCTTGGCCGCTTTCGCGGAGAAAAAGGACCTGGCAGTGTCTATTTAATGAGGTCGAAGTTCCCATTTTGGAGAGCTTCAAACCTTCATAAAAATCTTCTCGGTGGTCGGTTTTCGGCGATTTGAAGTCCCAGGCGCTCGGATTCTTATTGGCTTCGTGGGTTTTAGGTTGGGGTTCGTTGGGTGTTTTTTTTTCCCGTGAAATCTAGGGTATGTCTTTATTGGCCTATTTTTTTTAATTTTGTGATTTGTTGTTGTGGGCTGTTAGGAGCGGATCCGACCCCTAATGGGCGATCCATTTTTGGATTCGTGTTTGGGGAAGGATTTCAGACCTTTTTACGGAGTCAATTCCTGAAAATCCAAAGCGGGTCCCACTTTGCCCGATTTGACTACAAAATTGGTCTATCTCTAATTTTATTGATTTTAGTGTCTAAACGATCGTATTAACAGTGTGATTCTATTTTTGATAGTGTGTGAGCAGTCTGAGGTTGTTCGTAAGGGGAAATCTCCGGTTGAGTGTCTTAGAGCGCTTGTGATCGGCTTTTTGGTAGGCTACGACTTCCCTTCCTTCTAGATTAAGCTTGAATGTGCAATTGCTGGTTGGTATTGATGAATCTGGGGTGGTTGGCTAGGGTTGTTTCCCTTATTCCCCGATTCTTTAGTTTGGAGTTGACTGTTGGGTTGTTATGGGCTAGTATCATGCTATAGGTTGGGTTGTTGACTTGATTGGTCTAATCTTTGTAATGTAGGTTATGTGTTGGTGGTTATCTGATGTTGCATGAGTAGGACTGGGTTCTTTCGCTCCGTGATTGGCTGATTGTTGTGATTCTACCTTAGAATAGGTTGTTATATTGTTGACTTAATCCTATTTATCTAGTTGACTTGAGTATGTATCCGACGTCAATTCGGATGAATTAGATCCTTGTAGACTGGTATAGCAGACTTGGTTCTGACAGTATGAGCCTTAGTATAGGCGTTTTCGTGGCTTTCGAATAATTCGATTCTCTCTCCCTTATCTCTATGATTCTTGGGATGCTGCCGAAAGATGTTACTATTTTGCCGATTATCGGTTGAATTGTGTTAGGCTGGGGGCCTTCGATCGATATAGCTGTGAGGGCGGCGGCCCGTGATGTTTAGTCTGGCGTGGTATGGTTGGTATCGACTTTATCCGGTTCTGTGTTGAGGATATGCGTGGAGTGGACGGCGATCAACGATATATGGGTTATTTGAGGTCCTCTGCGGAGTAGGCATAGATGGTACACTCGTCTGGCTGGGTTAATGCCCCCAGAGTGGTAGATGGCACACTCGTTTAGCTGGGTTAAAGCCCCCGGAGTTGTAGATGGCACACTTGTCTAGCTGGGTTAATGCCCCCGGAGTGGTAGATGGCACACTCTTCTGGCTAGGTTAATTCCCCCGGAGTAGTAGACGGCACATTCATCTTGCTGGGTATATACCCCCGGAGTGGTAGATGGCACACTCGTCTGGCTGGGTTAATGCCCCAGAGTGGTAGATGGCACACTCGTCTTACTGGGTTAACGCCCCTGGAGTGGTAAATGGCACACTTGTCAGGCTAGGTTAACCCCCTTGGAGTGTTAGATGGCTCACTTGGCTAGTATGGGATGGGCCTAGGGAGATGCCCCCGGAGTGATAGCCTATTTGGACAACTGAAACCGGGTTGTTTAGAGTGGTCGGCGTACCCCACCCTTTTTGCAGTACTCGACTGGCTTGGTCCATACCCCCAGAGTAGCTTGCTGGATTGGCGTATTGCTTTGGTAATTCGGACTTGTGGTCGGTTAGGTAACGGTCGTTTGTTCGGTTCGGAGCTTTGTTCCTTGATTCTGTAGTTATAGCTTTTCAGTGTACCTGTCGGGCTTATGGGGGTCCATTTGGGTTTTTAGTTAAACTTGCGCACGAGTGTGCCCAGCGGGTCTTATGGGGGCCAGCTGGGTTTAGCGTAGCTATCCTCAGTTTACATTCCGATTTCTCTGTTTCCGTTCTGTTGACCACTATTGTTGTTGATTCTATCTTGTCCGCCTATTTTTACCTTTCTTTCTCAGTCGACCTATGATGCCTACTGGGTACCTGTTGTTTTGGTACTCATGCTACACTCTGAATCTATTTTCGTGATGCCGGTATGAGCACCAGTTATCAGCATTGAGATCGGGCCTGGAGTTGTCTTTTCAGTAGACTAGGGTGAGCACATGGCATTCTGGGATTACCTGTCTCCTACTATATATATTTTGGCTTGTCTTTTGTTTTTGAGACATTTGTTTCTGTGGTCCACTATTGGGACTTGTACTTTTGTTAGTAGCTCTGTACATGTGACTTCCAGATTTTGGGAGGTGTCTTGTATATGTTATTTTCGTTTGATTCCACTTCCGCCTTCTTTTTTGTGTTCTTGTTGTATGCTTCTGCTTGGTTTTGACTAGTTCCCACTCTTAATCCCATTACTGTTAAGTTCCAGGATAGAGTTTGGCTTGCCTATCGGTGGGTTGTAGGCGCTATCATTACTTGAGAAATCGGGTCATGACACACTGAGTCAAACCACGATTCCCTTCCTCCTCTAAAGAGACACAGGGGCATTTCTATAAAAAAACCCATCTGAAACCCCTCGTCGTCAGCAATGCACCACTCCACAAGCACATATCGAAGAGCTGGTAGAACCAAAAAGGGGTGGTGAGGAAATGACATAGATTAGGTCAATATGCGTGCAGTCCTCCTATGCACAAGCACCTACTCCTACAATACTCCAACTTATTGCTCAAAGAGCCCTCAATAGGCTCAAAGCTGCTGGAGAGAGGACTATTCTTGAGGAGAGACGGCTCTCAAAAGATGGACTCATGAGTGATTACCCAGCTATATGGGACACTATTCAATTCCAATAGTTTGAGGGGTGCACAAAGCCAAGAAACCCCTATATTCCATCTTGGGTGCGAGAGGTTTACACTGATTATGTTAAGGCCCTCTCCAAGAAGCGAAAAGGTACATTTTGGAAGCCTCATGAAGAAGTGAAGGTACACGGCAAGAAAGTAAAGTGCAATGTTGGGGCAATTAATACTGCACTAGGGTAGCGGTATTTCAGTCAGATCTGTATTCACTCTGGATGCGATATGACTTAGACTCCATGAAAGGGTGGTTGGCTCCCTTAGTTTCTAATTCCTCTCCCTCCTTGATTGCTACTGGTGCCCGAATCGAGAAGCAAGATTTGAATGTTGTAGTGTGATATTAGTTTCTCTTAATCAGTAGTAATATAACATCCTCGCAAAATAAGTCGATCCTTCGCCATCCCAAGATGGTCTTTGTTGGTACAGTCATTGACAAGGAGCACATTCATGTGGGTGCGATTATAGTCAATGAGATATTGATGAGGGCTAGGAGGAAGCATACCTTTCTCCCATTTCCAGTACTGATTACGCAACTATGTGAAATTGTAGGAGTCCCTTATAGGTAGCTACATATGTGAGGGTCATCGCAGCTTCTTCGAGCGACATTTGGAGGATTGAGGCTAAGTGCTTACGTGATGATGCTGCTCGGAGGAAGCCGCCGCCACCAGACAAATGCCCATGGTTGATCCTGCCACACTAGCAGCTGAGACTAGCACACCTGCTCTTTATGAGGAGCAGGCAGGTATATCATTCCCTTCTATTGTGCCTTCTTCATCTACTTCTACTGTATCTATTGCAACTGCTATGACACCTACCCCCACTCCTATTATGGGTCCCCCCTTGACCAAGGCTATGATTTATCAGATGGGCAGCTCTGCCCGGTCGGCAGATGTTAGAGCCACACGGGTTGAGATGGACATGCCCAGAATCAATAATAGGGCTATTGAGAGAGCCTTGGCTCCATTGAGAGAGAGGGTGAGTATGTGTGAGGGGTTGTTAGATGGCCACGGTGTGACGTTGGATAACCTCACTATGAGACTTGAGGCACAAGAGAAGGCCAAGGGTAGTTCTACTACATTAGACACAATGAGAGAGTAGCTTGCTACCTTGCGAGCTGAGGTGACTTAGTTACAGTCCATAGATATTTATATACTATGGGGCAAGGTTCCCCTATTGGATGCACCTAATTCCATTAAAACCCAAATGCCTAGATGTAAGCCTATTCCTAGCGAGCAACCTGAGATAGCTGCAAGTGTTGCCATTGATGTTGATGATGATGTATAGAGGGCCGAGAATTAGTTAGGCGAGGATATGGATGAGGAGTTGAGGAGCGAGGAGCATGTGATTTCATAAACTCTGACTGAGATGCAGGAGATCGAGGAGGTTATTACAAGTGAAACTGGAGAGAGATCACTTCGGGATACTTCAGAGGTTCGTCCTACTGGAGTCTCTATAGACTCCACCATACCTCAGAGTGTTGAGACGGGTTATCATGCCCCGGATGAGTCTTCACTGCATCCTCCGGTGATTCTATTGTAGGGCATCGATGCCCCTCTTTAGGCTTCACCACCCGAGACTCCGAATGAGAGTGCTCCATAGGCCTAGCTTGTCAAGGGGACCCTTTTATCTTAGCCTCCCGTACTTTCTTATTATCACATTGAGGACACGTCTTGTTTATTTATAGTGGGGTGAGGGACTTCAAGCAAATATTCCCCTTTTTTATTATAATTTGTTATTTTGTGTTTTTGATGATTGTATTACATTACTTTTGTTTAGATGATAGTGTTTCTTTTGGTTGAGTGCATCTCTAGTATCCATTTAGTTCTCTCTTAATTTTGCAACACATTTTGCAACCCCTTTTGAGTTTTGAAAATCGTGAAATGCTTGAAGTTTTCATTGATAATGATTTCAGAATCGATTATGTTCAATATCGATGTCTTGAATAGTACCCATGATGAGCATGATGTAGAGTATTGGTGTTGCAAGAATTAAATTGATATGGTTGCACTTTTGAGTGACCTCTTGGAGTCTTTTGTTGACTAGGTGCATTTTGATGTTAGCTTTGCAATGAACATCGCACGTATGCTTTTGATCTTTTCAGGATGTGTTAAATGATTATATTTCAAAGTGCCCACGTGTGGTGAGATCTTTCATGAAAGCATGTGCATGGCGTTCTAGAATTTTCCTTGTTAGTCCAATTGTTTGAATCTTGTTGGGTATGAGGTGTGATCTCGGGCAACAATTCAAAGAGGTAACCCAAATGTCCACAATCTTTTATGACTACCTTGTGAGGGTATGCATCCATATTTGGCACCATTTGAGCCTAACCCATTAGTTGTCAAAATCAAAAGAAAGCCTCTTGAACAAAAGTATCCCTACCTTCTCACCTAAAATCCATTTTGAACCATTGTTATGTTTGAATAGCCAACTTAGGCCAAAAGCCTAAGTTGGCGGTATATAAAGGAACGAGGACTGAAAGCCATGTGAAAGGCAAAGAAAGATTAAATGAGACTCAACTTAGAAGTTTGTTACAAAAATAAATAACCCATCCTTATAAAAAAAAATAGTCATTTTGATAAAAAAAAATTTTGAAAAATTAAAATGAAAAAGAGAAGTAATTAAATAAAGGGGATTCCAAATAAATTGAGTGAAAAGTCAAAGTTTGACTTCTCAAATGACCATACCTTAACCCTCAGCCCCATTACAAGCACAAAAAACCCTTGGGATCTTGCATGAACTAGGTTGTATGAAGATTGAAAAATATGGGCAAACTTATGGGACAAAGCTTGCATGTTTTTCTCTTCTGAGAGAGATATCTTTGTTGATTTACTTTGTGAGAGAGTGGAATCATTTTTGATGTGAGGACACTTGAATGAATTTATTAAAAGATGTTCTTGCATTAGACAAGAACCTAAAGTGAGCATGAGCTTGTTTTGAGACCATCTAGTCATCATCTGGAGCTTTTTGATCTTGATTGAGTGTAGCATGCTATTGGTAGTAGTCTTGTTATGGCACTTGCATGTTAGCTCTCATTGAGTACTATTGTAGACACCCTTATTGAGGTAATTGTGTTCTTGATTTACTTGAGGATAAGCAAAAGTCTAAGTTGGGGGTGTTGAAGATTGGCAGATTTGCACTCATTTGAGGTCTATTTAGCTCAATAATTGGTGTCCTCAATGCATAATTGTGTCCTATTCTGATAAAATGTTGATGATTTCAAGCAATGAAGGCAAATGGACAATGCAAGGATTGATGTTTGAATGAACGGCCAAATATGCAAAAAGAAGTGCGAACTATACATTGTTGATCGCCAATAGAGAAAGGTGAATCGCCAAGCGAGCACAACCTCACCCAAAATGACAGGGCATAACACTTGTGCCTATAGAATCAGATTGGCATAATTCATTGGGGAAGGCGATGCACCGAATTAGAAGGGAGACCTTGCTGATCGTCACCGAAAGTGACAGTGCAAAGAGAAAAAAATAAATACTTGAAAGGCGAATCAAGGTAGTACTCGGCAATGCGCTAAATGTGAAAAGGTAACTCAAATGAGTTCGCCGACTGAGGTTAAAATACCTGAAGCATAGAGCATGAAAAGGGGAGCTGAAGCACAAGATGTAATTCACCGAATGAGATTGGCGAGCTCGACTAATGTCGCCAAATGAGATGCAAATTCAGTTTTTGAAACAAATTTTGGGAAATTATAAATAGACCAAAGGAGAGAGAAAATAGAGAGTTCCAGATCGGGATTTTTATTCCACGATCAATAGTTTTTAACTGTAAAGAGAGAAAACACATGACCTTTATGAAGAACACGTTCTAGCTTTTAAGGTTTTTCAACTTTGCTGTTGAATTTGATAAATTGAAGTTGAATCCAAACTAGGTTTACGTGTAATTGCTTAATTTCATGTTACGCATGGTTGCTTTCATAGAAGGTATATTTTATTTACTTTTTTTTATAGGTGGCTAAAATCCCAAGATGTAGGGGTGCAATTATGAGGTTGGGTGTTTATTTAATGTAGTGGTTATTGTGTTATACTATGTTTTGCTGCTGTTCATACAGGAATTGGTCTAATTATCAAGGGGTTAATTAATGGGTTAAGGTTGCAAACTTAATTCATACTTTCGATCTCCGGTCGATACACGAAAGAGATTGATTGGAGTGGTTAATTAGTTCAATACTAGCAACTTGGGTTTGATGTCTATAACTTTCTAGAAAATAGAGGTTATGGGTTGGATCTATTTTCCCTATTTTTGCATCGAAAGAGAGAATAGAGTAATATATTGGGTCTTTTAGTTTGGTATTTAGATGAGACCGAAAGAAGATTCTATGCATAGATGCTTTGAGATTGAAAGATGATTAATGTCATTAATGATGACCTAGCCTATTCATGAATGTTCATCTCTATAGAGTAGCACATTTACCCCTATGTGAAATCTATTTCCAATCCCCACACACCCAGATTGCTTTTAACTCTTGAATTCTCTAAAATTTAAGTTTAATTGTGATAAATGATAATTAAAGCTTTCTATTAAATTGGTGGAATAATTCACCGACTTGTTCTTACTTTTACAAATGAGCAATTTTAAAATCAAAATTTCTTTACAAGAATTCTCTACGATATACCATTCCATGTAGGATTCGACCCCAACTAATTATTGGGTATTTATATTAACGAGGACCGTTGTCCCTTTTAATTGGTTTTAAGGAGGAAATTTTAGCGTTCAACAATAGGGACAATGATTTTACCATTGACATAGAGTCGGGCACAAAGCACATTTCTATTTACCCTTACCGCATGGCTCCAGAAATGTTGAAGGAGCTGAAGAATCAATTATAGGACTTGTTGAGTAAGCGATTCATTCTCTACAATCTGTCACAATGGGGTGCCCCTAAATTATTTTCGAAGAAGAATAATGGGACTATGAGGATTTGTATTGACTATCGGCAGCTGAACAAAGTGAAAGTGAAGAACATGTATCCTCTCTCGCGTATTGATGACTTACTTGATAAGCTTCATGGAGCATCATTATTTTCTATGGTTGATTGGAGGTCCGTGTATCATCAGTTGAAGATTAGGGCATTGATGTCCCTAAGACGGCTTTCTGGACTCAATATGGGCAATATGTGTTCTAGTGATGTCCTTCGATTTGAGTAACACCCCTACATCGTTCATGGAGTTAATGAACGGGATGTTCCAATCTTATTTGAATTCTTTTGTGATAGTCTTCATCGATTACATCTTGGTGCACTCTCGGACTGAGGAGGATCCTGATTGACATTCAAGGATTGTGCTCAAAAGGCTGAGGAAAAAGAAGTTGTATGGCAAGTTCTTGAAGTTTGAGTTTTGGCTTCATTTTGTTGCATTTCTAGGACACATGGTATCTAAACTGGGTATTCGAGTCGATCCTACCATGTTTGAAGCAGTCATAGGTTTGACGAGGCCTAAATCAGTTAGCGAGATTCGAAGATTTATGGGGCTATCAGGGGGCTTGTTTAGAGCTTCTCCAGTATTTGATAATGCTCAAATTACTCAATAAAATAATTAAATGAGTAAGTGATCGCTAGCAATATAAAAACCCAAAAAAAAATTTGGATTGAATCTACAAGGAGTGATGTAATTCAAAGAATTCAATTAGGAAATTCAAACAGCAAAGCAATTCGTTCTACCTATTAGGATAGATGGGTGAATGATTCCACCAAATTTAATATAAGGGTTTTGGAATGAATTATCTAAATTCAACTGAAAAATAGGGACTTAAACAAGTAAAATACGATCTAGGGGTGTAGGAGTTGGTATCAATATCAAATAGGGGTACAAGTGCTTGTTGAATAATTCTAGACAAATATGGATAGGCTAGGTAATGTTCAATGATAGAAATCTTCTTTCCATCTCAATGCATAATATCATAGAATCTACTTTCGGTCTCATCCATGTAAAATACAAATAAACACAATACCTTTCTAAAATCTCTCATTCAAGCAGCTTTGGCAATTAGAATTGAACAACAATTTATCTTTCGAGCAAAGTACAACAATCAAACCCAATTTGCATGTATTAAGCTATTTATCCACTTCAATGAATCTCTTTCAAATATCAATAGAAGATCTAAGCTAGGATTAAGTTTGTAACCTTAACCCATAAGTTTACCACATTCTGAATAGCTCAAATCCATGAATGTATAGCAGAAAACAGAGCAAGACACTAAACCCATTAAATTAAATTAACACCTAACTCCATTATCAAATCCCTAGAATAAGGGTTTTAGCCAAGAACCATAAAAGGGGAAGAAATTATACCAATTATGTTTTCAGCCATTAAAATATTGATAATCAACAATAATCTTCAATACCCACTCTGAATTGAACCCTCAATTGTCACTTACAAGATTAGTCGAAATCCCAAGACTAAGAGAAAAGAAGAAAACTTCTCTTTCTCTGTATAAAAAAATTAAAATGCATAAAAATAAAAGATTATTCATGATTCACTTTCTCTCTCCTTTGGGCTATTTATAATTTCCCCAAAAATTAGTCCTAAATTCCATGCGTGACTTGATCAGCGACGTTAGTCGGGCTCGTCTACATGATTCGGTGGATCGCCATTTGTTCTTTAGCTAGCCCTTTCATTTCTTAAAGCTTCTAGTGTTTGAACCTCAGTTGGTGGACTCAATCGAGTCATCCTTTCACATTTCGCGAATCACTGATTACCACCTTGTTTGCCCATTCAACCTTAATTTTAACTGAGAAGTTTTTCACTTTCAGCGATGGAACCTTAAATTTGTCCAACTTCTTCAGGCAATTGCCATTTACACTTTTCTTCTCCGGCCTGCCTTGAATATATTCAGAATTTAATGCCCTCACTTTAAGTGTGGTCCAGACCTATGTGGAGATCCACCCATTGTGCTAGGCAGTCCTTAGCTGGGAGTTTTACACTCTTTTCAATATTTTTGGCCTCTATTCATAGATTTATCCTTGTCTTATTTTTAGCCTTCTAGCTGCAAAACATCAAAATATCGTTAGATAAGAACATAAATAGACATTGAGGACACTATTTTTTGAACTAAAAGACCCCAAATGAGTCAAAATCTCACACTCGTCAACACCCCCAACTTAAACTTTTGCTTGTCCTTAAAGTAAATTTAGAACATAATCAGTTCAACATGGGTGTCTACAATAGTTCTCAATGTGTTTTAACATGCAAGTGTCATCACAGGACTAATAACAAGTATATGCAAATTCTCAATCATGCTCAAGAAGCTTCAAATGATGACTAGCCGGTATCAATTTAATTTTAAGCTCACTAATGCTCCCTTATAATTCAACACCATTCTTAAACAAAAGAATTCTAGTGCCCTCACAACAAAAATGATTCCATTCTCTCACAAGTACATCAACAAAGAAGTTAGGAATCAATACATCTCTCACTCTTTGAAAAAGAAATGCATGCAAGCTTCATCCCATAGGTTTGCCTATATTTTCCAATCATCACACAATGTGGTTTAAGCAAGATCTCAAGGGTATTTTGAGGCTTTTAATGGGCCTGAGGGCAAGGTATGATCAATTTGACTTAGTGACTTCACCTTTTAAAAGTATTGTTGCACTCATTTTCACCTCTTATGTCATGACCCAAAGTACACCTTAGATATGACATGGCATGTAACACCCCGAGGGCCTCACACAACCCACTTGACATACATGCAACACAACATAATAGAAAGTACGAGAATTAAAGATAGAGAGTCTTATATCATAAAAGAGTTTGACTTAAAAGCGGAAGTCTACTTATGATTTTGACAAGCCAATCTACTAACATCAAAAGACGTGGCTTAAATATAACCCGTACACAACGTACAACATCCAAAAACTATAGATATAAAAAAATCAAAGTAATGATTACCTGGTCCTCGGATCTTGAGGACTCACCATGTCTTCAACTCGAACAATCAACAAGCCACGAGCGGGAGAAGAGAAAGCATCACACCCTACATTCTTAGACAATGTAGGCACAACTATGAATTAGTAATGGTACTACGATTTTGCATTAGAAGAGAGATTTCAAGAAATGGCAGATCTATTCACTCTATCAATAACTGAGCCGGATCTTGTGCATCATAAGGGATTTGCCTTTTCTATTGATTCCTACGGATTGGATCAAAAACAATTTTGGACTAGGCCAGGGATGAATCGAAAAAGAAATCTTTATTGGTTCTACCTCCTATTTTTTATGAAGAGAATGAATATTTTTCTCGAAGGATCATAAAAACATGGGCCTGTGAGTTACAAATCTTAGGTTTCTGAATATCAAAATCTAAGATTCATCAAGCTTCTACAATTACAAAGTGAAGATGACACATATGGCTAAAAGAATATGCAATGGTTGCCATGCTACTGACTTCAGTAATGGTGGAAATCCTGGGCATGGAATTGCCACATCAACTATGCCTAAGAGTCAAGGATTAGATTACAATCATCCACTGTTCTTAAGTCCAGCTGATATCACCGGAGTCAATCTCATTTCCTTTCAACTTCTTTGAATTGAAAATTATGTTCTGTGCATCAGATCGATTAGATTGGATCTACTAGGAAGGAACAAGATTGGGTTAGTTGATGGTTCATGTATAAAAGAGGGAGTTACTCCAGAATTAAGAGGTCAATGGGAGAGAGAGAATATTGCGGTTCTTTCATGGCTTCTCAACTTTGTCTCAAAAATATTGTTGGGAGGAGTAACTTTTGCTACCACTGCTCAAAATGTTTTGAATGACTTAAAGGAGAGGTTTGATCGTTTGGATGGATCAATAACCTTCAGTTTACACAAAGAAATTACAACCCTGCAACAAGGTACAAAATCAGTTTTTGTATATTTTACAAAACTCACAAACTTATGGGATGAGTTTGATGCTCTAATCCCATCTCCTGGAAGTAATTATGAAAGGTCTAGAGGTTTTATTTATCATTTAAATAGGAAAAAACTATATCAGTTCCTCATAGGATTTAATGACTCATATGGACAAGCTAGAAGTCATATTTTGTTGATGAGTCTAGTTCCAGGAGTAAATCAGGCTTATGCTATGGTAGTGAGTGATGAATGTCAAGGATTTGCTTCAAGCAATACTAACATTTGCATTAACACTATCAATTTTTCTGGAGTTGATCCTTTAGTAATGTACTCAAGAACTGGAGGATGTTCTAGTGCACAAGGTTTCAACAAGTTAAAGAAGAATTTTGAAGTTGTATGTGACTTACGCAGATGCAAGGGACATGCTAAAGATGAATTTTATATGTGAGCAGTGATGTCACGACCTAAAAATTCAGGTTGTGAGGGCACCTACTACGTCCCACCAGTAGGTAACCTTAACTCATAACCCAGAACTTGAAGCATCGGGCTATTGCACTGAAGAAAAGAATTGCGGAAGAAACACTATAATAAGAAGAAGAAAAAGGAAACGAGAGAATCAAAATAATAAAATATCAATCCAAGACCTGGTATCAGCTAGTATTTGAGCAACTAGTTAAAATAAGAGTACAATAACAATACAATAATGCATAATTGTCTCTGAAGCTTAAACAAAGACTAGTCCTAGTAAAAATAGAGGGAGAGTGAGGCAACTTTTAACGCTGGGAGCTCACCCAAATCTCCAAATCCAAGAGCTGCTCCGTGAGATCAAATCAGCAGCAACAACTCGTACCACGATCTGCAGGGTGCAGAAGTGTAGTATGAGTAACAACAATTGTCACTCAGTAGGCATAGTCCGACTGAGCTCCAAAGATATAGAAAGAATAAACAACAAGTAAGAATGGAGCATAAATAACAAATAACTAAAGGAACAACAGGAATATATCAACATAAGAAGAAAATTGAAGTAAAGAACAGAGAGTAAATGAAGTAGATGATGGAAGTAAGGGGACGAACCTGGATGTGCTAGCCCAAAAACCTAAACACGACAAAGCTCTACTTTGGGGAGCAACTAGCAAAAGTTACACTAATAGGAACAAAAAAAAATACACATAAAAACCCCAAAGGCTGAGCTAAGACAACACATGCACAAAACGTATCAACCAGAGAGGAACAAGGGCAGTACCTACCTTTAAACAAAGGACCACCCAGCATACTGCCATAAGTCAGCAATTAGTGAAACAATAACCTTTTGATCCCTTATGTGCCCAAAAGGTACACAACAATAGTATCAGTCATTTGTTCGGTTCGGAGTTCATTTCCTTGACTCGGTAGTTTTAGATTTTCAGTGTACCTGTCGGGCTTATGGGGTCCATTCGGGTTTTTACTTAAACTTGCGCACGAATGTGCCCAGAGGGTCTTATGGGGGGCCAGCTGGGTTTAGTTAGCGGTTCTCAGTTTACTTTCCGCTTTTCCATTTCCCTTTCTGTTGACCTCTGTTGTTGTTGATTCTATCTAGTCTGCCTGTTTTTACCTTTCTTGCTTAGTCGACCTATGATGCCTACTGGGTACCTATTGTTTTCGTACTCATGCTACACTCTTCATCTGTTTTCATGATGTAGGTCTGAGCACCAGTAATCAGCGTTGAGATAGGGCCTTGAGCTGTCTTTTTAGGAGACTAGGGTTAGCACATGGCGCTCTGGGATTACCTGTCTAATTCTGTATATATATTTTAGCTTGTCTTTTGTTTTCGAGATAGTTGTTTTGGTGGTCCACTTTTGGGACTTGTATTATGGTTAGTAGTTCTGTACATGTGACTTCCAGATGTTTGGAGGTATTATATATATCATTTTGGGTTGGTTTCGCTTCAGCTCTCTCGTCTGTGTTTTATTTGTATGCTTTCGCTTGTTTTGGGCTAGTTTCCACTCTTAGTCCCATTACTGTTAAGTTTCGGGATAGAGTTTGGCATGCCTACCGGTGGGCTGTAGGCGCCATCCTGACTTGAGAAATTGGGTCGTGACAACTAAGCTCTAGCCACGAATAGATGGAGAATCTGCAAGCCCTACATTAACAAGTCAATGTAGGGAAGAGTATGCGTTAGTACAATCAAGTACCAAGTATGATAGCAATGCACAAAATCACTTAAAACATGCTAAAACGAGACATTTTCATGACATGCAATGACCAAGCTAAAACATGAAAGAGGTTAGAAACATAAGTCGTAAACCATGGTCAAAGCAAGCTATACATCTTTGCTTTATTTGAGAAATATCTTAAAGCACATTAGTTCTTTATTGTGGGGAGTAGCCTTAACCAACATGTAAGACCATGTGAACTAGCAACCTGGAATCCGGTGTCTAACCCCACATTAATAGGGCCATCCTACTTTCCAAGTTAGGACCCTTTACTTCACATAAAGCTTACGTGGATCCACTAGCTAGTGTCTATCATAGACCATCATCCTATGGTGGCACATAGTTTATGGGATATGGGTAATCGTCACTTCTCCACTCGGTGCTAAGCACAATTTCCACGGATTAGACATAGTTCAATTATCATAAGTAAAAATGGGTAATCACCTCTTGCCTACATTAGGGAACATGGGTAATCGCCTCTTGTCCCTTCATTAGAATAACTCCTTAATCATCAATTCAAATTTAGTTGAGCAAGCCTTTCAACAAGTTATGAATCATTACATGTGCGAAAACCTATTACATTCAAGGGTTGAGTAATATATAAGAATTCCTTTCACAACTCAACAACAACATAAACATATCATAAACTTTGATGCTTCAATCTCAAAGAACCCTTAACTCATCATTAGCTTCATAAGAGACATGCATGATTTCATAAACTTCATCTTTACATAGTTCATCATGCTCATAACTTACAAATCATAGATTTCTCATGGGTTCAAAAGAATTCATCTTAAATCATGCAATCCAATGCAAACTCATGCTTAAAAAGCATAAACAAGGACAATTTGACCATAATTAAAGGAACCTACATAATAGAGGAAAAATCATAGTTTTTGATTAAACATGCTTACTTTCATAGATTCATCCTTAGGTCTTTCATAATCGCATTATGAAAAGTCTTAGCTTAGGAATCATA
This sequence comes from Solanum appendiculatum, assembly GCA_018342035.1. NCBI lineage: Eukaryota > Viridiplantae > Streptophyta > Magnoliopsida > Solanales > Solanaceae > Solanum > Solanum appendiculatum. The sequence goes on along the minus strand of JAGDQO010002262.1, from coordinate 256,523 downwards.
ATTCATACATAGGTTCATGTAGACTTCATGAAATTCATGTCTTCACAATTCAACCCATTAACACATTAATAATTTCGAAATTGGGGAAGAAGGCATGGGTTCATGGGGATTCATCTAAATTCATGAAATTCAACTCAATTTATACTTCAAAATTCATAAAATAATCAATTAAATCAACATTTCAAGGAACCCATGAAATGGAAGAAAATCCTAGCATCAATGCAGGATTTCTAACTTGAAAATTTAAGATTTAAGGACTTCATGGAGGAAAGGTCTCCATGAATGAACACTATCATACCTTAGAGTCCCAATTCTTTAAGCAATGAAGAAAAACTTGATTCCTTGAACCCTAGTTTGCCCTCTTCTTCTTCTTCTTCTTCTAAGTTCTAGAGAGAGAAATATTAGAGGGAGAAGAGTTTGGGGAAATTTGTAAAGTGATTTGGAAGGGTATATTTTAGGATTAAAAGGCTTATATAGTGTTAGGAATAGTTAGAACCCGACCTTGGTTGATAAATAAGCCATTAGGTGAAAAGATGAAAAGGCCCCTTTTTAAAATTAACTGTCGGACCCCATTGACGGGTTGACCTACGGTCCGTAGGTCCAACCACGGACTGTCCTAGTGAACCGTTGTTGAGTTAAGAGACAGTCACTTTGGAACCTCAAACGAAGAGATCCATCTACGGCTCGTACACTGGACGACGGACCGTCTTGGCCAGCGTCGTTGGGGTTTTGAAACTTGACACTTTGAAAACATTAGCCTGCCACCCACGGTTCCCACCTAGGGGCCGTAAGTCAATTTACGAACCGTAGGTGGCCTCCGTCATTACTGGCACTAACCCGGACATCAGAAATTTTCTACCCTTTCGAATTCGGGTTACTACAGCAAGACACTGGATTCCACGTTATAGCTCACGTGGTCTATGTCGGTTAATAGTAAATATCCCACAAAATGAACTAAGTGACTTTAAATGTCTTATGAATCTATAATTATGATTTTAAGATGCATTGACCTTGATCATGATTTATGATTCTTCTTTAAAGATTTTGCTATGCTTTAGCTTGGTCATGCATACCATGTTTTCCCCTATGTCGTCTTATGATCATATTTTACATTTTTATGTATGTACCTTAGACTTAGTACGTTCCATGTACTAATGCGTACTTGTGCCTACATTGTTTAATAATGTAGGGTGTGACGCTTCCTCTCCTCCGGCTTGTAGCTAGTTGATCGTTCAAGGTTGAAGACATGGTGAGTCCTCATGTTCCAAGGACCATGTCATCTTTACTTTGTTTTCATATACCTTTTCTTTTTGTATGTTTTACGTGGTGTACAGATTACGTTCCAACTACTTCTTTGATATATTAAATTGGCTTATCTAGACTATGAGTAGACTTCTGCTCTTATGTTAAACTCTTTCTTTATATGAGATTTTCTACTATTTTCTATCATATAGTGTATATGTAATCAAGTCGCATGTGTAGGGCCTCTTGGGGTCTATACGACATGTCAAACCTAGGGCTTACTTTGGGTTGTGACAACCTTCTTGCATTTCCTAATGATTCACACATATATGACGAATTCATACAATTTTATTGAAATCAAGACATTACAATTTATATGGAAAATCCAATGCTACTCACATAAATGAGAATCCTACACATAAATACGAATATCAAGTTAAGGGATTTTAGATCATTATAGAAAACTCACTCTCACAAGTGAATTCAAGTATGTACACATTGACTCATAATCTTGTCCTATTTGTAGATCACTACTAATGTAGATTGATAAGGCTCAAAATCCTCAAGGACTTGCTGGTTTACCTTAGGTTTTTGGCAAAAAGGGTAGGATGTCAGTTGGTCAAGTGATTAAAATGCCTCCCTATTGTTTCCATCTCAATCAAGCCTTTTGCTCACATTTTTTATTTTTTCTTTAAGCCTTATTTTCCTCTTGTTTCAAAAATCACTTGCGTCAACTTTCATTTTTCTTTTCACCTCTAGATAAGTGCATTTAATGAGCTAGCACCAAAAGTTTTGTTTTTCTTCATTCATTACTTTTTCAGCATTTTTCAATTTCAAGCTTATAGTGCTCTTACAATTGTCGCTCAAACCTCAGTGTTTCAATTTTGCATGAACACCCAAACTTAGGATTTTTCCAACATTTCAAGTTCGTTCTCATTTTCTCCTTTTCTCCCCCAAACTCAAGCTTTTAGCCTATAGTAACAATTCATTTGACAACTAGGGAGACATGAGGGTGTTAAGATAGGATGTTACAAATGTTCAAGGCATGCAACATGGTGACCAAAAAATATGGTTTAGACTCAATGGGTTGACTAGGATCATGTTACTTTGAGGAAAAATTTGAGATAGAGTGACTTAATAAAAAAGGCCTAAGGTCATCTCTCGAGCCAAGTCAAATCTAGAATTTTAACTTGGAGAACATTCTGGGGTAAGTTAAAGACAACATGAACATACAAGAACGAACCAATCCTTTCTGCACAAGGCATTGCACTCCAACAAGTTCTCAAGCTAGACTCAAAATCAATAAAATTGAATGACTTTTGAAAACCACAATAGGGAAATCCCATTTCTCAATCATAAATTCAAATAAAGAATGTTCAAACCATGAAACGAGATTGCTTTTCAATTCACTTTCCCATTTGAAATCATTTTAAAAATAAGTTTCCTTTGCTAAATTTTTTTGGATGGTCCCTTTTGCAAGAGGTGTGACACAAGACACGATTTAAACTAAAACTTTGCATTTTCATAAGAAAGTCACCCACAATCTATTATAGAGAACGCCAACCCTATTTGACACAAAAAGACTCAAGAGCGAAAATGAAGTAAAATAAAGAAAGATTTATTCTTCTCCTTGAAAAAGAACCGTAATATAAAGAAAATCTTTGGAATTTATTCAACTACTACTACAACTCACAAAGGCAAATTTTGATTCAAGCGTCATAAATTCATTGAGAGAACAAGACCTTATAAAAAGGCATTAAGTGCAAATCTCAATCAAGCAAACAAGCCAGACAAATATAATATTATAAACAACTATGCATATAATAAAATATGGACTATTAAAATAAAACCCACCAAGGACCTTAAAGAATTTGGCTTGAAAAAGACCCAAAAATATAATCTGCCTGCTAAGGGCACAACCAAACGTAATAATTGGCCCACCAAGGATCTTAAAATATCTAGGATGCCTGGAGAGGGCTCAAAACAAGATTAATAATTTATAGATACCCCAAAACAAAGAACTAGCATTGTCCCTATTGATTTTATGTTCACAAAAGGGGTAGAAAGAAAATGCTCACACCTCTCTTGGTGTGTTAGAACATGCTCCACCTCACCGCAATGACACTTCATCCGAATCATCCTCGTTGCTTTGTGTTTGCCCCACATTGCTGCCCATACTTGCATGGATTTCATCCACTGCATCTGGTGCACTTTGCATAGGTGCTTTTCGCTTCCTGTTGTCAACTTCTGCCAGCATCTGGGAAACTGTGCCTTCTAAGACCCCAACTCTTAGGGTCAGCCTGCCCACTGTACCAAAAAACTCTTTTATAGTGTCTTGTGTATCTTTCTCCATCATTTGGGGCAGCGTTTAAGCTAGCATGTTAAGTTGATTCCTATTTTGGTAAGGGGCCTCCACTTAAGTCTTGTAGTCACTCTAATTTGGGGCTACTTGCTCTACCCCTCCTGAGTTTTGTCGCCACTCCTCGGAAGCTTGATCTATTTTTGTTCTTTTCCATTTTATTTATGGGGCCTTGGCATACCTCTTCCTTTCAACATCTATCACCTCTCTAGCAAGCTCAAGTCGTCCAAGATAAAGTATAGTATCTCGGCCTTATTACAAATCTTGCAGATATGCGCAGGAAATGGCTTGGAGTGGTTTTATTGGTTGATTTTTTTGAGAGTCTGTACAACACCAATCTCCCCAAATTTGATGTGAATACCTGTCATTAAACAAGCAATTAGAATAGCTATCCCTTAGGGCACTTGGTGATCATTCTTGGATGGCATGATGTGGGTGCAAATCAAGTCAAGCCACACTTTGGCTACATATGACAAGTCCGTTCTGGAGATCTCTTTTCTTTTAGCCTACAATAGTTGGGACCTGGAACAAATTATCGTCGACGCCCATGAAAACTGATCATTTTTTGCAGCGATCTTCTTGGCATATGTTTTTGGAACTCTTACTGGTTCATCCCAATATAATGAATTTATGGCCTCTAGGTGATTTCCACCTCTACTCCGTGGACTTTGACTGAGGGTAAGCATGGGAACTTGTAAGCATTTCCCCTATGCCCCAAGGCATCTTGTGAGGCTTTATATTGTAGAGAACTCACGAATGACTTCAAGATAGTAGTCACCAGGTGCATCAAACAATGGAAGCCACCTATATTTTGTAAGCTTCCATGCCATATCTAGGACAACTTCAGTCAATCCATCGAAACTAGGGCCTTTTCTAGCGTAAAGAGACTCCCCAAAAACAAGTTGTAATGCTCCTTTGACCAATCAGGCCTAATTCACCAGGGTCTCTTCTTGGAGGTTATTAGGAGCACCTCGATGGCATGAGGATGAGGCTATGTGTACTGGATTTCATGCCACATGCTTTTATTCAGGCATTTCTTAAAGGGTGGGAAGTGAGCAATGAATAATAGGTGTATACTACATCTTCTTTTTGGTATATTTTTTGTTTATGTAAGAAAAAAAAATAACACAAAATATATGAAATGAAAATAAGATATTATGTGTAAAAAGAATTCAGACAATTTAGACTCACGAAAGGTCAGTGTTAGGTTGGCGGTCATAGAAGTGCGATTCTGATCCATCGATGCAAGCACCACCTTGAGTAAGAGAATTGATAAATAATTAGGAAAATTGACATCACATCGGCATTTTCCAATGGAGACTTGCATTTTTCAAGTGTAATATTAATTTAGGGTTCAAGAAACAATGAAGTATCTACCTGACGGTGTTGTGCTTGTGAAATGCATGTCAACCATTTGGAAGAACAGACGCTGCACAAGTGCCTACTTCAACCAAAATTTGTCTGATTTCATCACAACAATTTGCAATTCAATTCCAATGGGTACTCAGACTTCCCCAAAGGATTCACAAGGCAAACATCTAACATTTTTTTGTTGATTTTCTCTCAAGAGGAAAGTTAATCCGTCCATCATCAAGAATCAAAATCACAAAATCAGGCATTTTATACAAATCAAAGCTCTCATTCACAATTCAAACCTCACTATAAGAATGAAAAGCACTCAAATCAGTTTTGAAATTCTGAAAATATATTACTCATTCATAAATTTCAGTCTAAAAATTCAAGATTCACATAATGACAATTTTGCACTTAGGAATGACGTCAGGCATTCCATAATATATTAGTTTTATGCACTACGTAAATACAATGGATTACTAAGACTTCACCCAAAAACTCATATTTTAAGCAAAGTAGATCAAATTTAACATGCTAAATTTCACATTAAACACAAATTGCATCAGATATAACAATTTTAAGATCTTAAAGCCTATTTTAAACATAGATTTTCAAGTTGGACCAGGTGGGTTTGAAGCAATTACAAATAAAGCATGAAATGCATACCACAATCATAATATCAAACTTAAAATCATATGGATAGAGCAACATACAGATTTGAAAACAAGAAAGATGAAAGCTCTTTAGCTGAGGTTTTCTTCACCCTCAAAAGCAAGAACATAGCAACTAATTTTTTTGGGTTTTTCCGATTTGGTGGTAATTAAGGAATGAGAAAAAGGGGTTTCTATAGTGAGAGGACAATGGAAAACGTGGATGGGCAGTTGTGGAGTTGAAGGGCTTAAGGTGGGGGAATGAATGTTTAATGAGAATGAATAAGGTAGATGATGAAGGGTTTTGGGGATTAGGTGTTCGATTTTTTTTAAAATTTTTCCAAATCCGGTCTTTTAAAGTTCTTCCCTAAAAGTAAAAATAAAAAACCTTTCTTCACGTAACTTGCACGTGATAGGTGTTTCGGTCTTTGAAATCATGTTTCACTTCTTGGAGAGCAAATCTTGTGAATTGATGCTAGAGTAATGGAATGGATCGGCTCTTTGACTTGCGTTGTACAATAGTTAACCGGTGGTTCACTGGCTAAATGCAGATTCTTAGGAATTGTACTCAGGTATTTGGTGGGTTGCTACATTTAATAGGCGATGTACATCACTCAACCGGTGTTTCACCTATCTAACACTGATATCATATATGCTTGATTCTCCTACTCTTGATAAAGCATCCTTTTCTTACACCTAACAACACACCAAAAGAACACTTGGGTTGCTTCCTCCGAAGTCCTTGATTTAGCGTCGCGACTCAACGCAATTACCTCATAATCACCCGATGTCGTGTGGAACTTCCCTCTCAAGTGGATCTTCTACCTACTCATCCACAAATTAATTAATCAATATTACCCTGCATCTATTAGGGGGTTTTGTAGGCATATCCACCTTGAATTTCACGGACCCATCACCAGCTCTAAATTGGAGTTCACCATGATCCACATCAATGATGGCTCTTCCCGTAGCAAGAAATAGTAAGCCTAGAATGTCAGGAACCTCTAAGTCAACCTCAAAATCTAATACCTCAAAATGGACAGGAAAAATGAACTTCTCTACTTTGACTAGTACGTCAAGTATTATACCCACTGGTCTCTTGATAGACCGATCTGCCATCAACAACCTCATGGGTGTAGGATTTGGTTTTCCAAGTCTCAATTTGTTGAAAATTAGGAGAGACATCATAGTGCAACTTTCCCCCAAATCACACAAGGGTTTGTCGAATTTGTGCACCCCAATGGTGTGTGGAATAGTAAAAGCTTGTGAATCTTTTTCTTTTTGGAAAATGAATTCGCCATCACAACATTGCAGTGATGATACCTTTCAATTGTATTCACATTAGCCACTCTATTCTTTTGCAGCAACTCTTTCATGAACTTTGAATATCCCGACATTTGTGATAACACATCAATAAATAGAATATTCACAGATAATTTGTTGTGTTGGTCCACAATCTTTTTGAAGTTCTGATCTTTCTTTTTCTTTATTGTTCTTTCAGAGTAAGTAGGGGACACTTAGGCTCATCGTCCTTAGGGGTTTTCTCCCCTATTTCGTCTCGACCTTCGCTACCACTTTAGGAGGTTTAGACTCCTTGTTCTAACAAACATTGATTTTGTCCTTCTAGGACAACACTTTCTCAAGAATCTCATGACATGGTTCATCAAACGGCATCTCTTCTTCAACTTCCTTGATCACATTTTCATTTGGAACCACCTTGGGTTATTCACGAATCTTACCACTTCTTGTGATAATTTCCATATAATGCCCACCATTTTTTGGGTTTGGGAGAGTATCACTTGGGAGTGGGAGAGTATCACTAAGGGCCTTGATTGGTCCCTTTATACCCTGGTCGAGAACCAAAACCTTTGTTAGCCATGTGTCTCACTTATTCATCAAATGAGGCATAACCATCCCCTTCTTCAAAACAAACTCCACTTTGCACCCCCATTGCATTCACGCTTTTTGTTTTGACACCCATCATATGCTTTTCTAAGAGATCAATGCTCGTCGTCATCTAAGCCATCTGTTCGTCTCTTTCATTTTTGTCCTTCTATGTTTATTGGTTAACGTTGAAGTTGCAACACTACCTCGTTTCACTTGATCACGTGTACGCTGTGCCATGTTAATTTTTTCCATTGGATTAGAGATATGGTATCTTGAGCACAAGTGAAATTCATAAAGGATCCTCCCATCAAGTTATTCACTACTCCTTTGTTGACCTCATCCAACACTCGACAAAAAATTTGAAGTAGAACTTACTCAGATAATCCATGATTTAAGCATTATGTCACCTTTTTCTTAAACCTTAGCCATACTTCATATATAGCTTCTCCCGGCATTTGCTCAAAATTATTTATTTCATCAGTCAACTTCAACATTTTAGAGGGTGGATAGAATCTCCCAAGAATGACATTCTTTAATTTAGCCCATGTGGTGATTGATCCGCGGGGTAATTCTCCAAGCAATGTGGTAGCCTCTCTGATTAATGAGAAGGGATACGATCTCAAAAGGACTGATTCTTGACTCTTACTATGTATTTTGAAAGGGAAATACACTTCAAAAATGATCCGCAAATGTTGATTTGCATCCTCCACAGCTTTACCACCACATAATCCCTTCATTTATAGCAAATGAAGCATTCGGCTTTTCACTTGGAATACAACATCCCCTACTTCTAGTGGTAGGCAAATTGCTTCGGCTATGCCAACTCAATAGGTGCAATATCAGTGGCGAATTCATTTGTGAATCCCACATCACCAATACATTTGTCATCATCCACTATGTTCATCTTGCCTAGTTTTTTTGCAACAAATAACACGAACAGCGAGTAACAAGAAAAAAATGCCCCAAATTTTGCATTTAGAAATGAACAAAAGATTATCGTTAATCAATCCCCGACAACGACACCATTTTTAATAAATGTTGTACTACGTCCCATATTTCAGGGCATAGGTGGTTGTATGAAAAACCAATAGCCAGCTTATGAGGTTGGGCTCGAACAACAAGGATTGGTATATGGGACTCTTCTTCTATTGATTTCACTACTCAAAGAAGATGGCAAATGAAATTCTCAACAAACATACACACACACACACTCTCTCTCTCTCTCACACACATATATGTTAAAAAAAAGGGAAATCGACACAAATAAGATCTAAAAAAGTTGGAAAAGACTAAGGATGTGTGCATAGCGTTAGGGGTTTCAACTTGAATAGGCAAAGATAAACCTAGCAACATCAATTGGTACATGAATAGTGTTTGGTCCAGGCTACACTCAATATTCTCTCGAACTATCAAGCATATGTCTCTTGGATTCTTCAAAACTCCAAGATCCTTTAGAAGAAAACACCAAACATTTCTTTGGTAGATAAACTATTCCTAGCTCATTCATTTAATGTGAAACCACTCTGAATATCACTTCCTGGATCAAATCCATAGAGTAAATTTCATAAAGTCCTCACTATTGAGTCTTACCCAACACCATTAAGCTTTACGAAGCCAAAATGGTATTATAGAGCTCAATTATTGTTTGCAACAACTGATTTTAGAATAAAACTTCATGACAATAATAGATCTATGCAATACAATCAATATTAGAACATATTAATCAATACCCATTCGTGATTATACACCCTCATCAACCACACACCCCTAGATAAGAGTTTAGATACTTATAAAAGATGAAATAGAGACAATACCCTCAATGAAAAGCTCTAGTCCTAGCTAATATGGTAAATAAAACTTGAATTCCAACCTTGTATTGACATAAATCTGGGGTTTCTTCCTTTACAAGCTAGAAAGTTCTTACTACTTTTCTCTCTACTATTCTATCTCATCAAATTTCATATCCTAAAAACATATCATAAGTCTTACCCTAATTGGTTGAAAGATAAGGTACATAATTTCACAAATTTCCTATTTCATCCTTGGAACATTCCAAAGGAAGCACTATTTTCCTAATTGTATTTTTGCTATTCATCTTATGTCCTTTGGACTTGCGTTGGACTAATGAGATGCTGATCATAGAACGTAGAGAGATAGTCTCCTCCTTGCATAAACCCTTAGTTTTAACCGGAGCATCTGCGATTGGATCGATAGACACCGATCAATCACTGTACTGTGCCAATTGCAAATTAGTACTGAGGCAACATTGCTCCATCCAAGCTGGAGTTTAGCCGGCAAGATGGCTGTTGGCTACTGTCGGATGCCAGTTCCATCACCAGTGTGCTTCAATCTTATTTGGCTTCAAATCCATAAAGCTTTTTTTTTTCAAGGAATGCCTACATTCAAGAGAGCTATGGTCTAAAACCCCTTTGATTAACACTAAAACATGGCAATAATTTAAGAATTTGAGTCCAATGAGTCAGTAAAATACCAACTTATCAGCTACTACATTAAGAGCATACATGACCAAATAATGAAACTTGAGACTTTACTCTGTCACACTTATATTCCCTAGGTGGAGATTTAAGAATAGATCTGCACTCACCTCCCGAATCTCCAATGGAAGATAATTGTCACGGAATTCCCTTTTGAACTCTTTCCAAATAGCTAAAGGGGCATTTATAAACCTAGATTTTTTCCAAGCTTCATACAACAATGCAGCCACATCTTTTAATCTATATTTTGCTAGTTCAGCAACTTCTTTACCAGATACATGCATAAGATCAAAAGTACATTGGATTTAACCAATTAAGTCTAGTAAATTTTCATTAGGATTTGACCTAATGAATGATGGAAGGTCAAAATTATGAAAATTGCGTATATGCATGATAGTTTCCCTATCTACACCACTATTACCTGCAACATGACCTTCTTGCATTTGGCGTTGGCAAGAAACAATATGACTCAATAATTAGATTGCATTTTTCAAATCCAGATCTCTAGAATTAATAGGGGTTTTTGAGGTGCTTCTTACCTCCTTAGATCTTCTAGAGATGGAGGGGTTGGGAAGTCTATGATAGAAACTCTTCTTGAGCCTCACTTTGATCAACTCGTCTAGCTGGCAATTTGTTGATACCTTCTCCAGCAGCCACATCCACTTGCTTACCCGTACTTTTACTCCTTCTTATAACCAATATCTTTGCTATAATGAAACAATTAAAAGGTTAGATATAATCAACCTATAAGATTTTCTCAATCACACGATCTAAGAAATTAAAGAAAAGAAACAACTTGTAGATATCCCATACCCTCTTGTTTATAGATATGGTGCACAACACACCCATATGAATGACTCTACATAGACACAAGCTTGTAGACTCCCTAGTATGAGTTACTCTGATGCAATTTTAATCCCAAATTGTATATTTATGAGGATTGCATCCTAAGGGTTAAAAAGCCTAGGATGGGTCATCCTCTTCTACCACTAATCAATTGCTCATTTGTATCACATACCTTACAAAGATTGTAAAGTAAAGAAAAGTAAAGAAAGAATGTAATGTTCATTATCCCACAAGAGTAAGCAAATGTGGTTTTTCATCATTATATTTAAATATATATATTATTTTTTTGATGCATGATTTCATTTGAGCTCGGGTAATATATATGTTATTGCCTTACATATTCAGTAAATTCTTTTCAATTGATGTTGTCACGACCTGATTTCTCAAGTCATGATAGCGCCTACAACACAACGATAGGAAAGCCAAACTTTATCCCGAAACTTAGCAGTAATGGGACTAAGATAGGGAACTAGTCCAAACCAAGCAGAAGCATACAACAAGAACACATAAATGAAGGCTGAAGCAGAATCAAACAAAAATAATATATACGACACACCTCCCAAAATCTTTAAGTCATATGTACAAAACGACTAACAAGAGTACAAGTCCCAATACTGGACACCCGAAACAACTGTCTCGAAAACAAAAGACAAGCCAAAATATATATATAGAAGGAGACAGGTAATCCCAGAACGCCATGTGCTCACCCTAGTCTCCTAAAAAGACAGCTCCAAGCCCGATCTCAACGCTGATAACTGGTAATCGGACCTCCATCACGAAAATTGATGCAGAGTGTAGCATGAGTACCAAAACAATAGGTACCCATTAGGCATCCTAGGCCATTGAGCAAGAGCGGTAAAAACAGGCGGACAAGATAGAATCAATAACAATAGAGGCCAACAGAACGGAACAGAGAAAACGGAATGCAAACTGAGGAAAGCTACACTAAACCCAACTGGCCCCCCATAAGACCCGCTAGGCACACTCGTGTGCAAGTTTAAGTAAAAACCCGCACAAAACCCCATAAGCTCGTCAGGTACACTGAAAAGCCAGAACTACAGAATCAAGGAATAGAACTCCGAACCGAACAAATGACCGATACCCAACCGACCACAAGTCCAACTTCCCAAAGCAATACGCCAATCCAGGAAGCAACTCCAGGGGCATGAACCTAGCCAGTCAAGTATTGCAAAAAGGGTGGGGTACGCCGACCCCTCTAAATAACCCGGTATCCAGCTGTCCAAAGAGTTTATCACTCAGGGGGTATCGCCCTAGGCCCAGCCCATACCAGCCAAGAGAGCCATCTAACACTCCGGGGGCATTAGCTCAGCCGAACTAGTGTGCCATCTACAATTCCGGGGGCATTAACCCAGCCAGATTAGTGTACCATCTACCACTCCAGGGGCGTTAAACCAGCCAGAAGAGTTTGCCATTTGCCACTCCGGGGGCGTTAACCCAGCCAGACGAGTGTGCCATCTACCACTCCGGGGGAATTAACCCAGCCACACAAGTGTGCCATCTACCACTCCGAGGTCATTAAACCAGCCAGACGATTGTACCATATACCACTCCAGGGGCATTAACCCAACTAGACGAGTGTACCATCTATATCTACTCCGTAGAGGACCTCAAATAACCCATGTATCATGGATCGTCGTCCACTCCACACATATCCTCAACACAGAACCGGATAAAATCAATACCAACCATACCACACTAGACTAAACATCAAGGGCCGCCGCCCTCACGGGTATATCAACCGAAGGCTCCAAACCTAACACAATTCAACCGATAAATGGCATAACGATGACATCTTCCGGAAGCATGCATAGAATCGCAGAGATAAGGGAGAAGGAATCGGATGATTCGAAAGCCACGAAAATGCCTATTCTAAGGCTCATACTATCAAACCCAAGTCTGCTATACCAGTCTACAAGGATCTAGTTCATCCCAATCAACATCGGATACATACTCAAGTCAACCAGGTACATGGGGCTATGTCAACAATATAACAACATATTTTAAGGCAGAATCACAACAATCAGCCAATCACGGAGTGAAAAAACCCGGTCCCACTCATGCAACATTAGATAACAACCAACAGATAACCCACATTACAAAGATCAGACCAATCAAGTCAGCAACCTAACCTATAGCATGATACTACCTCAAACAACCCAACAGTAAACTCCAAACTAAGGAATCGGGGAATAAGGGAAACAACCTTAGCCAACCACCCTAGATTCACAAATATCAACCAGCAATTACACATTCAAGCACAATCTAGAAGGAAGGGAAGCCGTAACATACAAAAATGTCGATCACTAGCGCTCCAGGTCACTCAATCGGAGATTTTCCCTTCCGAACTGCCTCAGACTGCTGCCAATATTTGGAGTTAAATTCAGAGACAGACCAATATTTGGAGTTAAATTGGGCAAAGTGGGACCCGCTCTGGATTTCCCAGAATTGACTTCATGAAAAGGTCCCAAATCCTTCCCAAAACACGAATCCCAAAATGGGTCACCCATTAGGGGTCGGATCCGCTCCTAACAGCCCACAACAACAAATGACAAAACTAAACAAAATAGGCCACCAAAGAACTTACCCTCGACTTCACGGAAAACGAGGAACACCGAATGAACCCCAACCTAAAACCCACGAAGCCAATGAGAATCCAGTTCCTAGGACTTCAAATCACCAAAAACTGACTACCGAGGAGATTTTTATGAAGGTTTAAAGCTCTCCAAAATGGGAGCTTCGACATCATTAAATAGAAATAGGCAGGTCCTTCCTCTCCGCGAACGTAGCCAAGCCTCTGCGAACGCAGAGAGTAATCTCCCCAAAGCTCCGCGAATGCGGAGCACAAGCTGCTCCACCATCGCACAGACCTCCGCGAATGCGGAGAGCAAGGATCACCATCTCCAAGTAGACCTCCGCGAATACGGAGAAGAAGAAGCCTCTCATCCAACAAGCTTATACGAATGCAGAGCTTAGGGACCCAGATCTCTGCGAAAGCGGAGAGTCTTCTGTGAATGCGGTGAACAGAGATAAACACAGACACAAAGACCTCCGGAGTAGACTCTCCCACACCTTCGCGAATGTGGAGCCTATCCCGCAAATGCGAAGAGTAAATGAGTCTGCAGTGTTTACAGCTGCACCAGCTAAGTTTTGAACAATTCCAAAACTCCGACGGGGTGCTTGGGATTCTTTCAGAACCCCGTGCACGCAAATGAAATATGCTACCCCCTCAAATTCAATATTCCGAACTCAATGGCGCAGCTGAAATCTCCATACGAGGTCCTTTCGACAAAAAGTGGGTCCCACACCCAATGAACCATTTTAGCAAACTTCTACCGAAGGTCTCAAAATCAGATCGAAAGCTCCCAATAATTCTCGAAGGGTCGTTATAGACCAAACTGGCATTCCAGAACTAACCGCACCCTAGGAATCTTCATCCGAGCGCATTTTCCAAGAATGTTGACCAAAGTCAACCTTAAACAAAATTTCGAACACTGAAGAGCTAACTGGCACAAAATCACACCGAAAACTCTGGGACTCGGGCAACCCATGCCCCTAGCCTAATTTTATCGCTCTAGAGCTGATAAAACCATTAGAATTCTCTGAGGTTGTTTACCTGAAGTTATGACCGAAATCAATTTTTAAAGGTTCAAAAGCTGTAAAACAGAAAATCAGGCAAAAAACCCAAACGAATGACCAGGCGACCGAACAATCAGTGCCAGCAAGTCATAAATGACTTGGGGTCTCTACAGGAACGCTCTAAACGACAGAAAGAAGACATTAACACAGAAATGACCTGGAGGGTCATTACAATATCCACTACTATAAGGACTTTTGTCCACGAAAGTAAGGATCAAGAAGTACCTGAGGGCTCAAATAAGCTGGGGAACTGCTCTCGCATCTCCCGCTTGATCTCCCAGGTAGCCTTTTGAACTGGACGTGCATCCAACGGACATTAATCACAGGAATGACTCTCGACATCAGTTGCCTCACATATCTGGCAAAAAATAGAAATTGGCTCCTGTGTATAAGTCAAGCGATCATCCAACTCAACGGCATCATACTGGAGAACATGAGACTCATCTGGAATATATCAGTGCAGCATCGAAACATGGAATATTGGATGAACAACTGAGAATGCTGGAGGTAAAGCTAACTCATAAGCCACCTCGCCAACTTCCCTCAAAATCTCAAAAGGCCCGATATACCTTGGACTAAGCTTGCCCCGCCTCCAAAATCTCATCACGCCCTTCATGGTCAATACTCGGAGGAATACTCTGTCACCCACGGCAAAACTTAACGATCGACGTCTGCGGTCTGCATAACTCCGATGTCTACTCTGAGAGCCTATTTTGAATCAACTTCACATGCTCCAAGGACTTCTGAAAAAAATATGTGCCATGCGGCCTAGGCTCCGTAGACTCAAACCAACCGATTAGAGTGCGACAATACCTACCATATAGGGCCTCAAACGGGGCCATTGGATGCTTGAATGGTAGCTGTTGTTGTACCCAAACTTTGCTAAGGGCAAGAAGTGATCCCACTGACACCCAAAGTCTATAACACAGGCCCGCAACATATCCTCAAGAACCTGAATAGTGCGCTCTGAATGGCCATCAGTCTGTGGGTGAAATGTTGTGCTAAGATCCACACGGGCGCTCAACTCCTCCTGAAATGCTCTCCAAAAGTTGGAAGTGAACTGCAGACCCCGGTCTGAGATGATAGACACAGGCACACCATCAAGACGGACTACCTCCCGGATGTAGATACGGGCTAACCTCTCAGCATGGTAGGATGTTTGAACAGGGATGAAGTGTGCTAACTTCGTCAATCGATCCACGATGACCCAGCTACTGTCAACACCCCTAGGAGTCCGTGGCAATCCCACAACAAAGTCCATGGTGATACGCTCCAACTTCCATTCAGGAATGGGTAACCTCTGCAACTCTCCACTCGGCCTCATATGCTCGGACTTCACCTGCTGGCAACACAAACAACGAGACACAAAGTTTGAGATGTCCTTCCTCATACCACTCCACTAGTAATGCTGCCTAAACTCACGATATGTCTTAGCTGTGCCCGGATGAATAGAATATCTGGAATCATGGGCCTCGCGATGGATCAGCTGGATCAAATCACCAACTATGGGAACGCACAATCGGCCAGCAAAACTCAAAACCCTATATGAATCTAAAGAATCCAGACCAGCATCACCTGCCAACACTTTATCTCTTAGTGCTACCAAAGACTCATCCTCAAACTGACAATTACAAATCTGATCAAGTAGAGATGACTGAACCCTAACATTTGAAAATACCCTGCTGGAATTAGAAACATCAAGTCTGATCATCTGATTGTCTAAGAACTGAATGTCAAAAGCCAAGGTTCACTACGAAACAGAAAGGAAGGCTAGAATACCCATACTCACTGCCTTCTGACTCAAGGCATCCGCTACTACATTCACCTTGCTCGGATGGTAGAGAATAGAGAGATCATAGTCTTTCAGGAGCTCTATCCAATGGCGCTGCCTCGAATTAAGATCCCTCTGAGTCATGATGTACTGAAGGCTCCTATGATCAATGTATATCTCACAATGAACTCCATATAGGTAATACCTCAATATCTTAAGCGTGAAAACTACCGCCGCCAACTCAAATCCATTAGTTGGGTAGTTTCGCTTGTGCAGCTTAAGCTGCCTCAATGCATAAACAATAACCCGACCCTACTGCATCAGAACACAACCCAAACCAACGCCGGATGCTTCACAATAGACCGTGAAGCCCTCACCCTCAACTGGAAGAGTCAATATAGGAGCGGTGGTAAGCAACTCCTTAAGCCTCAGAAAGCTCCTCTCACACTCCTCCAACCACACAAAGGGAATATCCCGGCTAGTCAATAGAGTCAAAGGCGCCGCTAAAATGGAGAAACCCTCAACAAAGAGTCTATAGTACCCAGCCAATCCGACGAATCTCCGAATCTCAGTCACAGAAGTGTGCCTAGCCCAACCACGAATCGCTTCAATCTTCACCGAATCCACCATAATGCCATCCTTGGACAACACGTGCCCCAAGAATGCTACAGACTCAAGCCAAAACTAGCACTTTGAGAACTTGGCATAAAGCCGATGATCTCTCAAAGTCTGGAGCACTATCCTCAAATGTTGCTTATGCTCACGGTGGCTCCGTGAGTATACCGAGATGTCATCAATAAAGACAATGACAAAGGAGTCCAAATAATGCCTGAATACTCTAGTCATCAAATCCATAAAGGTGGCAGGGGCATTAGTCAACCCAAAAGACATAACCAGGAACTCATAATGGCCATAGCGAGTCCTAAATGTTGTCTTAGGGATATCCTCTGCTTTGATCCTTAGCTGATCACTGAGCTCTCTAAGCTCAGCAGTTGCCATACGGTATGGTGGGATAGAAATGGGACGAGTACTCGGCTCCTAGTCTATGTCAAAGTCAATGTCTAGATCTGGGGTAGGCTAGGAAGGTCGACAGGAAACACATCTGCGAACTCTCACACAACAGGCACTAAATCAACTGTAGGGCCCTTCCTGCTCACATCTCTAGCATATTCCAAGTAAGCCAAGAATCCGCTGTCCACCAGCCTCTGGGCCCGAATACAAGAAATCACCCCAACTGGTGAGCGACTACAAGAACCTTGCCCAACCACCGGTGAGATACCAAGAATGGCTAAAGTCACGGTCTTGGCATAACAGTCCAAGCCATCTCGGTGAGGAGATAGCCAATCCATACCCAGAATCACATCAAAGTCTACCATACACAGCACAATAAGATCAACCAGAGTTTCCTGCCCCTAATTAGTCACCACACAAGACCTGCAAACCCGATCCACTACTAATAAATTCCCTACTAGGGTCGAAACACGTAATGTAATTGATAAGGGCTCAGGACTCATTCCCAATCGAGGCAAAAAAAAATTAGACACATAAGAATAGGTAGAACCGGGATCAAATAAGGCGGAAGTGGACTACTGGCATAAGAGAACTGTACATGAGATCACGTCATCTGATGCATCGACCTCTGCTCTGGCTAGAGCTGCATAAAGGTGGCCATAGGGGCCTTTACTCCACGCATCTACTCTGCCACCAGTCCTGTCTCCCCTGGGCCTCCCCGAGAACCTTATTGCTGACCCCCTCCTCTAGCTGGAGGTGCTACTACTGAAACTAGCCTCGCTGCCTGAGGGGCTAGTAAAGCTGATCTAGATGAGGGGAACTCCCGGGCCTAATGACCCAGCAACCCATAGGTGAAGCAACCCTGGGAAGACCTGCTAACTGCTAGAGGTCGGCCTCCCCGACCTGATGCACCTGTTTGAGACCCACCTCGGCCATGACTCGGACCGGCATTAAAACTGTCACGACCCAAGGTACCCCCTAGATGTGACATGGCATACAAGACCCCGAAAAGCCTCATACAAACCACTTAGCACACATTCATACAAGATAGTAGAAATTAAAGAGTCCAAAAGATAAAATCACAACAGAGTTTAAGCAAAAACATCAGCGGAAGTCTACATCTCATGTCTCAAGCCATCTAACATAATAGAAAAGAAATGAAGGTTTGGGACGCAGCCTAGTAAAATATCCAAAAGTATAACGGGAACCATGAAAACGTAACAAGGGTAGGTCCTCAGACATAGGAGGCCTCACAAAGTCTTCACTATCACTGGAACTGACTAACCACGAGTGGGATGAGAAGAACCGCCAAGTCCTACATCAATAGAATCAATGTAGGAAAAAGTATGCGTTAGTACAATCAAGTACCAAGTATGATAGCAATGCACAAAGGGCATATAAACCATGCTAGAATGACATATAATCATGACATGCAATGGCTAAGCTAAAACATGATAGAACATAAGAAAACATGTAGCATAAACAATGGCCAAGACAAGCTATTCATCTTTCCTTTACTTTACCTTAGATCATCATCATAACACTTGTTCATTAGTTGTGGGGAAATAGCCTTAACCGACATATGAGACCATGTGAGCTATCAACAGGGAATCCGGTGTCTGCCCCACACCGAAAAGGGGTGTCCTACTTTCCAAGGTAAGACCATGAACTTCTTAGCTTATGTGGATCCACTAGTTAGTGTCTATCATAGACCATCACTTTATGGTGGCACATAGGTTATGGGACATGGGTAATCGCCACTTCTCCACTCGGTACTAAGCGTACTTCCCACAGATTTATCATAGTTCATTATATCTTTGGTAGACATGGGTAATCGCCTTTTGTCTACATTAGTCATAAACTCATTATTCGTAGACTTGGGTAATCGCCCTTGGCAAGCCTTTCAACAAGTTATGAATCATTACGTGTGAAAAAACCTTTTACATTCATAGGTTGAGCATTACATGAGAAACCCTTTCACAACTCAACAATTTCACTAGCATATCATAAACTTCATAAAACATGCATGAGTTCACTAGCTTCATATTTGCATAACTCATCATGCTCTTAACTCATAAATCATGGGCTCATAAGCTTCACCTCAAAACATACAATTCAATGCAAGCTAATACTTAGAAAGCCATAAATCAAGGCACTTTAGTCATAATTGTGGGAAACCACATAATAGAGGAAAATCATAGATTTTGATTCAACATGCATCTTTCCATAAAATATCATCATTTCATCATTCATAGTCTTACATGAAGTTCATAGCTTGATAATCATAATCCTTAACTCAATTCACAAAGAGTTCATGCAATTCATCTTTTCTCAATCAACCCACAATCATAAACATAATCATAAATTGGGGGAAACTTAGCATAAGCTCATGGGATTCATCAAGTTGCATGCAAACCACACTAGGTCGTGCACTAGCTTACTTTACCACGCTAGATCGTGCACTATCAACCATAACATCAACAATGGAAAGCATATTGAAGACCCCATAAGAATTTGTCAAAACCCTAGCTCTTTTGGGCAAGACTAAACCTTGAAAATCTTAAGGAAAAGACGACATGTTGGAGGAAAGACTCCAAATGTTAAATACTACCATACCTCCATGCCAATGCCTTGAAATAAAAAGGGAATTGATGACCTTGATGAGAACCCTAGCTCTCTTCTTCTGATTCTTATTCTTCTAGAGCGAGGAATATTTGGGGAGATGAGAGTTGGAATGAAGGGACTAGGGCTTAGAAAATATAAATAGGGCCAAGGTTAAGGGAAAAAATTGTCTAGTATAAGGAATAAACATTTAGGGAAAAAATCGAAAAAGCCCTGAAATAAAACTGTCGGGGCCAATCAACGGACAAGACCTACGGTCCGTACATCCACTGACGGACCGTCCTGCTCTTTCGTCAATCAATTCAGAAAGTTCGTTTTGGACTAAAAATTTTGCTAAGTCTGGAAGGCATCTACGGAATCCATCTATGGCCCGTCAACCGAACTATGAACCATCCTGCTATTCCGCAGGTCAAGGTTCAAAAACTCAAAATTCATAAAGTTGGCAGGGCCATCGACGGTTCCCATCTACGGCCCGTCACTCCACCTATGGTTCGTAGATGGCCTCCGTTGTCACTAGCACCAGAAAAAAATTTCAAACAGTATTTTTCTTTCTTTTCAAAAACTGGGGTGTTACAATATCTCCCCCTTGGGAACATTCATCCTCGAATGAGAACCTGGATATCCTGAGAAGGGTGATAGACTCGGACTAACAGCCCAACCTAGCATGCAAGCACGTAAATGCACATATCTGAGGAGGAAACATCTACTCCAAGCTAAAGCATGCTCAATAAAAAATTCATGAAGACTTTATGCAACTCATACTCTATGCACATATATCATATTAGACTCTTCATGAACATGCATAAATCAAGGAATCATGGAAATCAACTATGACACATGAGACCAAAAGAATGAACCATGAGGAACTAGGTACCTCAACCTAGAGGAGGATCGGAAGAAAAGAGATGAGGATAGCAGGACATCATATCGGCCTCGGCCTCCCAAGTGGCACCCTCAACTAATTGATTCCTCCATAGAACTTTCACGGAAGCAATTTCCTTATTTCTTAACTTCCGGACTTGTCAGTCTAGAATCTCAATCGGAACCTCTTCATAGGAAAGGCTATCCTTAATGCCAAGATCTTCTAAAGGCACTATAGTCAACGGATCGCCAACACACTTTCTGAACAATGAGACATGGAAAACCGGATGTACTGATGCCAACTCATTAGGCAAATCTATCTCATAAGAAAATTTACCAACACACCTCAAAATCTGATATGGGCCTACATAACAGGGACTAAGCTTCCCTTTCTTCCAAAATCTCATTACACCCTTCATAGGTGAAATTTTCAAATAAACCCGACAATCAACATCAAATTCTAATTCTCTTCTTCTAACATCGGCATAAGACTTTTGTCGACTTTGTGCCATTTTTCAGCATTTCTCTAATAAGCCGAACTTTCTCCAAAGCTTCATGCACTAACTCGGGGCCTATCAAAGCAAATTTCCCAATTTCAAACCAACCTATAGGGGATCTACACCTCCTACCATAGAGAGCTTCAATGGAGCCATACCAATACTAGAATTGTAGCTGTTATTATAAGCAAACTCAATCAAAGGCAAATGATCATACCAATTACCCTTGAAGTCAATTGTACAAGCTCTCAACATATCTTCCAAAGTTTGGATGGTACGCTCCGCTTGCCCATCGGTTTGGGGATGAAAGGCCGTGCTAAGTTTATCACGAGTACCGAGGCACTTTTAGAAAGATTTCCAAAACTGAGAAGTAAAGTGTGTACCACGATCGGAGATAATGGATAAAGGCACTCTATGCAACCTAACCAGCTCCCTCAAGTCCAACATAGCATAATCCTCCACCGAGTAAGAAACCTTGATGGGAATGAAATGGGTTAATTTCTTCATACGATCTACAACTACAAAAATCGAATCATACTGGCGCCGAGTGCGCGGCAAGCCAACAATAAAGTCCATGTTCACATCTTCCCACTTCCAAGTAGGAATGTCAATATCTTGTGACAGACCTCTCGGTCTTTGGTGTTCAATTTTCACTTGTTGGGAATTAGGACATCTAGCCACAAATCCCGCAATATCCTTCTTCATCTCACTCCACCAATAAATCTCCCACAAGTCACGGTACATCTTGGTAGCTCCCAGGTGAATGGAATAACGAGAACCATGGGCCTCAATTAAGATTTGTCCTCTTAGGTCATCTACATTAGGGACACATAAACGACCCAGATATCTGACCACTCCATCTCCCCCTTGGGAGAAAGCCTCAACGACTTCTTTAGCACCGCTTCTTTCAATTCGACTAGGTTCGGATCAAGATATTGCTTAGCTTTCACATCCTTCACATAGGAAGATTCTGAACCATTGTGGACCATAACACCACCTTGGGTGGAATCGACTAATCGCACACCCAAACGGGCCAATCTATGAACATCACAAACTAGTTCCCTTTTACCATCCTCAATATGGGCAACACTACCCATTGACATCCGACAAGAGCATCTGCCACCACGTTAGCCTTGCCAGGGTGATAGAGGACATTCATGTCATAGTCCTTTAATAGCTCAAGCCACCTTCGTTGGTGAAGATTTAGATCCTTTTGCTTAAATACATATTGCAAACTCTTATGGTCGGTAAAGACGTCAACATGGACACCATACAAGCAATGCCGCCATATCTTTAGAGCAAACACAACTGCCGCTAGCTCCAAATCATGAGTAGGATAATTCTTTTCATGCACCTTTAGTTGCCTTGAAGCATAAGCAATGACTTTCCCATTTGGCATAAGTACACACCCTAACCCAATTCTGGAAGCATCACAATAGACCACAAATCCATCGGACCCTTCCGGTAGGGTCAACACCGGAGCTGAGGTAAGTCTATCCTTCAACTCTTGAAAACTCGCTTCACACCTTTCGGACCAAGAAAACTTAGCCTTCTTTTGAGTTAGAGCCGTCAATGGTGAAGCAATTGAAGAAAACCCTTCAACAAACCTTCGATAGTAATCGGCTAAACCCAAGAAACTACGAATATCCAAAGGTGATAGAGGTCTAGGCCAATTCTTAACCCATCTGTCTTCTTAGGATCTACCTCAAAACCTTTATCGGAAACAATGTGACCAAGGAAGGCTACGGACCTTAACCAAAACTCACATTTCTCGAACTTAGTAAAGAGTTGTTGGTCCTTGAGAACTTGCAACACAATCCTCAAATGATCAGCATGCTCACTATCACTCCTTGATAAATCAAGATATCATCTATAAACACAATGACAAACATGTCAAGGTATTGTCTAAACACCCAATTCATCAAATCCATGAACTCGGCCGGAGCATTAGTCAACCCAAAAGACATCACTAGAAACTCATAGTGCCCATATCTTGTCCAGAAAGCTATTTTCGGAATGTCATCATCCCTTACCTTCAATTAGTGATAGCCTGAACGAAGATCAATCTTAGAGAAATAACTAGTCCCTTGGAGTTTGTCAAACATATCATCAATTCTCGGGAGAGGATACTTATTCTTGATAGTAACCTTATTCAATTGGCGGTAGTCAATACACATACGGAGTGACCCATCTTTCTTTCTAACAAACAAGACCGGAGCACCCCATGGAGAAATACTTGGTCGGATGAAACCCTTATCCAACAAATCTTTCAATTGCTCTTTTAGTTCCTTAAGTTCTGCCGGAGCCATTCTATAAGGAGGAATAAAGATAGGTTGCGTATCAGGGAGAAGGTCAATACCGAAGTCTATTTCCCTATCGGGAGGAACACCGAGTAGATCATTAGGAAACACTTCCAGAAATTCATTAACAACGGGAACTGACCCAAGAGTAGGGGTTTCGGAATTCACATCCCTCAACCTAAAAAGATGGTACATGCAACCCTTAGAAATCATCTTTCTAGCTTGTAGATAAGAAACAAATTGACCCTTAAGCGTAGAATTTCCACCTTTCCACTCCAGGATAGGCTCATCTTGAAATTTGAACTTGACCATTCGGGTCATACAATCAATAGAGGCATAACAAGAATGCAACCAATCTATCCCGAGGATAACATCGAAGTCTAGCATATCAAGCTCTACATGATCCACATGAGTGACTCTATAAAATAAAGAGACGGAACAATTTCTATAGACTATGTTAGCCACAATAGATTCACCAATCAGAGTAGAGACACGCAATGGATCTAACAACACATCCGGAACAACATCAAACTTCATAGCTACATAAGGCGTCACAAAAGACAACGTAGCACCGGGATCAAGCAAAGTATAAACATCAAAGTGGAAGATTTTCAACATACCGGTAACCACATCTGGAGAACCCTCTTTCTCATGATAGGCCTGAAGTGCATAGAACCGGTTTTGCTTTTGATTTCCACTAGAACTTGCCGAATTTTGGGGTTGAGCCCTTCGATGATTTTCTCCTCCCTTCTTAGTAGCCAAGGGACAATCCCTTACTTTTTGACCCGTCTTACCACATTCAAAACATGCATTTGAACCGGCTAGACAAGTACCCTCGTGTTTCCTCCCACACTTGACACAAGTAGGCAATGAGGAGCCACTACCATTTCCTCCTTGAGGCTTAGGATTAAACACCCTTTCTTTGTTGAACTTAGGAGGGGCATTGGAAGGACCTTGATTAGCGAACCTTTGTCTAGGCTTAAAACGACCATGTCCATCGGACCTTGAATGAGGGAACCCACCATTACCGGTCTTGGCCCTCTTGAAGTCCCTAGACCTTTCCTTGAGCTTCTCCTCCTCTATTTGTTGTGCATGAATCATGAGGTGAGAAATATCCATATCATTAATAAGCATGGAGGTATGACACTCCTTGACCACCATTTTGGACACTCCCGAAACAAATTTGCTCATTCTTGCCCTAGGATCGGCAACCATAGAAGGAGCATATCGAGCCAACTGTGTGAACTTCAAAGAATACTCTTTCACACCCATACTCCCTTGGCGAAGGTTGATGAACTCGAGTACCTTAGCCTTCCTCATCTCAAGGGGAAATAATCTATCGAGGAAAGCACCCTTGAATTTCTCCAACTTCAGAGGACCTTCATCAGCCGCCATCTCACTCTTCCATTGGTTGTACCAAATTTGAGCGACACCCTTGAGTTAGTAGGCGGCCAATTTCGGCTTTTCAGTCAGTGACACTCCCATGATCCCATGATCATCAACACTTTATAAACCTCATCAATAAATTCTTGAGGATCTTCCTCCACTTTAGAACTGTGAAACTCCGGAGAGTTCATACTGGTGAATTCCCTCACTCTTGATGCCGCCGTACCCACATTTGGGTTCCCGAGAGCCACAACCTCCCTATTGGCTTGAGCCACGACGGCTTGGGCCAACACCTGAAAAGTAGCCCTGAACTCCGCATTGGTAACTTGCTCGGTCAAAGGATCGACCGAAACTTGAGGAGCATGAGGAGGAGTTTCTTGCTCTTCACTCACTCTCGCATTCCTTCGAGTATAAGCTCTTCAAGAGGCCATATCCTGAAGTGCGTAGGATAGGGATTTGGAGAGAGGGGCATATAGAGTAACACTCTATGCACGACTTAACAAAAATGAAGAAGTGGAGTTTCCTAATCATCTTGCAGCCTCTCATTCATAAATGTGGCGCACTTCACACTCATGAACAAGACTATACTCGACATGGCTTATGAGACATCCTAGAATCTTTCTAAAACCCTGTGCTCTGAATATCAAGTTTGTCACAACCCAAGGTACCCCCTAGACGTGACATGGCATACAAGACCCCGAAAGGCCTCATACAAGCCACTTAGCATAAATTCATACAAGATAGTAGAAATTAAAGAGTCCAAAAGATAAAATCACAATAGAGTTTAAGAAAAACATCAGCGGAATTCTACATCTCATGTCTCAAGCCATCTAACATAATAGAATAGAAATGAAGGTTTGGGATGCAGCCCAGTACAATATCCAAAAGTATAACGGAAAGCAAGAAAACGTAACAAGGGTAGGTCCTCGGACATAGGAGGCCTCACCAAGTGTTCACTATCACTGGAACTGACTAGCCACGAGGGGGATGAGAAGAACCGCCAAGTCATACATCAATAGAATCAATGTAGGAAAAAGTATGCGTTAGTACAATCAAGTACCAAGTATGATAGCAATGCACAAAGGGCATATAAACCATGCTAGAATGACATATAATCATGACATGCAAAGGCTAAGCTAAAACATGATAGAACATAAGAAAACATGTAGCATAAACAATGGCCAAGACAAGCTATTCATCTTTCCTTTACTTTACCTTAGATCATCATCATAACACTTGTTCATTAGTTGTGGGGAAATAGCCTTAACCGACATATGAGACCATGTGAGCTATCAACATGGAATCCGGTGTCTGCCCCACACTGAAAAGGGGTGTCCTACTTTCAAAGGTAAGACCATGAACTTCTTAGCTTATGTGGATCCACTAGTTAGTGTCTATCATAGACCATCACTTTATGGTGGCACATAGGTTATGGGACATGGGTAATCACCACTTCTCCACTCGGTACTAAGCGTACTTCCCACAGATTTATCATAGTTCATTATATCTTTGGTAGACATGGGTAATCGCCTCTTGTCTACATTAGTCATAAACTCATTATTCGTAGACTTGCGTAATCGCCGCTTTGTCTACATTAGGGTACATCGGTAATCGCCTCTTGTCCCTTCATTCATTAGAATAGCTCCTTAAGAACATGGATAATCGCCTCTTGTTCTTCTATTAGTCGTGATTTCATTATTAGTAGACATGGGTAATCGCCTCTTGTCTACATTAGGGAACATGGGTAATCACCTCTTGTCCCTTCATAGAATAGTTCCTTAATCATGGATTCAAGCTTTGTTGAGCAAGCCTTTCAACAAGTTATGAATCATTACATGTGAGAAAACCTTTTACATTCATAGGTTAAGCATTACATGAGAAACCCTTTCACAACTCAACAATTTCACTAGCATATCATAAACTTCATAAAACATGAATGAGTTCACAAGCTTCATATTTACATAGCTCATCATGCTCTTAACTCATAAATCATGGTTTCGTAAGCTTTACCTCAAAACATGCAATTCAATGCAAGCTAATACTTAGAAAGCCATAAATCAAGGCACTTTAGTCATAATTGAGGGAAACCACATAATAGAGGAAAATCATAGATTTTGATTCAACATGCATCTTTTTATAAAATATCCTCATTTCATCAACTCCCAAACCCCTAGATCATCTTTTAGTTGTTTAAACCCTGTTTTAGTTGAATTACGATAATTGATTTCAAACTCTTATTTTAAATTTGGTGGAATCGTCCACTCACTTGTTCTAATTTCTAAAATGAATTAGTTTGCATCATAATTTCTTCATTGAATTCTTCGATTTATATCACTCCTTGTAGGATTCGACTCCGACTCTATTATTGGGTATTTGTATTGCTCACAATCGCTTACTCATTTAATTGTTTTTATGAGTAATTTGAGCATTATCACCCTATACTTGGGTAGCGCAATATTTAAGAGCTTGTTGCAATAATGGGATCTCCATCACTGATACTAGATCTCAGAGTGCCGAACCTCAAGAATATGTTCTTTCTATAAAAGTTCATGATGCTTTTGCCTTCAATATTTGGCAAAGCCACAACTTCCACCCATTTTGATACACAATATACAAAAACCAATATGCATATGTTTCCATATAAACTGACATCAGGTCCAATTAAGTCAATGCCCAAAACATCAAAAAGTAAAACTTCAAGTATCAGGGTAAGAGGAAGTTCGTGACTCCTAGAGATACCCCATGTTACTAGCATTGATCACATCTCTTTGCAAGGTCATGAACATCTTAATGAATTGTAATCCTATTGTGACCACATTAGAGCACCTTAGAATCTCTTCGCATCCCTCCATGATGTCCACCTATAGGGCAGGAGTGACATGCCTTAAATATTGGCATCATTTCTATTTCAGGGATGCATCTTTGAATTGATCCATCAGCAAGAATTCAGAAAAGATATGGATCATCCCAATAATACTTTTTGGCCTCATATACAAATTTCTTCCTTTGATGGGGGCTTAGACGTTCTGGCCTTACATCACTTGCAAAGAAGGTTACTAAATAAGTGAACCAAGGAATCAAGTCATGAGAGGCTGCTAAAATTTGTTCATCGGGGAAGTCATCTTTTATTTCCAAACTACCTTAGGCATCCCCTCTTCTTCTAGCCTTGAAAGATGTTTCGGCACATAGTTTTCAAAACCTCACTGATCCTTGGTTTCAAAATAAAACTCTTTCAATAGTAATACCCACTAAATTAAAATGGTTAGAATCCTCCTTTGTCATCAATAATCGGAGAGCTACATGATCAGTGTGCACAATCACTTTAATTCAAAATTAATATGAAGATAACTTCTAAAAATTAAATACTACCACTAGCCACTCTTATTTAGTGACTGTGTAGTTCATTTGTTCAACATTTAAGGCCTTACTTGCATAATAAACAAGATGGAACATTTTCTCTTTTCTTTAGCCAAGAACCACTCCCAAAGAAAAGAGTTTTTTCATAATTTACATTAAGCTTTCGATAATCCATGCAAACTTGCCACCCTATTACATGACGAATGGAAATTATCTCATCTTTTTCATTAGGAACCACAATGATTACCCCTTTGTTTGTACACAATGTACTGTGCAAAGCCACATATTATCTCAAATCGGATACACCACGCTGGCATCCAACCACTTTATTATTTCTTTCTTCACTACTTCTTTCATTGGAGGGTTGAGTTGCCTTTGATTCTCTACCGTTTTGAAGTATTATTTTGTAAGTGCAAATGTCCGATGGAAATCCTACAATATCAGCAATCATCCACCCAGGAGTCTTGATATGTTTTTTTAATACCTCTGGTATTGCCTCCACTTGTTTATTGCCCAGCTTAATGGACACAACCTTGGGCGAGGTTTCATTCTCGCTAAGAAAAGAATACCTCAAATGTGTGGGCAGTGGTTTGAGCTCAAGAACCAAGGGTTCAACCACCGATGTCTTAGATAGAGGGGTTTGTCAATTCTTTAGATCTAATAAATTTTCTTTTTACTTTACAAATAACTCCCCATCCCTTCAAGGGTGTTACACATCTCATTGAACTCTTTGACATAAGTACCCGAATAATTTAAGAATGCCGCTTGTAATGGTTTTTCTACAGCCAACTCTTCAAAGTTCCATTCCTTATTGTCGAGCACACTATCTACTCAGGAAACAACTTGTAATTCAATGGGCGACAGCATATACTTGTTCACATAAATAATCTACTTCTCTCCATGAACTACTAATTGAAGCTCATTTTCTTGAACATTTAAGAGTTCTTTCCCCATGTCAAAAAAGGACATCCCAAAACGATGGGTAGTTCTGCATTGCTTCCCAAATTCATCACTACAAAATCCACCATGAGAGTAACATGTCTCACGGTTACCAATACATTTTGAACAGTGCCCATAATATCTTTAACAGATTGATCACCCACAATAGTTGTGTTTGTGAAGAGTTAGAGGCCCAAGGCTGCATTTCATCAATGTTGTTGAAGACATGGTATTCATATTTTCTTCCACATCACACACAACATCTACATACTTTTTTCCAAATCCCACATACTAACTCAATCCCCATGTGTTCATTGTTCATCATCATTCCTCCGCTTGTTATATATAATAGCATTGCAATACGGTGTTGCTGCTACTACCTTTCTATCAAGAGGGCTTGTTAATGTACACGCCAGTTTTTACTAATTCAGCATTACACAACATGGAGAAAAAAGTTCAAGTTATAGGTTCATTGTGGGATGTATTCCAAATAGTTCCATATATCGTCTATCTTTGAACAAACATATTACTAAATGCTCAGAAAAAAGTATTTGAATTGATATATAAAGTTTGGCTGTTTTAAGTTGTTTCCTTGATGTTTTTATGGCAAGAATATTGGAGAATGTTCTGTATAATTTAGGTTTGATTATATTCAACCGAAAGTGAAGCATAAGTATGTGAAGTGTTGAGTTATTAGTTAAGAATCAAGATTGTCACTTGATAATTATGCACTAGCTATCCTTTAGATTAACGTGAGTTATATTGTTGTTTATTGTAGATTAAGGTGTTGTAATGGGTTAGGTATTTCATGTTTCCAAGTTCAGCCAACTTACCATTTATTAGGTGTGAATCTTTAATCTTAACGACAAGTATCGAGGCAGAGCCTAAGAGACACGTTGTTGTATGTACTCTATTCTTGAAAATCATAGAGTTAGCCAATAATTTTGTTGTCAATGTCTTGTTGATATCTAAATTGTTATGTACATATCCTTATAGTTAAATAAAGATTTAATCTCTCTAAAGTTAGTGTCGAGAAGATAATAAAAAAAAGTTAAACCAAGGAAGTAAATTAAGAGTTGTTGAGTATCTATTCACGACCATCCTTCATCTACTTGTAGTAGCTGAATCCAAAATATATTGTGTGCAATGACAAGAATCCAAGTAATTTCTTTGTAATGTATGCAGGTAAGTTGCTTGGGTACTAAGAATATAAATGTTATGATTGACGGAACCTTGAAATTTTCCATTTAAGGTATCATATACGAGCTCTTAACGATGCCCTCTCATTGCATTATAATTATGGTTCCTTGAAGATGCATATTTATTGTATTATATTAGGCCCTTTACAATCCCCATTTATTACATTGAATCCTTTGATCCCATGATTATGCTTGCAGGATAGAGAGATATTTATGCTATTGATTTTGAACTAGTTGTGTATATGATGTTTAGAAAGAACCTTTAGTATGTGTTATATGCCATACCGGGTTCTCAGGTTCCAATATGACTTGTATTATCTTTTAAATATTTATTTATGCCTTACATACCAGCACATGTTGTTTTTACTAACGCCCCACTATCAGAGGCATTGCATCTCATGTTGTTGGGTCAAGTAGAGGTTCAAATAGACCCCTCTATTAGGTAAATGTCACATTCTGCATTTTTTTGGTAAGCACCACTTCTTTTAGAGCTCTTGAGTCTATAGGTGGAAGTTGTAGTTATTATGTACAGTGATGGGTAGGTTGCGGCCTTGTCCCGAATATATGGTTCATAAGACACTCTTAAAGGCTTGTAGACTTGAGGTATGTCTTTGTATATTTTGTGTGGCCGTATCGGCCTTACTTTTAGCTTATGTCTCACATTTTGGCCTTGTTGTCTTTATGTTTGTATTCGTGTTGGGTTAGTTTTTAGGCAGATTCCCCTATATAGAGATCTTATTAGCCCCTTCAGCTTTCTTTATTAGTTGGTCATATGTGTTAATATGTTGGTCTTATTGGCCCAAGTAGTTTAAGAGTATAATTAAATGTGTTATGCCTTGTATGCTCGGTCAGGTGAGGCACCAAGGCCTGTCGCGTATCCCCATGTTTAGGGCATGACAAATACAATATCAAAGCACGTCAAGTCTTTGGGTGTTTACAAGTCGTGTCTATTAGATTCTTATTGTACAGTGAGTTCTGTACAACACTCATAACCAAGAGGCTATGGGACATTTAAGGATAGTTACCATTCATCATTTCTAGAAATTTTGCAATTGAAAAGAGTCTAAGGTATTCAAGTTTAACTTGTTCTTTACATATGTTAGTGATGCTTGTTACTAGATTTTGAATCGTTAGTTGGCGAGCCAGCGTAGATTAAGGGGAAGGTACTAGTCATGCATTGCTCGGACATTTAGATCGACTTAAGGCCCAGAGTGAGTCACCAACTAAAGTGGCCATTATTCAACCAACACCAGAGGAGATCAGAAGGGATAGTTTTCCTTTGCTTCTTACTATTTTCAAACATTTTGGGGACAGGAGGGTGATCCAGTACCCTCAGCCTCACCTACCCTTATTGCCCCTGAGAGTTGGAGGCGATCCAGCACTTATGGTTTCTCCACTTGATACAAAGGACCATGATGTCAGGAGTTTAGTTTTATTATTACCACATATGGTTTCCACACAATAAAATATAAGGGCATAAACAATTGAAAAACTAGGCGGCATAGAGAGTTCTAGGGCCGAAGAGTTTATCAACTAACCTGAATAAGGACCCTCAAAAGATTATCGATCATCTTTATAGGGTTCTTCGAGTTATGCAAGCTTTAGCAATGGATTCAGTAGAGTTGGCATCTTTAGGGTGATAGGACATCATCATTTTGTGGTTCAAGGCTTGGAAGTGGTCCAAGACATCAAATTCACCTCCTGGTAATTAAGAGGAGGATTTTTTAAAGTCTTTTTAGCTCAATATCTTCCACGATGGGTTTAGGAAGCTAGAGTTGATCAGGTTTTAGATCTCAAGTAGGGAAATATGAGTGTTTGAGAGTACAATCTCATATTTGACTCATTGGCAAGGTATGATCTTAATATTGTAAGTACGATGCATGCTAGAGTTCATTGATATGTGGATGGCCTTGAGTCACATTTTATTAGAGACTGCACAGTGGCATCCTTCTAGGGGGATATGAATATTTCCTAGGTGTAGGCTATTGCCCCGAAAGTTGAGGACTTTACACATCATATTGAGGATAATCAAAATAAAGATAGAGTGCAGCATAAGAAGGGTAGATCTACTAGATTTTACATAGAGCATTGAGGTGATGCTAGCTAACGTTATACCGACGATTAGACTATCCTTCTAGTAGTTCCCCACAAAAGTTACAAGGACCCATGTGTGATAGTTCTATTCAGTATGGACTATGTCAGAGTTCAAGAGTGTGACATTCTTGTTAGAAGCATTTGGGTTTGTTGAGGCCACCATTACCACCTTGTGCTCAGTGTGGTAAGAGGTATCCTGAGACGTGTCACCAGGGTATGGAGAGATGTTATTGGTGTGGAATTCCCAACCAAATTATGTGTTTTTTTTCAAATAGAGAAAGGGGTTATGCTTTCTACCCTACAAGGCCAGTAGTAATTTCTTCATCATGTAGGATATGGTTAAAGAAGGTTGTCAAAACTGCACTTATGACTTAATTAGCTGGTCATCAAGACTTAGACTCATCTCATGATGTTATTATAGGTATATTATCCTTTTTAATCATGATATCTACGCTTTGGTATATCCACGCTCTACTTTTTCATATATCACCCCATTCTTTTTTAATAACTTTTTGATGAAACCTAAATTATTACTTAGCCCATTTGTTGTCTCTAAACAAAATGGCGAGTCAATTTTAGCTAGTAAGATTTTTCAAGAGTGTACAGTATATATTTTGGAACCATCATACCTTGGCTTATCTAATTAAGCTAGACATGGATGATTTTGACGTTATTATGGGTATGGATTGGCTAGCCTCATGCTATGCCAATACATATTGTCTTACTAAAGTATTCAGACTTCATTTTTCGAGAGAGAAATTCTTTAATGGAAGGGATATATTGTCACACCTAAGGGTAGGTTTATTTCTTATATTAAGAAATGATATATGATTTCAAACGACCACATTTATCATGTAGTTCAAGTCAGGAGTAGAGATGAAGGATTAGCGACTCTTTAGTCAGTTCTTATAGTTAATGAATTTCCATATGTATTACTAGATGATCTTCCAAGCATTCCTCAAAGGAGAGAAATTATTTTTGCTATCGATGTACTTCCTAACACTCGACCAATATCTATTCCCCCATATAGTCGAACTGAGAGAGTTGGAACAGTTGATGGATATTTTAGACAAAGGCTTTATTAGGCCTAGTGTCACGACCCAAGGTAACCCCTAGACGTGACATGGTGTAAAAGACCCCGAAAGGGCCT
Organism: Solanum appendiculatum; assembly: GCA_018342035.1. NCBI lineage: Eukaryota > Viridiplantae > Streptophyta > Magnoliopsida > Solanales > Solanaceae > Solanum > Solanum appendiculatum. Next base: position 222,847 of record JAGDQO010002262.1, on the reverse strand, counting down.
CATACAAGCCACTTAGCATACATACATACAAGATCATAAAGATTAAGAGTTCAAAAGACAATATCATAACAAATATTTTAAGAAAAGTAGCGGAAGTCTACATCTCATGTCTCAAGCCAATCTAATCATAAGAAGAGAAATAAGGTTTGGGACATAACCCAATACAATGCAAAAAGAAAGAACATAAAAGTAAGAACACTAGGCTATGTCCTCGAATGGATGAGGACTAACCAAGACTTCACAATTCTTCTACTAAGCTCTAGCCACGAGTGGATGGAGAATCGCCACGCCCTACATCAACAAGTCAATGTAGTCAAGAGTATGCGTTAGTACAATCAAATACAAAGTATGATAGCAATGCACGGAAAAAGTGTAAACATGCACACCATACAAATAATGCCTCCAAATCTTTAAAGCAAACACAACGACCACTAATTTTAAATCATGAGTAGGATTGTTCTTTCCACGTACCTTAAGTTGCCTTGAAATATAAGCAATGACTTTTCCGTTTTGTATAAGGACACATCCTAGCCCAATTCTTGACGCATCACAATAAACCACAAAACCATCGGACCCTTTTGTTAAAGCCAATATCAGAGCCGAAGTAAGTCTATCCTTCAACTCTTGAAAACTCTTCTCACATGCTTCGGACAAAGAAAAACCTTCAACCAACCTCCTATAATAACCGGCTAGACCCAAAAAACTACGAATATCCAAAGGTGATAGAGGTCTAGGCCAATTTCTAACCATATATGTCTTCTTAGGGTCTAACTCAATACCTTTACCGGAGACAATGTGACCAAGAAATGCCACAGACCTTAGCCAAAACTCTCATTTACTAAACTTTGCAAAGAGTTGTTGGTCCTTGAGGACTTGCAAGGCAATCCTCAAATGATCGACATGCTCACCCTCACTTCTTGAGTAAATCAAAATATCATCAATAAACACAATTACGAACAAGTCAAGATATTGTCTAAACACCCTATTCATCAAGTCCATACAAGTGGCCGGAGCATTTGTCAACCCAAATGACATCACTAGGAACTCATAATTGCCATACCTAGTCCGCAAAGACATTTTTAGAATATCATCTCCCTTTACTCTCAATTGGTGATAGCCCAAACGAAGGTTGATCTTAGAGAAGTAACTAGCCCCTTGAAGTTGATCAAACAAGTCATCTATTCTGGTAAGAAGATACCTATTCTTAATGGCAACCTTACTCAGTTGGCGGTATTCAATGCACATACGAAGTGAACCATCTTTCTTTCTTACAAAAAAGACTGGAGCACCCCATGGAGAAATACTCGGTCGGATGAAGCCCTTATGCAACAAGTGTTTCAATTGCTCCTTTAGTTCCTTAAATTCTGCCAGAGCCATTCTATTTGGAGCAATAGAGATAGGTTGCGTATTCGGGAGAAGGTCAATACCGAAGTCTATTTCCCTTTCGAGAGGAATACCGGGTAAATCATTGGGAAACATTTACAGAAACTCATTAACAATGGGGACCGACTCAAGAGTAGGGGATTCATAATCTATATCTCTCACCCTAACAAGATGGTATATGCAACCCTTCGAAATCATCTTCTAGGTTTAAGACAAGAAACAAATTGACCTCTAACCATAGAATTTCCCCCCTTCCACTCTAGGATAGGCTCATTTGGAAATTGAAACTTGACCATTCGGGTCCTACAATCAATAGAAGCATAACAGGAATGCAACCAATCCATCCCAAGAATAACATTAAAATCTAACATATCAAGCTCTACAGGGTCAACATAAGTTACTCTATGAGATAAAGAGGCGGGGCAATTTGGATAGACTCTCTTAGTCACATTTGATTCACCAATCGGAGTAGAGACATGAAAAGGATCTAGCAACACATCCGGAACAACATCAAACCTTATAGCCACATATGGCATCACTAAATACAAGGTAGAACTAGGATCAAGCAAAGCATAAACATCAAAGTGAAGGACTTTTAATATACCGGTAACCACATCGGGAGAACCCTTTTGCTCATGACGAGCCTGAAGTGCATAAAACCGGTTTTGCTTTTGATTTCCACTAGTGAACATGATGGATTTTGAGGTTGAGTGCGTCGACGGTTATCCCCTTCATTCTTAGCCACTAAGGGGCAATTCCTTATCTTGTGATCCATCTTGCCACAACCAAAGCATGCATTAGAACCAGCTAGACACTTGCCCTCATGCTTCTTCAAACACTTAGCACAAGTAGTCAATGAAGAGACACCACCATTTCCTCCTTGAGGCTTAGGGTTAGACACACTATCTTTGTTGGACTTGGGAGGAGCATTGGAGGAAACTTGACCGGAAAACCTTTATCGAAATCTAGGACGACCATGTTCATCAGTCCTTGAATGTGAGAAGTTACCATCACTGGTCCTAGCCCTCTTTGCCTCTCTAGACCTTTCCTTGAATTTCTCCTCTTCTATTTGTTGAGCATATAACATGAGGTGAGAAATATCCATGACATTGACAAGCATAGCGGTACAGAACTCATTAACTACCATTTCGGACACTCCCGAGACAAACTTACTCATTCTTGCCTTAGGATCGGCAACTATGGAAGGACCATATCGGGACAATTGTGTGAATTTCAAAGCATACTCTTTCACACTCATACCTCCTTGACGAAAGTTGACAAACTCAAGCACCCTTGCCTCCCTCATCTTAAGGGGAAAGAACGTATCAAGAAAAGCAACCTTCATCCGCCTGTCACTCTTTCATTGGTTGAAACAAACATGAGCAACACCCTTGAGTTGATAAGTGTCCAACTCTTCCTTTTCCTCCGATGTCACCCCCATGATCATCAATACCTTGTACACTTCATCTATGAACTCTCGAGGATCTTCCTCCACCTTAGAACCATGAAATTTTGGAGGGTTCATCCTTGTGAAGTCTCTTACTTTAGATGTCGTCGTACCCACTTTTGGGTTCACAGGAACCACAACCTCTCAAATGGATTGAGCCGTCACTGCTTGGGCCAACACTTGAAAAGCACCCCTAAACTCAGCATTAGATACTTGTTCGCCAAAGGGTCAACCGAAACTGGTGGAGCTTGAGGAGGAGCTTGTTGTTCCACATTTTCTCCCTCATTTCTCCTAGCATAAGCTCTTTGGGTAGCCATATCCTAAAACGCATAAGATAGGGATTAGGAGAGAGACATATAGAGTTAAACTCTATGGCATGACTTAGGAGTAACGAAAGAAGTGAAGTTTCTTAAACGTCTTATAGCCTCCCATTCATAAATGTGGCGCATTTCACACTTCCGAACAAGACTCTACTCGACGCGGCTTATGAGACATCCTAGGATCTTTCTAAAATCTTACGCTATGATACCAAGTTTTTCACAACCCAAGGTACTCCCAAGACGTGACATGGGATACAAGACCCTGAAAGGGCCTCATACAAGAAACTTAGCATACATACATACAAGACCATAAAGATGAAGAGTTAAAAAGAAAATATAAAAACAAAGCTTTGAAGAAAAGTAGCGGAAGTCTACATGTCATTTTTCAAGCCAATCTAATCATAAGAAGAAATATAAGGTTTGGTACGTAACCCAATACAATGCCAAAAGAAAGAACACTAGGCTATGTCCTCGAATGGATGAGGACTCACCAAGCCTTCACAATTCTTCTACGAAGCTTTAGCCAAGAGTGCATGGAGAATCACCATGCCCTTAATCAACAAGTCATTGTAGGCAAGAGTATGCGTTAGTACAATCAAGTACCAAGTATGATACCAATGCACATAATCATTTAAAACATGCTAAAACGGGATATTTTCATAATATGCAATGACCAAGCTAAACATGATAAGGGTTACAAAACATGAATTATAAATCATGGTCAAATCAAGCTAAACATCTTTACTTCACTTGAGACACATCATAACAATAATTTTTATCATTAGTTGTGGGGAATATCCTTAACCGACATATAAGACCATGTGAGCAATCAACATGGAATCCAATGTATAACCCCACACCGATAGGGCCATCCTACTTGCCATGGTAGGACCCTTTACTTAACATATAGCTTACGTGGATCCACTAGCTAGTGTCTATCATAGACTATTATCCTATGCTGGCACATAGTTTATGGGACATGGGTAATCGCCACTTGTCCACTTTGTGCTAAGAGTAATTCCCACGGATTAGACATAGTTCAATTTTCATAAGTAGACACGGGTAGTCGCCTCTTCTCTATCATTAGTCATAAGTTCATCATTAGCAGAAATGGGTGATCGCCTCTTGTCTACATTAGGGTACATGGGTAATCGCCTCTTGTCCCTATATTGGAATAGCTCCTTAATCATCAATTCAAGGTTAGTTGAGCAATCCTTTCAACAAGTTATGAATTATTAAATGTGAGAAAACCTTTCACATTCAACAACATCATCACCATATCATATACTTTAGTACTTCAATCTCAAAGCACCCTTAATTCATCATTGACTTTATATGAGACATGCATAATTTCATAAACTTCATCTTTACATAGTTCATCATACTCATATCTTACAAATCATAGGGTTCACATAACTTTATGAGAATTCTTCTTAAATCAAGCAATTCTATGCAAACTCATGCTTAGAAAACCATAAACAAGGCAATTAGTCTGTAATTGAAGGAACCCACATAGTAGAGGAAAATCATACTTTTGATTTGAACATGCTTAATTCCATAAAATCATCCTTAGTTCATTCATAAATCATGCATGGATTCATAGAGATTTCGTAAAATTCATCACTTCATAATTAAACAAACCAATCAAAGTATAGATTTCAAAATTTGGGGAAATAGCATGGGTTCATCCAATTTCTTCATCAAATCATATAAATCACGCTAATTCATGCACTAAATTACTTTATCACGCTAGATCGTGCACTAGGAATCATAAAATCAACAATTGGAAATCATAATTAAAGAACCCATAAGAATTGATTAAAACCCTATCTTAATTTGGGGGATTTAAACCTTGAAAATTGAAGAGTTATAGGGACACATTGGAGGAAAGGGCTCCAATGGTGAATGCTAACATACCTCAACAAAGCCCAAAAGAAGTTGTTAGAAATCAATGGGCTTTAATGGAGGATCCTAGCCCTTCTTCTTCCTTAAAAGTTGAGAGGACTTTTCTAGAGAGAGAAATATTTGAGAGAGGGGAATTTGGGAAAGATTTAGAATGAGTAAAATTAGGATTAGGAAGCTTATATAGGGTTTGAGTTAAGGGCATAACCATTTTAGATTAGGAATAAGGTATTTAGGGAAAAAGGTCAAAAAGACCTTAATTAATAACTGTCAGCACCCATCAACGGTCGGGACCTGCGGTCCGTAAGTCGTCCAACGGACCGTCCTGTTCCTTTGTCGATTGGTTCATAGACTGTCAACCTAGGCCTTCCAATGACGACACTCATGTATGACTCGTGGTCCCAACGATGGGTCGTCATGTTGCTCCGTAGGTCAAGGTTCTGAAACTTATCATTTTGAAAGTTTTGGCTTGCCACCTACGGTCCCCACCTATGATTCGTCATTTCATCTACGATCCGTAGGTGGCCTCCGTCACTTGGCACCGTAAACCAGAAAATTCAAAAATTTTCCACCCTTTAATCTGGGGTATTACACCTAGTACCTCACCATGTGGTGCACTAGTGTTATTCGTTCATAAGATATATTTGTCTTTGAGGATGTGTATAGATTATAGACAACTAAACAAGGTCACAATGAATAAAAAACATCCGCTTCCAAGAATTCATTATATGTTTGATAAATTGCATAGTGCCATATATTTCTCAAAGATTGACCTAAAGTCTAGGTACCACAACTAAGTGTTAAAGGTGGTGATATTCGAAGATGGCCTTCAAAACAAGGTAAGGTTATTTAGAGTTTTTGTTGATGCCGTTTTGGCTCACTAAAACACCTAAAACTTTTATGGATTTACAGAATCTAGTATTCAAGCCTTTCCTAGATATATTTGTGATCGTGTTTATACAGGATATCATAATATATTCTCGATCAGAGGTAGATCATACAGACCTCTTGCCAGCGGTATTGTAGAAATTTTTAGATCATCAATTATACGTAAAGTTATCCAAGTGTGTTTTGGTTGAGTTAAGTTGCCTTCCTTTGCCATGTAATTTTGGACAAAGGTATTGAAAGTGATAATCAAAAGATTGAAGCTGTGAAAAGTTGTTCAAGTCAAGTGACTCCTATCGTAATTTCTTAGGACTAGAAGGCTACTAATAGAGGTTTGTCGAGAAATTTTCTTCAATTGCAGTACCATTGATAAAGTTAACTCACAAAGCAAATGTTTCAACGGTAATAAGCAAGCGAACAAAGTTTCTAGGAATTGAAAGACAAGCTTACATGGGCACTTGTCCTATTGCTTCCCAAAGGGACCAACAGATATGTTGTCTACTGTTATGCTTTGAGGATTGTCTTATGCTGTATTTTGACACAACATGAAAAAGTTATGGCATATGACTCAAGACACCTGAGGAAACACAAGAAAATTATCCAACTCACAATCTTGAGTTTGAATCTTTTGTATTTGCTTTGTAGATTTGGTGTCATTATCTGACACATTCACATATCGCAATAGTATATGATAAATCTTTTATCAGAGAGTATTGAATTTAAGGCAGAAAAGATGGTGCAAATTGTTGAAAGACTATGATGATGATATTTGATAACATCTTAGCATGGTTAACTGATGAGTCGGGAATTTTGACTCATTTAGGGATTGTTTTCCATTGATTTAGTGTCCTAGATGCCTATTTTATTCCTAAAGTATATGTTTATTTGTTTACGTGTAGCCAGGGAAGTTTGAAAACAAGGCAAAGGCATCATGTTGCAAAAAGTAGCGAAAAAACTGGAAAACTTGAAGAAAAAGGGGCTAGACCTCGCAAAATGCCACTCGCCGAGTAAGCCTGCAGCTCGCCCAAACTTCCAACGAGCTGTCTAAGGAAGCATGTTAACTCGGCGAGCCCAGGAGCATATTGGCGACTCACCGATCAGAAAAAAGAGCTCCACTCTGATCGCCCAAAGTAACAGAACAAGATGGTGTTGTAATCAAGTTCAAGAGGGCGAGCGAATGGTTCGGTGAGCCCGACTTATCTTGCCGATTTGACCCATGTGCTGATATGTGTGAAATTTATGTAAGAGTATAAATTGATTTTTTGAAAAGGGAGAAGGCATCAATTAAGCTAGACTAAGAAGAACTTTTACTTTGAACATTTTTTTTGAACAATTCTTGTGTGGTTTTTACATCTTGAGACTTTGGGTGTAATTCTACTTTGTAGCATTCGATTTTTGAAAACTTTGTTCATCAATAGAGAATCTCTTAGGTAACAATGTCTTCTCTTTTGCTATGAGTAGCTAAAACCCCAACTCCTTAAGGGTGTGAATATGTGATTAATTGTCTAATTAGCTTATGGGTATTGCCAATTGTTGAATTTATTGTTGAATTTGAATGGGTTCCGTTGTGAATTCCTGTTTTCAATTATGGTCTGAAGTAACAAATTCAGATTTAGTTTAGATTTGTATGTTTGCTTGCAAAAGAGAATATAGAATGGAATTTTCAATTGATAATTTTTTAGACGGCTGTCTTTGCTTCCTAGCTTTTAAAACTGTGTTGAATTAAGGAATTAGATTGTTTTGTAATGTTATGCTTGTTGAGCTTCGTAAGAACTCACTTGATGCATTATGGCTAATTGAAAAAATAGATATTATAGCCTTAATCTATCCTATCCATTAAGATTGAACAACTTATAGAAATTGGTAATTACCCATCAGCAAAATTGATAATTGATCACCCACACACTCCTAAGGTTCCATCTCTAATTGGTAAAACCCCGTGTTAATCATTGCGTTATAATTGGTTACTAAACCCTCTCATTATTGATAATTAAAATTTGAAGATTTACATTATATTTCGTTTTGCTTACTTTTAACTAAAAAAAATTAGATCACTATGGAACTTCGTACTTGAATTCTTTACTAGAACACTCCCGTGGGATCAACCCCAACTCTTTGTTGGATTTATACTTGCTATAGACTGCCTACACCTTGAATTATAAGAGGTGTAGTTGAGCATTATCAAAAATTGCACCGCTGCCGAGGAGTGGCATTTAGAATTCTTTTATTGAAGTATTATAGTGAACTAATTTAGTTGTAGTAGAATTTTCTTATTAGTCTTTTCATTGTTTGTCATCAGCAGGTGAAGAAATGAGTGTCCACGGAAGTGAAGCTGCTAGTGTTATTGGTCGAAATGACGACATTGGAAACTTGAACTATTTCAATGTTAATCAAGTGGGAAGCGCTGGATCTATTCGATTGCTCCTAGCTGAGGGAAATGCTATCTTCCATGTGACTAGAACTATGCTTTAGCTGTTGCAGATAAAAGGGTTCTTTGGGGGACTTGCTCATGAGGATCCCCATGACCACATTCAAAAAAAATTTGATGTGTGTGGCCAATTCTAATTCAAGAACATTAGCCAAGAGTAAATTCGACTTCGCTTATTTCCTTTTTCTCTTGCAGGGGAAGCAACGAAGTGGTTGGTTGAACTACCAAGAGACTCAATTACATCATGGACGGAGCTCACGGAAGCGTTCCTTGAATGTTTCTTCTCTCCCTCGAAGATGGTGAAGTTGAGGGATGGGCATTAAAAATTTCAAGCGAATTGATGATGAACCTATTCATGAAACTTGGTTGAGGTTTCAAAAGCTGCTTCTCCAATGTCCTACTCATGAATTATTGAAAAATGTGATCTTGCAATATTTCTACCGGAGTCCCGATTCCGTCAAAAAGGTTGTTGCTGATCATCTAATCCGGGGTAGAATTATGAGAAAATAGTTTGTCGTGGCATCGACTTTGCTTGACGAGATGACTAAGATAAATCTAGCATGACATACGAGAGAGAATCAAGTGTCACCTCTCAATATTGGGCTGACTAAAGAACAAATGGAGAAAAATCAAGAGCGTGATGAGAACATAGCCAAAATGATGACCCAAATGTATTTGTTGACTAAACATGTCTTGGGTAGTGGCCATAAGGCTGTGAATGCAGTTGGTGCTACTAGTGGATTGAGTCCGAATGATGCACAATTTGAAGCTATGTACAATGAAGAGGTACAATTTTTGTCGAACCAAGTGGTGGGTTCTCGTTCGAGCTATCCAAGGTCGGGTGGGAATCAAGATTTGAACAAAGACTGTGATGGAGGTTGGAGAGATAGAGATCGAGATTGGCCTGATAGTGGTACAAATTTGAGAGATAGGGATGGCGATAGAGATTTTTACATACCTCCTCATGATCACCCAAAGCCGAAGGAACCCCTGCCGATCCAGAAAGCTTTTGAACTGAGGATATGCTTGGCCTCTTTCTAAACAAGGTAGAAGGGTCGGACAAAGTGCTCAAGGAGATGAAAGCTGATTTTTCTTCGTTGAACCAAATGGTGACCTGCCATTCGGTTTGCGTCAAACAACTTGAGACCCAAATGTGTCAAATCTCGGCACACTTAAATCCAAGACCAAAAGGGGGTCTTCCCAGTGATACTTTGGCAAATCCAAAGAACGGAAATGCTCAATGCATGTCAATTTCGACCCGGAGTGGTAAGATTATGGGAAGTGATGTGCATATTGATGACAAAGTGGGTCCAAGTAAAAGAAAAGATATTGTTTTTGAGAATGATGGACTTACCAATGAATGGAACAATGACACTTCCAACGAGGTTGATGATGTACCAAATTATAGTGTGGCAGACGAAGCTAAGAAGTCAAAGGTGGAGGTTGCTCCTCCCTCACACCTCAAAAGTCGTTGCCTAAAATTACTCCACCATTTCCTCAAAGATTGAAGAAGAGGGATGATGATGCCAAGTTCCAAAAGTTCCTTTCAAAATTTAAAACTCTTTATATCAATCTTCCATTGGTGGAGGCATTGTTAGAGATGTCTGGTTATGCAAAGTTTATGAAGGAGTTGGTCACAAAGAAGTGAAGCATGGATTTGGAGATGGTTGAAGTGTGCCATAGTTGTAGCGCTATTATGTCAAGCATGGTGGTCAAGAAGGATGATCCGGGGGCATTTACTATCCCTTGCACTATCGCGATGATTGAATTTGCCAAAGCTTTGTGTGATTTTGGGGCAAGTATCAACTTCATGCCCTATGCCATTTACAAGCAACTTGGGTTGGGTAAGCCTAAGTCAACAACTATGCGTCTTCTTATGGCTGATCGATCTATCAAGCGTCCTTTTTGCATTCTCTATGATATTTTGGTGAAGGTGGACAAGTGTATATTTCTGACAGATTTTGTAATTCTTGATTGCGAGATTGATGCCGAGGTTCCTATCTTTCTTGGTAGGCCATTTTTTTCTACCGGGAGAGCTCTTGTTGATGTAAAAAGTGGTGATTTGAAATTCTGAGTAAATAATGAGGAAGTCACTCTCAACGTATGCGAATCTATGAAGCACCCGAGTAATCTACACGTGTTATCGGTTATTGATGTGATTGATGAAGCAGTTGCTAGTGTGGGTGACATTTCATGTGTTGGTGAATCTTTGGCTGTCGTCCTGTTAAATTACGACGAGGGAGATATTCAAGATTATAATGATGTGGTGGCTGCTCTATTGGGTTTAGGATCTTATTCTAAAAACCCTTTGAAGCTTTATATCGATTTGAAGAATAGGGAAAGTCCCCCAGAAAAACCATCCATTGAAGAGCCACCAATGTTTGAGTTGAAGGTACACCCTCCGCACCTTCGATATATGTTCTTGGGAGCTAACAACACGTTGCTCATGATTATTGTTGTGGACTTGTTTGAATGGAAAACTCAAGCCCTTGTCAGTGTGTTAAAAAGGTTTATCAAAGCTATAGGGTGGACGATTGCCGACATTGTGGGAATTTCTCCAGGAATTTGCACCCACAAGATCCAATTGGTAGTGATTGTATACCAAGCATTGAACATCAAAGGAGGTTGAACCCACCTATGATAAGGGTTGTCAAGAAAGAGATCTTCAAGTGGCTTGACGCTTGCGGATAGCAAGTGGGTGAGCCCCGTTCAATGCGTTTCAAAGAAAGGTGGTATGATTGTGGTCCTGAATGAAAAAGGTGAACTTGTGCCAATGCAACCGGTTATCGATTGGCGTGTATGTATGGAATATCAGAAGTTAAATGCAAGTACTGAGAAAGATCACTTTCCAATGCCCTTTATGGACCAGATACTTGATAGATTGGCGGGTCGTGGATGGTATTGCTTTTTTGATGGGTACTACAGTTATAACCAAATCTTCATTGCACCTGAAGATCGAGATAGGGCTACTTTCACATGCCCCTATGGAATGTTTGCTTTTAAAAGAATGCCTTTTGGGTTGTGTAATGCATCGGCAACTTTTCAGAGGTGTATGCTCTCTACCTTTGCTGACATGGTGGAAGACTCGATGGAAGTCTTCATAATTGATTTCTCAGTTGTGGGGGATACATTTGAAGCATGTCTTGAGCACCTTGGTAGAGTCTTGCAAAGATGTTTTGAAACAAATCTTGTTCTCAATTGGGAAAAATGTAACATAATGGTTAAAGAATGTATTGGGTTGGGGCACAAAATTTCGGGAGACGATATATAAGTGGATCAAGCTAATGTTGAAGTTATTGCCATGTTACCTCCTCCTATCTCGGTTAAATTGATAGAAGTTTCTTGGGCCAGCGGGCTTCTATCGGAGGTTCATAAAAGACTTCTCTAAGATAGCTCATCCTCTTTGCAAGCTACTTGAGAAAGAATGTGTTTTCATGTTTGATGAGGCTTGTATGAATGCATTTGTGTGTCTAAAAGATAAGTTAGTATCAACTCCGATCATTCTTGCTCCGAATTGGGACAACTCATTTGAGCTACTGTGTGTTGCTAGTGGTGTGGCTTTGGGAGCTGTACTTGGTCAACGAAAAGGCAAGTTGTTTTATTCGGTCTATTACAACAAGAAATACCTTGAATGTAGCTCAAAAGAACTACACCGTCACTGAACAAGAGTTGTTGGCTGTGGTGTATGATTTTTAGAAGTTTCAAGCCTACTTGTTGGGAACAAAGGTGGTGGAACACACCGACCATGAAGCTATACATTACTTAATGGCCAAAAAGAATGCAAAACCAACATTGATTCGAATGGTGCTACTGTTGCAAGAGTTCGACTTTGAAGTCAAAGATTGAAGAGGGTATGAGAATCAAGTGGCCGACAATTAATCAAGGCTGGAAACGAGTGTGGTTCTCTCCGGTGAAAAAGATATTGAATAAGCTTTCCCCGATGAGTCGGTAATGATTGTGTCAATAGGTACCACACCTTGGTATGCTGATTTTACCAATTATTTGGTATATGGATTTCTTCCCGATGGGCTGAAATTTTACCAACAAAAGAGATCCCTTTTTGATGTAAAGAAATATTTGTGGGATGAACCATATCTATTCCGGGAGTGTGCTGATTATATAATTAGAAGATGTGTTCTGGAGGTTGAGGTGGACGCCATTCTTAATGCCTGCCATGCGTCACCGGTTGGTGGACATCACAGTGGGGTGCGTATTGCTGCTAAAGTGTTGTAAAGTGGTTATTATTGGCCGATATTGTATCAAGAAGAGAAATTCTTTGTCAGAAAGTGCTTTCAATGTCAAAGGTAAGGAGGAGTATCGCGATGGCATGAACTCCCTGTTACTCCTATATTAGAGGTTGAGTTGTTTGACGTATAGGGAATCGACTTTATGGGCCCTTTTGTGAGTTCTTATGGGAACAAATATATTGTAGTAGTTATTGACTACGTCTGTAAATGGGTAGAGGTTGTGGCCTTACCTAACAAAGAAGGAAGAAGTGTGGTAACTTTCCTCAAGCGGTACATTTTCACAAGGTTTGGTACTCCGCGAGCGATTATTAGTGATGTGGGCTCCGACTTTTTGCAACCGAATGTTTGCATCATTACTGAGCAAATATGTAGTCAACCATAAGGTTTCCACCCCTTACCATCCGCAAACAAGTGGGCAAGTCGAAGTGTAAAACCAGGAAATCAAAGGGATTTCGACCAAAACTGTTAATTCAATCATTCTGATTGGTCCCAAAAGTTAGAGGATGCTCTTTGGGCATATAAAACTGCATTCAAGACTCCGATTGGCGTGTCCCCATATCAATTGGTCTTTGGTAAAACTTGCCATCTGCCGATTGAACTTGAGCATAAAGCATTGTGGGCCTTGAAGGCCATGAACTTGAATTGGGAAAATGCATCCAAGGATCGTGTTGACCAACTCCATGCTTTGGAAGAGTTTTGGCTTCGAGATTTTGAGAGTTCAGTTCTTTATAAGGAGAAAATGAATAAGTGGAATGATGCCAAAATCCTTCATCGAGAGTTTAGAGTTGGTGATTATGTGTTACTCTATACCTCTCGTTTGAGACTCTTTCTGGGAAAGCTCAAGTCCAGATGATCGGGTCCATTTAAGGTGAAGCGTGTGTTTGAAAATGGAGCAATTGAAGTGGAAAATGAGAATGGGTCGATGTTCAAGGTGAATGGACAATGACTTCAAATTTATTTTTGAGAGCACCCACCCCAATGTGATGTTGATTGATATGGAGTATTTGGAAGATACTTAAAGGAATGTCCATGTCGTGCCACGATTTTAAATAAGGCACTTCTTGGGAGGCAATCCATGTTGTATTTTTTGTTGTTTTAATAATGTTTGTTGGTTTTGTAGATTGGAGTCGTGTTTCGGACAAGATATTGAAAGGCGAGGCTGGACTACTTGGCGAGTCACCTAAATTGCCCGATTATCTCCCAACTTCATTGCCCCTTGAGAGCCATAAATGATGGACCTCTTTGATGTTTCGGTGAGCTGTATGTCAACTCGGCATATCACCGAGCAGTTCGGTGAGGCCGATCTGGATCGCCCTTTGGCCCCTTGGAAGGCTTGCTTCTTTGATAATTTCGGTGAGTGGCAATCCATTAGGTGCATCACCAATCGTTCGGCGACGTTAGTTCCATCGCCTAACAGGGTGCGAACTGAACAGTTTTAAGCTTTTCAATATTAAATCTTCATTTTGTTTGAACTTTTTCACTCTCCTTCGCATACCATCATACCTTAGCCTTTCATTTTACATTTTTGCATCGTACTTGTTGATCTCGGAGTGTGATTGGATTCATTTCTCCTCCCCATCGTCGTGCTTGCCTTTTATTGTCTTCTTTGAGGTCAATACCCCTTGGTTTTGAAATATTCTTGCCGTTTTCATTGTGTTAACTTGATATTATGTGGGTAATTGGTTGATTAGATGTGTGTATACCTAAAGTTATATCCTTTTACTTTATTTGTGGTATTCAAATTCGTGCATGTCGATTTTTGTGCATTTTGTCCCTATTTTTTGTGGGTAGTTGTTAATTTTTGTTGTGGGTTGTTGAATCGTTGATGGGTGAAGTTTGAGTAGCCCCAATTTTGATCAAATAACTTGAAATTGCCTGATAATGAATTGGGTGATACCATTTTTAGGGCAAATTCCTCGTTTAGTTAATTTCAAATCAATTAGGGGAAGTCTGAGTACCCCGGGTGAAAATTGGGTAGTAGGTCTTGCCTATTTGATGTTAATTAAGCTTTAATTGTTGTGTCGTGAGCTGATAGTTGATAATCATAAAAACATTGGGGGGTGATGCACTAGGTCAATTTGGTGAGCTAAGTCGAGCTCGCCGAATTGATTCAGTGTGTCACCTATTGCACTCCCCATTGCCTTTTTGGTCTGTGTTTGTGCTATTTTATTCTATGACATTCGACGAGCTCTCTGTTGCTCACCAAGTGAGTTCGGCATTTCACCGAGTGGCATTTTCATTGACCTATTGACCTTAATTTTTACTGATTTTTATCTTGAACTTTCAGTGACGCTCTTCTAGCTCTCCTAATTAGTTCAGTGACTTGCCAACCTGTTTGGCGAGTCTTTCTGCAAATTTTTGTACTGACTATTTTGTAACATGTTTCATTCAACTCTTTTGTTTGTTTTTTGGTTTTCACAGGTATGGCTAGACCCAAGATTCCCACAAAAGGACCACCAACTCGGAAGAAGGTCAAAGGGGTGGTAATTGCTTCAGAGGTTGTGCAGCCCCGACCTCCTCGCCCTCAAACTTCGAAGGTCAAGTGGAAGGAAAAGCAACAAGTTATTGAAATTTCTAGTTCGGAGAGCGATGACAGCCCGATTCAGTTCACATCCTGTAGCTCTGACGGAGAGTAGGTTGAGCAGTCTGGGGCCTCGATTGCAGAATGAATCAAACAAACGCGCTCCGAGCTGCGCTCTAAGGCAGCTCACGATCCACTGGCGATGGCTTCTACTACTATTGCCCCACCTAAGCCACCAGTGGATCCTACTCCTACTTCAGTTGTAGCTCCGACCTCGGTAAATCTTCTGAGGTCGATGAATAGACTTAAAGCCGAGGGTTTGAGAACTATCCTCCAGGAAAAGAGGTTGTCCAAATATGGTGTGGTGGACAGGATCCTGAGGTGTGGGAAACTTTACGTTTCCACAAATTCAAAATTTTCACAAATCCTCGGAAGCCAAACGTACCAACTTGGGTCCGAGAGTTTTATTCTTCTTATGCTGAGTTGATCCCTAAAGGGAAGAAGCAGGCCCGGTCCAAGGCACTAGTTGACTTCGTGATGGTGTGGGAAAAGAAGGTGATGTGCAGTCAAATGGAGATTAATGATCCACTCAACTACACAGTCAGGGTATGGCATTCATTGGCTGATAAAATCAAGACCAACACTTTGGATGATCTAAAGGGGTGGTTGGCCCCTTTTCTTAGTGATGCGACACCTTCTTGGCATGAGGCAGGTTCTATTATCGACAATAAGGATATGAACATTTCAGCGAGGTACTGGTTCGGATTCATCAGCAGCACACTCATGCGATATCAGAATGAGTCCATCTTCTAGCACCCGAAAGCTGCACTTCTATGATGTATTATGGATCGCCAAACGCTGAACTTGGGTATAGTCATTGAGCAAGATATACTAATCAGGGCAAAGCAGAACTAGACTTCCCTACCTTTCCCTTTTTTTATTAGCGATATTTGCTGGTGTGCCTTTCGAGGCAAAGACGAATGTTGAGGTCACCCCAACCTCGTCTTGCGACATTCGGTGGATTGAGGCAGAATACTTTAGGGATGAGGCAGAGAGGAAGAGGAAACCCCCGGTGGACACATCCCTAATTGTTGATGTTGAAGCTATGGAGACCGGTTCTCCCCCTTCTGCAGTTGAGCCGATAGGTATACCTGCTCCCGATGCTCCAGCCACTTCTGCACCTACACCTGCCACCTTCTCTATCCCTGCACCTGCCCCAGTTCCTGGCTCCCAATATTTGACACAGGCCATGACTATAAAGATGGGACACCTTGCCCATTCGGATGAAGTGCGGGCTTCGAGGTTCGAGGCAGTTGTTCCTAGTTTTATTGAGTATTCCATAGCTGCGACACTTTCTCCTATTAGAGTGGAGTCAGAGGATCAGCGCCGAGTTATCACGACTCATGGGTTGGCTTTGGATGCCCTAACCACTCGAGTGGAGGAGTCTTAGAAGAAAGAGGATAGTACTACGGAGTTGACAATCGTGAGGGCTGACATTGATGGGCTATGCCGGGATGTGGACGTGTTAAAGTACATGTATATCACAATGTTGTGGGGTAGCGTTGACATCCCCGAGGGCTCGATTTCTGAGATCCCTCCACCTACTACCCCCAGAGCCACTACTGTCGTTGATAAGTCAAGGGAACACCCCGGAGACGAATAAGGAGGAGTTGGCTCAAGAGCGAGAGGTGTATGCAGACCTTGAGGACCTGGAGGATGACATGGTGAGGGCTACATGTGTGGCTTCTCTACGAGATACATCAATGGTTTGTCCGAGTGATACCACGACCACAACTGCATATGAGCCAGGCACTGATGCCCAATTTGAGGCCACCACACCTTGAGGCAATGCACATCCAACTTAGCTGGATAGAGTTTACACTCTATTCCTTTATTTCTGTTGATTTTTTTATTCTTTTTCGCATTGAGTACATTGCGTACTATTTTCTATGTAGTGAAGGCATTTAGGCCTACCCCTTTTTATTATATGTTCTTTTGTTTTGTTTTGATGCTATGACTGATGTTGTTATTTTGCTTTGAAATGAATGTCGTCTTCTCACTCTCTATTTATGATTGTTGATGAATGTGGGCAATGTGAATGATTGGTGGTTGTTCTTTTGTACATTTGAGTGTCAATTGTTATCAATATCGATGACTTGAATAGTGCTCTTGATGAACGATATGTTTGTGTGAGTCCATTGAGCTAATTTAAGTTGCATAGTCTTGTGTGAACTCTTATCATCTCATTGTGACTAGTTGAATGTCAAAATGAGTCTTGCAATGAGCGTTGCACGCAAGCTTGTCTCGTAGAGTTGTGATCCACAATTGTGTTTTGATGCTATGTGTGGTGAGCTATGCTTGAAAGGTGTGTATGTTGATACCTAGAACTTGCCCCGTTGGTCCAATTGATTAGCATTGGTAAATGAAAGAAATGATCTTAGGCATGGATTTTTGAGAGTGAACCTAATTACTATACATTTGTGTCATCACCTTGTGAGTGTGTGAACCCAACTTGGCACAATTTGAGCCTATCCTTTTCTTTGGTTGAAACCCGAATGCAATGATTTTAGCTAGTTGATTGAAATTACCATGTCTTTCCCATCTATAACCTTCGTGAAGCATTGGTTTATTTGAATAGCCAACTTAGGCCAAGGTGTAGTAAGAATAAAGAAAGAAATTGAGCTACAAGTTTGTGAACTCGATCCTTGGAAAGATATGTGTGAAAAAGATGGAACCCCTCCATATATTAAGAAGAGAGAAAAAGAGCAAAAGAGAAAAGCAAAGAGATGAAAAGAAAAGAAAGAAAAGAGCCAAATAAAATTGTGGTTTTGTGCGTTGTTGTGGAAATAAGAAGATGGTATGTCAAAAAACTTTTGTGTGTTATGAATAGACCAAGGATGAGGTTGGAATTTGAAAAGTATGAAAGAAAAGGAAAAGAAGTGAAATTGGAACCATGCTTCAAGAAGGTAGAGTCACTAAGCCAAAATGATCATACCATGAACCTCAACCTCATTAGAAGCCTTGTAAGACCTTTTTGATCCTACATAAGCCTTGTGGATATCAGTTGGAAAATACGGGCAAGCCTATGGGTAAAGTCGTGCATGTTTTTCTCATTTGGAAGTGTGAGTGTTGTTTTTGATTACTTAATGATGATCTTTGTTTGGCTTTGTGAAAGCATGGAATCATTCTTGATGTGAGGGCATTCCAATACTTTTTTTGGGAATAAATTTGCGTTTAAAGTGAGCATTTGTGAGCATGAACTCTAATTGATGATGGCTAGTCAGCATTTAAAACTTTGAGTGCACATTTGAACCTTGCATGTTTGAATTGAACCTTGTGTGCATTCTCATGTAGATTCTCAAGGAGCACTGTTTGTAGACATCCATGTTGAACTGATAGATCTCTTGTTTTACTTGAGGACAAGCAAAAGTTTAAGTTGGGGGTGTTGATGAGTTGGGAATTTTGTCTCATTCCGGGCTTGTTTTCCATTGATTTAGTGTTCTTGATGCCTATTTTATTCGTAAAACTGAGTATAATTTGTTTATGTGCAATCAGGGAAGCTTGGGAACAAGACAAGGGCATCATGTTGCAAAAAGAAGCAAAAAGCTAGAAATCTTTAAGAAAAAGACGTTGGAGCTCACAAAATGCCACTCGGCGACTCGCTGAGTAAGCCTGCAGCTCGCCAAAACTTCCATCGAGCTGTCTAAGGAAGCATGTCCACTCGGCGAGCCAAGGATTATATCGGTGATGCGTCGATCAGAAATGCGAGATCGACTCAGATCGCCCAAAGTAACAAAACAAGATGGTGCAGAAATCAAGTTCAAGAGGGTGAGAAGGAACAATTGGGTGAATTGTTGAATGGTTCGACGAGCCCAACTTATCTTTCCTATTTGACCTAAGTGCTAAAATGTGTAAAAAAATTTGAGAGTATAAATTGATTTTTTGAAAAGGGAGAAGACATCAGTTAAGGTAGACGAAGAAAAACTTTTACTTTAACATTTTTTAGAACAATTCTTGTGTGGTTTTTACATCTTGAGACTTTGGGTGTAATTGAAATTTGTAGCATTCGGTCTTGAAAGACTTTGTTCATCAATGGAGAATCTTTTTGGTAACAATTTCTTCACTTTTGCTATAAGTAGCTAAAACCCCAACTCCTTAGGGGTGTGAATATGTGATCAATTGTCTAATTAGCTTATGGGTATTGCTAAATACTGAATTTAATGTTGAATTGGAATGGGTTCAGTTGTGAATTCGTGTTTTCAATTATTGTCTGAAGTTCCAAATTCAAATTTATATTACATCTCTATGTTTGCTTGAAAAAGAGGTTTTAGAGTGGAATTTGTATTTGATAATTGTTTAGACTACTGTCTTTGCTTCCAGGCTTGTAAAAGTGGGTTGAATTAAGGAATTAGATTGTTTTGCAATGTTTTGCTTGTTGAGGTTCGTAAGAACTCACTTGATGCATTATGGCTGACTGAAAAAATAACTATTATAGACTTGATCTATCCTACCCATTAAGATTCAACAACTTATTGCAATTTGTAATTATCCATCAGCAAAATTGATAATTGATGACCCACAAACTCCTAAGGTTCCATCTCTAATTGGTAAAACCCCGTGTTGATCGTTGCATTATAATTGGTTACTAAACCCTCACATTATTTATATTTAAAATTTGAAGATTTACGTTACGCTTCTTTTTGCTTAATTTTACCTACAAAAGATTAGATCATTATAGTACTTCGTAGTAGAATTATTTACTACAACACTCCTTGTAGGATCGACCCCAACTCTTCATTGGGCTTTTACATGCTAGCGACCACCTACACCTTAAATTATAAGAGGTGTAGTTGAGAGTTATCACTAACGTTGTGGCCGAAACTCTTAGTCGCAAGTCTATATGTACTTAAAGTAATTAGAAACTGGAAACATAGAAATTACTATAGAATTGCATTACTTTTATAGTTTACAAGTTCAGGTAGTTAACTCAGGGATAAAGGAGTTTCAATTCAAAATGTAGCGGAATCGTCACTTGTATTAGAGGTGAAGGAACAACAATATAAGGACCCATACTTAATATAATTAAAAGAAGGAATACCAAAACTAAAGAAAGCAATTTAGAGACATACAAAAGATTGAGTTCTCATGTATCAAGGTAGATTATGTGTTTCAGATTTGGGCAAACTTCGAGAGAGAATAATGATAGAGGTTCACCATTCATGTTATTCAATTCACTCTATGGCATCAAAAATGTATCATGACCTGAAGGAGGTCTATTGGTGGAATTACATGAAGTAGAATGTCATAGAATTTATGGCTCAGTTTATGAATTTTCAGCAAGTAAAAATAGAGCATCAGATGCCTGGTGGATTAACCCAGTCTATAGAACTCCCAATGTTAAAAAGAGAGGTGATTAACAGGAATTTTATCATAGGTTTTCCCCGCACTATTGATAACGCTCAACTACACCTCTTATAATTCAAGGAGTAAGCGGTCGCTAGCAAGTAGGGCTGCGTATCGGTCGGTTCGGTTCGATTTTGAAGTTTATCGGTTTGACTTATTGGTTATCGATTTGTAGAGATGCTAAACCGTTAAAGAACCATTAAAATATTGACTTGTCGGTTATTAGTTTATCGGTTATTGATCGTTATCGGTTTAACCGTTAAGATTTGACACAAAAAAAAAGTCAGTAAAAATCACGTAGAAACAAGGTGACTAACCAAATGAACCATGCACATGAGTTCACAAATAACATCTTGCTAAAAAGCAAACACTTTTACATTGTAGAATACCCAAGAGTTTGAGACAGCCAAAAATAAAAGTAGAAAATTAAACTCTAAGTCAAGGACTTTATGTACAAAATGATAAAAATATAATTATTTAATTTACTATCGGGTTATCGGTTAATCCGTTAAGAAAAACCTCAAACCGTTAAGAACCGATAACCCGATAACAAAAAAAACTAAAACCGCTATCAAAACCGCTAAACCAATAACCCATTACGGATAAATCAATAACTTTTTTTTGGTTTGGGTTATCGATTTCAGTTCGGTTTTGAACAACCCTACTAGCAAGTATAAACCCAACGAGGAGTTGGGGTCGATCTCACGAGGAGTGTTCTAGTAAAGAATTCAACTACGAAGTGTCATAGTAATCGAATCTTTTGTAGGTAAAAGTAAGTGAAACGAAGCATAATGTAAATTTTCAAATTTTAATTATCAACAGTGAGAGAATTTTTAGTAACCAATCTTAACAAAACGTGTAACACGGGGTTTTAGCAGTTAGAGATGAAACCTTAGGAGTGTGTGAGTGATCAATCACCAATTTCGCTGATGGGTACCAATTTCTATAAATTGCTGAATCTTGATGGGTAGGATAGATTAAGGCAATAATGCCTATTTTTTCAATCAGCCATCATGCATCAAGTGAGTTCTTACGAACCTCAACGAGCATAGCAATACAAAATGATCTATATCTTTAATTCAACCCACTCTCACAAGCTACGAAGCAAAGACTACAGTCTAAATGATTATCAATTGCAAATTCAACTCTAATGCCTCTTTTGCAAGCAAACATAGAAATCTAAATTAAATTTGAATTTGCAACATCATATTATAATTGAAAACATGAATTTACTACTGAACCCATTTTCATATAACATTAAATTCAGTAATTAGCAATACCCATAAGATAATTAGATAATAGATCACATATTCACACCCCTAAGGAGTTGGGGTTTAGCTACTCATAACAAAAGAGAAGAAATTGTTACCAAAGAGGTTCTCCATTGTTGAACAAAGTCTTCAAAGATCAAATGCTACAAATTAGAATTAAACCCAAAGTCTCCAATCTAAATACCACACAAGAATTGTTCAAAAAAATTCACCAAAGTAAAAGTTCAACTTAATCTAGCTTAACTGATGACTTCTCCCTTTCCAAAAAATCAATTTATACTTCCACAAAAATTTCAGAAATTTACACACATGGGTCAAATAGGTGAGATAAGTCGTGCTCACCTATCCACTCGGTGATTCACTGAGTTGTTCCTTCTCGCCCCCTTGAACTTGATTTCAACACCATTTTGTTCTGCTACTTTGGGCGATCTGAGTCGAGCTCGCCTTTCTGAACGGCGAGTCACCAATATGCTCGTGGGGTCACTGAGTTGGCCTGCCTCCTTAGGCAGGTTGCTAGTTATTTAGGCGAGCTGCAGGCTCACTCGGCAAGTCACCGAGTAGCCTTTTGCGAACTCCAGTCTTTTTTTCTTTCAGTTTTTCTAGCTTTTTCACTTCCTTTTGCATCATAATGTCCTTGCCTTGATCTCACGCCTCCCTCGCTGCACATCAACAATTTCTCATTAGTTTTGAGCACAAAATAGGCATTGCGGACACTAAATAAATGGAAAACAAGCCCTAAATGAGTCCAAATTCCCGATTCATCAACACCTCCAACTTTAGCTTTTGCTTGTCCTAAAGTAAAACAAGAGATCAATCAGTTCAACATGGATGTCTACAAACATTGCTTCTTGAGAATCCACATGAGAATGTACAAAAGGTTCAATTCAAACATGCAAGGTTCAAATGTGTACTGAAAGTTTCAAACTCTGACTAGCCATCATCATTTAGAATTTGTGCTCACAAATGCTCACCTAACACACAAACTCATGTCCAACAAAAGTATTCAAATGCCCTCACATCAAGAACGATTCCATGCTCTCACAAATTCAATCAATCATCATCTTTAAGGAATCGAAAATATGGCGCACACTCTCAAATAAGAAAAACATGCACGGCTTTACCCTTAGGTTTGCCCGTATTTTCCAACTAACATCCACAAGGCTTATGTAGGATCAAAAAGGTCTTCCAAGGCTTGTAATGAGACTGAGGTGTAGTGTATGATCATGTAGGCTTATTGACTCTACCTTCATGAAGCATTGTTCCAACTTCACTTCTTTTCCTTTTCTTTCAAAAAAAATTTTCAATTCCCAAATCATCCTTGACCTATTCATAGCACACAAAAAATTTTGATACACCCCTTTTTATTTCAACACTATGCACAAGCGTACACTTTTATTCAAAACTTTTCTTTCTTTTCTTTTCTTTCTTTTCTTTTCATCTCATTTCTTTTCTCTTTTTTATATATATATGGTGGGGTTCCATCTTTTTCCCACATATCTTTCAAAGGATCGAGTTCACGAACTTCTTGCTCAATTTCTTTGTTCATTCTTACCACACTTTGGCCTAAGTTGGCTATTCAAACAAACCAATGCTTCATGAAGGTTATAGGTGGGAAAGACATGGCAATTTCAATGACCAACTTAACTCGCTGAGTTTATGTTTCAATCAAAGAAAAGGATAGGCTAGAATGGTGCCAAGCTGGGTTCACACACTTATAAGGTGGTCAAACAAAGGAATAGCAATTAAGTTCACTCTAAAGAATTAATGCCTAAGATCATTTCCTACATTTACCAATGCTAATCAATTGGCTCAACGGGGCAAGTTCTAGGTATCATCATGCACACCTTTCAAGTAAAGCTCACCACATATGGCATCAAAAAACGAATGTGGATCACAACTCTACGAGTCAAGCTTGCGTGCAATGGTGATTGCAAGACTCACTTCGACATTCAACTAGTCACAATGTGATGCTAAGGGTTCACACAAGACTATGCAACTCAAATTACCTCTTAGGACTCACACAAACATATCGTTCATCAAGAGCACTATTCAAGTCACCTATATTGATCATGATCGATACCTGAATGTACAAGAAAAAGACTACCAATCATTTACTTTGCCCACATTCATTTTAAGTATCAAAATAGCAACATCAGTCATAGCATCAAAACAAAACAATAAAACATACAATCAAAAAGGGGCAGGCCTAAATGTCTCCACCCCAACAAAAATAGTACGCAATGTCCTCAATGCGAAATAAAATAAACTAACAAGTGAAATAAAAAAATTGAGTGCAATGAAGTGTAATACCCGAGATTCAAGGGTGGAAGATTTTTGGGTTTTCTGGGTTCTGGTGCCAGTGACAGAGGCCACCTACAGACAGTAGATGGACTAACGAACCGTAGGTGGCAAGCCCAAGTTTTAAAAATGGAAAGTCTCAGAACCTTAATGACGGTCTTCCAGGACGGCCCGTCGATCTTTAATCGAGTCGTAGATACATCTCGTAGGTCTCCTCCAAACTTAGTCAAATTCTTAGGCCATGAGTTCTAACCTACGGTTGTAGTGTACGGACAGTCGATTGATCCATGAGCAGTACATTGAACCCATCATTGCAGGGTCAAATTTGACAGCCTCTGAATCTACCTACGAAATGACAGGACGGGTCGTAGGTCTAACCTACGGACCGTAGATAGGGGCCCGACAGTTATTCTTAAGGGGTCTTTTGGTGTTTTTCACCCAATGACTTATTTACTAACTTAAGTCGGTTTTCTCCATTCCCTAACACTACAAATGTCTATTCAATCCTAAAATCTACCCTTTTCAACCATTTTACAAAATTCCCCAAACCCTTCTCTCTCAAATATTTGTCTCTCTAGAATATAGAAGAAGAAGAAGGAGGAGGCAAGCTAGGGTTAAAGAAATCAAGCTTTCTTCATCAAATTGCTTAAGGAATTGAGACCCTAAGGTATGATAGTGTTCATCCATGGAGCCCTTTTCTCCATGGAGTCCCTAAAATCTCCAGTTTTAAGTTACAAATTCCCAATTGAAGTAAGGGTTTTCTTCAATGTCATGGGTTCTTTTCAATATTGATTTAGTTGATTGTTTTATTAACTATGAAGCATGAATTGAGTTGAATTTTGTGATTTGAGATGAATCCCCATGAACCCATGCCTTTTCCCCCAATTTCGAAAAGTTATGCTTGTTGGTGGGTTGAATTATAAGTGATGAAGTATAGGAAATCTCTATGAATCCATGCATAAATTATGATTTCTAAATTGTGCTTTTCATGATGAGATTATGAATGAACTAATGAGGATTTTATTAAAGTGAGCATGATCAATCAAAACTATGTTTTTTCCTCTATTATGTGCGCTCCTTCATTTATGGATAAATTGCCTTTTTATGGCTTTTTAAGCATGCGTTTGCATTGAATTGCATGATTTAAGAGGAATTCTCATGAATCTATGTGAACCCTAAGATTTGCAAGTTATGAGCATGATGAACTATGTAAAGATGAAGTTGATGAAATCATGTATGTCAATTATGAAGCTAATGATGAATTATGGGTGCTTTGAGATTGAAGTATCAAAGTTTATGATATGTTGATATTATGGTTGAGTTGTGAAAGGGTTTCTCACATAATACTCCCACTATGAATTTGAAACGAACAAGAGGCGATTACCCATGCTCTTAAGGAGGTATTTTAACGAAGGGACAAGAGGCGATCACCCATGTTCCCTAGAGATAGACAAGAGGCGATCACCCATGTCTACTTATGATAATTTAACTATGTCAAAGCCGTTGGAATTATTCTTAGCACCGAGTTGACAAGTGGCGATTACCCATGTCCCATAAACTATGTGCCACCATAGGATGATTGTCTTTGATAGACACTAGCTAGTGGATCCACATAAGCTAAACAGTTATGGTCTTACCTTGGCAAGTAGGACACCTTTTTTTGGTGTAGGGTAGACACTGGATTCAATGTTGATAGCTCACATGGTCTTACATGTCGTTTAGGGCAACTTCACACAAACAACTAAGAACTAAAAGTGTCGTCTTGGTTTATGCTTTGTGATTTCTATACCTTATCATGTTTAGCTTGGTCATTGCATCTCTTGAAAATGTCCCATTTTAGCATGTTCTAAATGTTTATGTGCATTGCTATCATACTTGGTACTTGATTGTACTAACGCATACTCTTGCCTACATTGACTTGTTAATGTAGGGCCCGGTGATTCTCTATCTATTCGCGGCTAGAGCTTAGTAGAAGATTGTTGAAAACTTGGTGAGTCCTCATCCATTCGAGGACATAGCCTAGTTGTTTCTTACTTTCATGTTCTTTCATTTCAGCATTGTACTGGGTTACGTCCCAAACCTTATTTCCAATTCTTATGTTAGATTGGTTGAGACATGAGATGTAGACTTCCGCTATTTTCTTAAAATATTTGTTATGAAATTGCCTTTTGAACTCTTAATCTATATGATCTTGTATGTTACATATGCTAAGTGGCATGTGTGAGGCCTTTCGGGGACTTGTACGCCTTGTCAGGTCTAAGGGGTACCTTGAGTCGTGACAAACTTGGTATTAAGAGCGCCAGGTTTTAAAAAGATCCTTGGATGTCTCATAAGCCACGTCGACTAGAGTTGTGTTCATGAGTGTGAAGCACGCCACATTTATGAATGAGAGGCAATAAGACTTTTAAGAAACTTCACTTCTTTCATTACTCCTAAGTTGTTCCATAGAGTTTAACTCTATATGTCTCTCTCCTAATCCCTATCCTATTCATTTCAGGAAATGGAGACTCGAAGAGCTTATGCTAGAAGGAATGCAGAAGAGAATGTGGATCAACAAGCCCCTCTTCAAGCTCCTCATGTTCCTGCCGACCCTTTGGCCGAACAATTGACTAATGCGGAGTTTAGGGCTGCTTTTCAAGTGTTGGCTCAAATAGTGATGGCCCAAGCCAATAGAGAGGTTGTGGCTCCCGTAAACCCAAATGTGGGTACGGCGGCATCCAGGGTGAGGGACTTCACTAGGATGAACCCTCCGGAATTTCATGGTTCTAAAGTTGAGGAAGATCCTCAAGAATTCATTGATTAGGTGTACAAGGTTCTAATGATCATGGGGGTTACACCGAAGGAGAAGGCAGAGTTTGCCTCTTATCAACTCAAAGGTGTTGCTCAACTTTGGTTTAACCAATGGAAAAGTGAGAGGGCACCTAATGAGGGTCCTCTTGATTGGGAGAAATTCAAGGTTGCTTTTCTTGATAGGTTATTTCCCCTTGATATGAGGGAGGTAAAGGTGCTTTAGTTTATCAACCTTCATCAAGGAAGCATGAGTGTGAAAGACTATGCTTTGAAATTTATGCAATTGTCTTGATATGCTCCTCCTTCTATAGTTGCCGATCCTAGGGCAAGAATGAGTAAGTTTGTTTCGGGAGTGTCCGAAATGGTGGTTAAAGAGTGCCGTACCGCTATGCTTATCTATAACATGGATATTTCTCGTCTCATGGTGTATGCTCAACAAATAAAAGAGGAAAAGCTTAAGGAAAGGTCTAGGGAGACAAAGAGGGCTAGGACCGGTGATGGAAACTTTTCACATTCAAGGTCTGATGGACATGGTCGTCCTGGATTTTGACAAAGGTTTTTCGGTGAAAGTTCCTCCAATGCTCCTCCCAAGTCCAACAAAGATAGGGTGTCTAACCCTAAGCCTCAAGGAGGAAATGGTGGTGGCTTTTCACTGACTACTTGTGCTAAGTGTGGGAAGAAGCAAGAGGGAAAATGTCTAGCGGGTTGTAATGCATGCTT
The DNA here is from genome assembly GCA_018342035.1 of Solanum appendiculatum. NCBI lineage: Eukaryota > Viridiplantae > Streptophyta > Magnoliopsida > Solanales > Solanaceae > Solanum > Solanum appendiculatum. The sequence continues at coordinate 195,232 of JAGDQO010002262.1, read as the reverse complement.
TGGTTGTGGTAAGATGGATCACAAGATAAGGGATTGTCCCTTAGTGGCTAAGAATGAAGCGGATAACCGTCAATGAACTCAACCTCAAAATTCATCGGGTTCTAGTGGAAGTCAAAAGCAAAACTGATTCTATGCACTTCAAGATCGCCATGAGCAAGAGGGTTCTCCCGATGTGGTTACCAGTTTGTTGAAAGTCTTTCACTTTGATGTTTATCCTTTGCTTGATCCCAGTGCTACTTTGTCTTTTGTGATTCCATAAGTGGCTATGAGGTTTGATGTTGTTCCAGATGTGTTGCTAGATCCTTTTCATGTCTGTACTCCTATTGGTGAATCCATTGTAGCTAGGAGATTCTATAGAAATTGCCCCGTCTCCTTATCCCATAGAGTCACTTATGTTGATTTTGTAGTGCTTGATATGTTAGATTTCGATATTATTCTTGGGATGGATTGGTTGTATTCTTGTTATGCTTTTATTGATTGTAGGACCCAAATGGTCAAATTTCAATTTCCTAATGAGCCTATCTTAGAGTGGAAGAAGGGAAATTCTATGCCTAAGGGTCGATTTGTGTCATGTCTTAAAGCTAAAAAGATGATCTCTAAGGGTTTCATATATCATCTTCCTAGGGTGAAGGATGTGGATTCCAAAACACCTACTCTTGAGTCAGTCCCAGTTGTTAATGAGTTTTTGGAAGTGTTTCACGATGATTTGCCAGGTATTCCTCCCGAAAGGGAAATAGACTTTGGTATTGACCTTCTCTCGGATACGCAACCTATCTCTATTCCTCCATATAGAATGGCTCCGACGGAACTTAAGGAACTAAAGGAGCAACTGAAGGATTTGTTGGCTAAGGGTTTCATACGACCAAGTGTTTCTCCATGGGGTGCTCCGGTCTTGCTTGTAAGGAAGAAAGATGGTTCACTTTGTATGTGCATAAACTACCGTCAATTGAATAAGGTTATCATTAAGAATATTATCCTCTTCCAAGGATAGATGACTTGTTTGATCAGCTTAAAGGGGCTAGTTACTTCTCTAAGATCGACCTTTGTTCGGGCTATCACCAATTGAGGGTGAAGGAAGATGATATTCCGAAAATGGCTTTTCGAACTAGATATGGCCACTATGAATTCCTAGTGATGTCTTTTGGATTGACAAATGCCCCGGCCGCTTTTATGGATTTGATGAATAGGGTGTTTAGAAAATATCTTAATATGTTCGTGATTGTGTTCATAGATGATATTTTGATATACTCAAGGAATGAGGATGAGCATGCCGATCATTTAAGGATTGTCTTGTAGGTCCTCAAGGACCAACAAATCTTTGCAAAGTTTAGTAAATGTGAGTTTTGGCTAAGGTCTATGGCATTCCTTGGTAACATTGTCTCTAGTAAAGGTATTGAGGTAGATCCTAAGAAGATGGATGTGGTTAGAAATTGCCTAGACCTTTATCACCTTCGGATATTCATAGTTTCTTAGGTTTAGCTGGTTATTATAGGAGATTTGTTGAAGGGTTTTCTTCGATTGCTTCTCAATTGACGGCTTTGACTCAAAAGAAGGTTAAGTTTGCTTCGTCCAAAGAGTGTGAGAGAGTTTTCAAGAGTTGAAAGATGGACTTACCTCGGCCCCAATATTGACTCTACCAGAAGGGTCCGATGGTTTTATGGCTTATTATGATGCCTCAAGAATTAGACTAGGATGTGTTCTTATGCAAAATGGAAATGTCATTGCTTATTCTTCAAGGAAACTGTGCATGAAAAGAATTATCCTACTCATGACTTAGAATTAGCGGCGGTTGTGTTTGCGCTAAAGATTTGGAGGCATTACTTGTATGGTGTGCAGGTTGACATCTTTACCGACCATATAAGTTTGCAATATGTGTTCCAACAAAAAGATCTAAATCTGCGCCAAAAGAGGTGGCTTGAGTTGTTTAAAGACTCTGACATGAGTGTTTTCAATCACCTCGATAAGGCTAATGTTGTGGCGGATGCTCTTAGTCGGTTATCTATGGTAGTGTTGCTCATGTTTAGGATGGTAAGAAAGAGTTGGTTCGTGATGTTCATAGACTGGCCCGATTGGGTGTTCGGTTGGCTGATTTCACTAAAGGTGGTGTTATGGTTCACAATGGTTCTGAATCATCCTTTGTGCATGATGTGAAGGCTAAACAAGATCTTGATCCTAATTTAGTTTAGTTGAAGGAAGCGGTGCTCAAAAAGTCCCTTGAGGCTTTCTCCCAAGGGGGAGATGGTGTACTTCGATATCAAGGTCAGATGTGTGTACCCGATGTAGATGACTTAAGAGGACAAATTCTATCAAAAGCCCATAGTTCTCGATATTCCATTCACTCAGGAGCTACCAAGATGTACCGTGATTTGTGAGAGGTCTATTGGTGGAATGGGATAAAGAAGGATATTACGGAGTTTATGGCAAAATGTCCTAATTGCCAACAAGTGAAAGTCGAGCACCAAAAGCCGGGAGGTTTGACCCAAGATATTAGTATTCCTACTTAGAAGTGGGAAGATGTGAATATGGACTTCATTGTTGTTTTGCCACGCACCCGGCGACAACACGATTCGATTTTGATTATTGTGGATCGTATGACGAAATCAGCCAATTTCATTCCCATCAAGGTTTCTTATTCGGCAGAGGATTATGTTAAGTTGTACCTGATAGAGATGGTTAGGTTACATGGAGTGCCTTTATCCATTATCTCCGATCGTGGTGCACAATTCACTTCTCAATTTTGGAAATCTTTCCATAAGGGTCTTAGTACTCGTGTTAAGCTCAGTACGGCCTTCCATCACCAAACCGATGGACAAGCGGAGCGTACTATCAAAACTTTTGAAGATATATTGAGATTTTTTGTAATTGATTTCAAGGGTAATTGGGATGATCATTTGCCTTTGATTGAATTTGCTTATAATAATAGCTACCATTCTAGTATTGGTATGGCTCCATTTGAAGCTCTCTATGGTAGGAGGTGTAGATCTCCTATAGGTTGATTCAAAGTTGGTGAAGTGGCTTTGATAGGTCCTGAGTTGGTACATGAGGCTATGAAGAAAGTTTGACTTATTAGAGAAAGGTTGAAAACGGCTCAAATTTGACAAAAGCCCAATGCCGATGTTAGAAGGAGAGATTTAGAATTTGATGTTGATGATTGGGATTACTTGAAAATTTCACCCATGAAGGGTGAAATGAGGTTTGGAAAGAAAGGGAAGCTTAGTCCCCGTTGTGTAGGCTCATATCAAAGTTTGAGACGTGTTGGTAAGGTTGCTTATGAACTTGACTTGCCTAATGAATTGTCATCGGTGCTTCCAGCTTTCCATGTCTCATTGTTGAAGAAATATGTTGTGGATCCTACATCTATAGTGCCATCGGAGAATCTCGACAAAAAGGATAGTCTTTCTTATGAAGAAGTTTCGATTAAGATTTTAGACCGGCAAGTCCGAAGGTTACGAAATAAGGAAGTTGCTTCCGTGAAGGTTCTTTGGAGGAATCAATTAGTTGAGGGTGCTACTTGGGAGCCCGAGGCCGATATGATGTCCCAATATCCTCATCTCTTTCCTTCCGATCATATTTTAGCTTGAGCTACCTAGTTTCTCATGGTTCATTCTTTTGGTTTCATGTGTTTTAGTTGTTTCCATGATTCCTTGATTTTGCATGTTCATGAAGAGTTTAACATTGTGAAAATGAGCTAGCTTGATTGATTTATCTATGATTATGTGTATTGAGTATGAGTGGAATAAGTCATCATGAAATGATGTGGTGAACATGCTTTAGCTTGGAGTTGATGTTTTCCTCCTCGGACATGTGCATTATGTGATTGCATTCTAGGTTGGGTTGTTAGCTTTTGTTTCTTGCCCTTCTTATGATGTCTTGATTCTCATTCGAGGATGAAAGTTCCCAAGGGGGAGATAATGTAATACCCCAGATTCAAGGGTGGATGATTTTTGGGTTTTCTGGGTTCTGGTGCCAGTGACGGAGGCCTCCTATGGACTGTAGATGGACTAACGAACCGTAGGTTGCAAGCCCAAGTTTTAAAAATGGCAAGTCTCAGAACCTTAACGACGGTCTACAAGGATGGCCCGTTGATCTTTCATCGAGTTGTAGATAGGTCTCGTAGGTCTCCTCAAGACTTAGTCAAATTCTAAAGCCATGAGTTGTAACCTACGATTGCAGTGTACGGACCGTCGATTGATCCACGAGCCATACATTTGACCCGTCGTTGCAGGGTCAAATTTGACAGTCTCTGAATCTATCTACGGAACAACAAGATGGGTTGTAGGTCTGACCTACGGACCGTAGGTCAAACCGTAGGTAGGGGCCCGACAGTTATTCTTAAGGGGTCTTTTGGTCTTTTTCACCCAATGACTTATTTACTAACTTAAGTCGGTTTCCTCCATTCCCTAACACTATAAGTCTATTCAATCCCAAAATCAACCCTTTTCAACCATTTTACAAAATTCTCCAAACCCTTCTCTCTCAAATATTTCTCTCTCTAGAAGATAGAAAAAGAAGAAGAATAAGGAAAGATAGGGTTCAAGAAATCAAGCTTTCTTCACAAATCAGATAGTTTGAAGTCAGAGAATATGAATTGCAAGGGATCATCTTAGTCCACCAAGCAATGGAAATGGTGAAATAGGTTTGAGAGAGATTGCAGACATCATAGAGTAGGTAGAAATCATATTTGGATATGCGACACCGAGATTTCGAGTTCACAGTTGACGATTGGGTTTTCCTAATACTTTTACCTATTATAGGTGTCAGGAGGTTAGGCAAGAAAGGAAAGCTTATCCCAAGGTGCATCGGTCCATAAACAAATATTGGATGGATAGGCCAAGTGTCATACAAGCGGAAGTTACATATTCATTTAGAGGCCATCAATCAAGTTATCCAGGTATCAATACTGTAAAAGTGCATCGGAGATCCCTTACGTATTGTGCCTATGGAGGATGTCCAAATTATAAAGGATTTATCTCATAAAAAATACCAAATGATATTCTTGATGATGATGTTTGAAAGATTAGAAATAAGGAATGGCCTTAGTTAAGGTGTTGTGGAGGAACAATAATGTTAAAGAGACGACATGGGAAACCCGATGAAAAAATGAGATCAAAATACCCCCATCTTTTTAAAATCTAAAGGTTCTCCTAAAAACTCCTTTTTGTGACATTGGTATAACATTTTAGATGTTAATGAGGTTAGTATGTGTGATATATTAAAGATAGTATTTTAAATGGAGGTATAACAATTAAGTTCTCAAAAGAATGAGGTATGTTCCTTTGAACACAATTATGAGTTTTCACAGTATGACGAGAATTTTGAAGAGTACGAACATATATATTTGTTGATTTATGCATCGATTGTACAATGGTATTGGCTGGCGAGGTCCATAGATGGGTTCTTGTACATTTCACGTTTTGGGATAGTTCATTTTACAAAGGAGACTGCCAAAATTTCAAGAAATCATCCTAAGACTTATCCCTTATAGTATTAATTCCATTCTAGGACGAATGCCCCTAAGGGTGTAATTGAAATTCTATGAATATAGTTTTCAACACATTAAGCTTTTTATCGATATTATATTGGAGTAGAGAGAAATATTTCCTTATTGCGAGATTGTGCTACGCAGCCTATAGGGTGGGCACCTAAGGCGGTGGAGATTTATTTTATGATGTATATAATATTTCATATGTGCTTGAACTCATTTCTTTTGCCCAATTAAGAATACAAACATTCCTAAACTCTCTCTAAGGGTTTCCCTTCAATAAAATAAAAAAACTACAATATTTCAATGTGATTTCACTACTAGAAAGTTCGTAGAGGCTATGATACTTGGTTGCTTGTGTTTTGAAGGATTCTTCAAGGAGAAGGAATCTCATTTTTAGGTTTCTTGCTTCTACTTTGAGGTAATAATATAACTCTTCATATTTATTTTAGTGAATCAAAGTAATAACTAAGCTATGTAAGATAGGACATTTGAATAAAGGGTCGGGAAATGGTGTCTGGATTGTTATATGAAGTTGGGCCTATTTTAAGGTTTTCCTGTATGTTGTTGTGGCTGGAATGTTGCGGAATTGTCGATACAATTTTTCTTGTTGTTGATATTCAACTAGAAGTGAAGCATAAGTTTAGTGAAGTGTTGAGTTATTAGTTAAGAATCATGCTTGTCGCTCGATAAATTGAGTAATAGCTATGTTTTAGCTTAACGCGAGTTCTATTGTTGTTTATTGTAGGTTAAAGTGTTGTAATGGTTTAGATTTGTCGTGTTTCAATGTTAAGCCATCTTATTTTCATCTGGAATGAAGTTTTTATCTTAATGACATTTATCGAGAGAGACAAAGAGATGCATTGTCTTATGGCCTCTATTCTGTAGCCAATATTTTGATTGTAAACATCTTGTTTATATCTAAATGGTTATGTACAGATCCTTAGAGTTAACTTAAGAGATAATCTCCCTAAAGTTAGTTTGGAAAAGCTTCTCAAAACAAGTTAAACCAAGAAAGTAAATTAAGAGTTGTTGAGTCTCTATTCAAGATAGTCCTTTGTCTACTTGTACTATCGAAATCCAAAATATATTATGCGCAATAACAAGGATCCCAAGTCAGTTCTTTGTAACGTATGCAAATAAGTTACTTGGTTAATAAGAATATAAATCACATTATTAAAGGGACCTTCACGACATACATTTAAGGTAGTTTATACATTAATGATGCCCTCTCAGTCCATATAATTACGGGCCATTAATGATGCCCATTTGTTGTTTTATATTGGACCTTTGAGGATGCCCCTTTTATTACATTGAATACTTCAATCCCTAACTATGCCGATAGGATAGAGAGACATTTATGCTATCAATTTCAACTAGTTGTGTATATGATCCTTAGAGAGATCCTTAAGTATAGGTTATATGCCTAACATGGTCCTCAGGTTCCAATATTATATCTATTTATGCCTTACATAGTAGTACATGATGTTTGTACTAACACCCCATTATCGGGGGCGTTGTATTTCATGTTGTAGGTTCTAATAGAGGTTCCAATGGACCCTCCAATAAGTTACTGTCGCATTATACATTTTTTTTATAGGCTCCACTTATCCCAGACCTCCTGAATCTATTGCTTGAAGTTGTTGTTCATATGTACAATGATGGTTCGGTCGAGGACTTTTCCCCGCAATATAATACATAAGACACTATTAAATTCTTCTAGACATGTAGTATATGTTTGTATGTTTTGAGTTGCCATATCAGCCTTAGTGTTAGCCTATGTCCCTAGTTTTGACCAAGTAGGCCTTATGTTTATATTTGTGTTGGGCTGGTTTTTGGCAGATTGCCCAATATAGAAATCTTTTTAGCCCCTTTAGTTGTCCTTATCATTCGGTCCAATGTATTTATATATTGGTCTTACTGGCCAAAGTAATTTAGGAGTACAATATATGAGTTATGTTTTGTATGCTCGGTCAGGTGAGAAAATAGTTAAGGCACCACTCTAGGTTTTGGACGTGACAAACTTGGTATCAAAGCACATCAAGTCCTAGGAGTCTACATGTCGTTACTAGTAGAGTATTTCTTATGAGTGTGTTGTATACCACACTCATAACAAAGAGGCTACGGGGCTTTTAAGGATAGTCACAATTCTTCATTTTTAGAAATCGTGCAGTAGAGATGACTCTTAGGTATTCAAGTCTAACTCATACTTTTTGCATGTTTATAGTGATGCCTGTCACTAGATTCACTACCGCTAATCAGCGATCCGACATAGATACATGAGAAGGTCCTAACCACACACTATTTATCTTTATAGATCTGCTTGAGGCCCAAAGTGAGTCACCAACCCCAATGGCCCCTATTCAACTTGCACCCGAGGAGATCAGAAGGGATCCTTTGCGTTTGGCTATTACAATTCTATCAGTACGTAAGGACAGGAGAGGAAGTCTAGTATCCCCTACCCCACCTGTCCCTATAGCACTTGACAGAGTTGGAGGTGATCTTGAACCTGAAGTTCCTCTATTTGATACAGAGGACAAATATATTAGAAGTGTAGTTTTGTTATTAACCTAGATGGTCTCCACATGGAAATAACAATTAAGAGCATTAACAAGTTATATACTAGGTGGCTTAGAGATTTTCAGGACCCGAGAGTTTATCAGTTTGAGTCCTCCAATATTTATGAGTTCTAACCTAAATGAGGACCCTTTTGAGTTTATTGATCATCTTTACAGGGTGCTTTGAGTTATGCCTTAGTAATGGAGTCACTTCATTTGGCATCCTTCATGTTATGGGACATCACCATTTTATGGATCAGGCCTTGGGAGTGTTGTAGGGGATTGAATACACCTCAAACAAAATGGGAGGATTTTCTAAGGTCTTTTTAGCTCACTATCTTCCATGAGAGGTTCCAGAGGCTAGAGTTTATCACATTTTAGCCCTCAAGCAGGGCAATATGAGTGTCAGAGAGTATAGTCTCAGATTTGACTAATTGGTCGTGTATGCTCATGATATTGTGAGTATGATGGAAGCAAGAGTTCATTGGTATGTGGCTGGCCTTGATTCACATTTTATTAGAGACTACACAGTAGCATCCTTGCACGGGGATATGCATATTTCTCGAATAAAAGCTATCGGCCAAAAAGTTGAGGACGTTGCTCATTAGATTGAGGATAATCAAAATCGAGAAAGAGTGCAACATAAGAAGGCTAGATATAGAAAATTTTATAGAGAGCATCAAGGTGGTGCTATGCCAAAAGTTTATCGACGATCAGCCTATCCTTCTAATAGTGCCCCACCCCAGTTACAAGGACTAAGTATGATCATTCGTTCAATATGGACATACTTAAAGTTCAAGGAGTGTCAGGTTCTCATCATCAAGAGCATTTAGGTCAGATGAGACCACCTTTACCACCTTGTGCCTTGTGTGGTAAGATCCACCTTAGGATGTGCCGCTAGGGTATAGAGGGATGTTATTGGTGTGGAATTCCCGACCATATTATGTGATTTTCTCTAAGTAGAAACAGGGATGGTGTGGCCCAACCTATAGGGTCAATAATAGCATCTGGTTCAGGCGGTGGTTAGAACTGCACTTATGCCTTAGCTGATCATCAAGACATTGAGTCATCTTCTTATGTTGTTACTGGTATATTATTCGTTTTCACTCATAATGTATGTGCGTTGGTAGATCCCAACTCTACTCTTTCATATATTAGCACGTTTGTTGCTAAAAACTTTGGGATGGAACCAAAATTATTGCTTACCCCGTTTATTATATCTACACCAATTGGAGAGTCGATTATATCTAGAAAGATTATTGAAAGTGTAAGATAATAATTTTCAATGGCCATACTTTTGATGATCTAGTAAAGATAAACTTTGTTGATTTTGATTTTATTATGTGTTTCGATTGGCTAGCCTCATGCTATGCCAATGTTGATTGTTGTACTAAAGTTTTCAAATTTAATTTTCAGGGCGAGAAATTCCTTGAATGGAAGGGCGATACTGCCACACCCAAGATTAGGTTTTTTTCTTATCTTATTGCACAAAAGATTATTTCAAGGGTGAATTTATCACCTAGTTTATGTTAGGAATACATAGGGTTTTTAAAAATATTTTTAGGATCACTCTAGGGTTTTTTAGGTTTAGATTTTTTTAGGGTTTAGGTTTTCTTGATGTTTAGGGTTTATGGTTTCTTAGGGTTTGGGGTTTCTTAGGGTTTAGGTTTTTTTAGGGTTTTTAGGAATTAGTGTTTAGGGTTTTTTAAATTTAAGGTTTTTCAAGTTTAGGGTTTTTAAGATTTGTTAGCCTTTTTTAGGGTTTCTTAGGATGTAGGGTTTAGAGTTTCTTAGGGATTAGGAATTAGGGTTAAGGGTTTAGGATTTATGATTTCTTAGGGTTTAGGATTTAGGATTTTAGGTTTCAATTTTGTTAAGGATTTTTTAGGGTTTAGGGCTTAGAGCTTAGGGTTTTTTTAGGGTTAGGATTTTTAAAGGTTTTATTTAGGGTTTTTAAAGCTTTTTAGGGTTTTTAGGGTAAGAGTTTCTTAGGGTTTAGAGTTTTTAGGGTTTAGAGTCTAGGGAATCTTTGGGTTTCTTAAGGCTTGGGGTTTAGGGTTTAGGATTTCGGGTTTAGGGTTTTTTAGGGTTTAGGACTTAAGGTTTTTTAGGTTTAGGGTTTTAAAGGTTTTTAGGGTTTTTTAGGATTTTTTTGGTTTAGGATTTTCAAAAGTTTTTAGGGCTTTTTAGGGTTTAGGGTTTTTTAGGGCTTAAGATCTAGGGTTTACGGTTTCTTAGGGTTTAGAGTTTAGGGTTTTAGGATTTTTAAGGCTTTTTAAGTTTAGGGTTTTTAAGGCTTTTTAAGTTTAGGGTTTTGTTAGGGTTTTTAGGATTTATGGCTTACGGTTTTTTAGAGTAATTTAGGTTTAGAGTTTTAAAAGGTTTTTTAGGGTTTTTTTTGGTTTTTTATGGTCTAGGGATTCTTAGGGATTAGGGTTTAGGATTTCTTAGAGTTTAAGGTTTCTTAGGGATAAGAGTTTTAGGTTTATTAGGGTTTAGAGTTTTAGGTTTAGGATATTTTAGGGTTTAAGGTTAAGGGCTTAGGGTTTTTTTAAGCTTAAGATTTTTTTAAAGTTTTCTAAAAGGTTATTTCAGAGAGTTTTAGGTTTAGAGTTTTTAATGTTCTTTAGGGTTTAGGGTTTCTTAAGGTCTAGGGTTTAGGATTTCTTAGCATTTAGGATTTTGTGTTTCTTAGGGTTTAGTTTAGGGTTTTCTAGGTTTTGGGGTTTTAAAGTTTTTTTAGGGTTTAGGGTTTAAGGTTTCTTAGGGTTTAAAGTTTCTTAAGGCTTAGAGTTTAGGATGTAGCGTTTAGGTTTTAGGGATTGTGTAACACCTAGGATTAGAAAAGGAGAAAAATTTCTAGTTTTTTTCAAGTCTTGAGCCAGTACAGACGGAGGTCACCTACGAACCATAGGTTGACTTACAGGCCATAGGTGGGAACCGTAGATGGTAGGGTAAATATTTTTAAAATATCAAGTTTTAGGATCCCATTGACAATTTACCAGGATGTCCGTCATTTCATGAACGAGTCGTAAGTAGGTCTCGTAGGTCCCTACAAACTTAGTCAATTTTTAAGGGTTTAAGGTTTGACTGACGGTTGGTATGTACGGTCCGTCAATAGACCTACGGACCATATATGGGGTCTTGTCGTTTAAAGGTCCAAAGCAATAGTTTCTGAAATTTTCTACGGTTGACCAGGACGGTCAATGGTTGGACCTACGGACCGTAGGTCAAGATCCGATAGTTAATTTTAAGGGCTTTTTAGTCTTTTGCCTAATTGACCTATTCCTCCTAGCCCCTATATAAATCTATTAAATCTAATTTTACCCCTTTCTGATCACTTTTCAAAAGATCCCCAAATCCCTCCAAGCTTCCCCAAATATTTTTCTCTCTAGAGGCTTGAAGAAGAAGAAGGAGAATCTAGGGTTTCCATTCAAATCTCCTAACTTCACCACTGATTTCAAGCTTTTGACATCAAGGTATGATAGCTTTCACCTATGGAGTCATTTCCTCTATAGGGTTCCTAAATTATCTTATTTGCCAACTTAGAATTCCCAATTGAAATTAGGGTTTTCTTCTATCTTATGGGTTCTTTCAAAATTATGATCTAATGGGTTGAATTAAGTCTTTTATGCATGAATTGAGTTAGTCGCATGATTTAAAGCTGAATTACCATGAACCCGTGCATGATTTATGATTTCCAAGCTATGAGTCTATGATGAAGTTATGAATGATCAAAGGATGAATTTTATGAAGATATGCATGTTCAATTATTAAATTCATGATTATTTAAGTTGCTTTGAGGGTGAAGAATTATTGTTGTTGTTGTTTTGAAAGGATTTCTCCCCTACTTCTCAAAACATGATTTGTGAAAAGCTTTTCTAACATGAAGGATTCATAAGGGTTGAAAGGTTTTCTCAACTAAACTTTGAATCAAGATTAAGGAGCTATTCTAATGAACTCTAGCTTGAATTGGCTATTTGATGTGTTTTCCATGACTAAACGCTAAAAAAAACCTTAAAAATCTTTAAAAACCCTAAACCCTAAAAAATCCTAAGAAACCCTAAACACTAAGCCCAAGAAACCCTAGCCCTATACCCTAAGAAACCCCAAACCCTAAGCCATAAGAAACCCAGGAAATCCTAGCCCTAAATCCTAAAAACCCTAAAAAATCTTTAAATATCCTAAACTAAAAAAACACTAAAAAAACTTTTAAAAACCCTACCTAAAGAATCTCTAAGCCCTAAACCCTGAACCCTAAACCCTGAACCTTAAACCCTAATCCCTAAAAAATCCTAAAGCTAACCTGTGAAACCATACATCCTAAGAAGCCACAAACCCTAAAAAACCTTTAAAACCCCTAAACCAAAAAACCTTAAAAACCCTTAACCTATAAAACACTAAAAAACCCTAAGCCCTAAACCCTAAACCCTAAAAACCGTTAAAAAACCTAAAACTAAAATCATAAACCCTAAGACACCCTAAAACGTAAGCACTAAGACCTAAGAAATCCTAAACCCTAAAACCTTAAAAACCTCTAAAAATACTTTTAAAACCCTAAACAAAACCCTAAGCTCAATCTCTAAAATCCTAAAACAAAACCTAAACCTACAATCGTAAACCCTAAACCCTAAACCCTAAGAAACCTAAACCCTAAGAAATCTAAACCCTAAGAAACCGTAAACCCTAAGAAACCCTAAATCCTAAGATATCCTAAACCTTAAAAAACCCTAAACCCTAAGAAACCCTAACCCTAAACCCTATGAAACCCTCAGAAACCCTAAATACTAAATCCTAAGAAATCTGAAACCCTAAATCCTAATAAACTTTAAAAAACCCTAAACCTAAAAAATCATAAAAATCATAAAAACCCCTAACCCTAAAAATACTAAAAAAACCTTAAAACTAAAACTATAAACCCTAAGCCCTAAGAAACCATAAGAAACCCTAAACCCAAAACCCTAAGAAAACCTAAACCCTAAGAAACCCTAAACTCTAAGAAATCCTAAACCCTAAAAAACCATAGAAAAACCCTAAACCTAAAAATCCCTAAAAACATTTAAAAATCCTAAACCTAAAAAACCCTATAAAAACCCTAAGCCCTAAATCCTAAACCCTAAAAAATCCTAGAAAAACCCCTAAGCCTATAACCCTAAGCCCTAAGAAACCCTAAACCATAAACCCTAACAAACCCTAAGAAACCCTAAACCCTAAACCTAAGAAACTCTAAACCTTAAAAAACTTTTTAAAAAACCCTAAAACTAAAAAGCCCTAAGCCTAATAAACCCTAATACCTAAACCCTAAATCCTAAAAACCCTAAAACATATACACTACACCCTAAGCCCTAAGAAATCCTAAACCCTAAGCCCTAAATCGTAAAAACCTTTAAAAACTCCAAACCTAAAAAAAACCTAAACTAAAAAAACCTAAGCCCTAAGCCCTACAAAACCCTAAGAAATTCTAAGCCCTAAGAAACCCTAAGAAACCTTAAACCTTAAAAAATGCTAAAACCAGAAAAAACCATTAACCTAAAAAACCCTAAAAACACTAAAAAAACCCTAAGCCCCAAACACTAAACCCTAAAAACCATAAAATAAAAACTAAATTGTAAACCTTAAACTCTAAAGCCTAAGCCCTAAGAAACCCTAAACCCTAAGAAGCCCTAAATCATTAAAAACCATCAAAATCCTTTAAAAAAACTAAACTTAAAAAACCCTTAAAAACTGTAAAAAGCCCTAAACCTAAAAAATCCTAACTCCTAAACCCTAAACCCTAAAAAACCCTAAATCTAAAACTATAAACCCTAAACTCTAAACCCAAAGAAACCCTAAACCCTAAAAACTCTAAAGACCTCTTTAAAAATATTTAAAAACCCTAAACCCTAAAAACCCTAAACAAAAACTTCTAAAAACCCTAAACCCAAAAAACCCTAAAATAAACCCTAAACCCTAAGAAACCATGAAAATCCTAAATCTAAAAACCCTTAAAAATCTTTAAAAGCCCGAAACCTAAAAAAGTCTAAAAAACCCTAAACCCAAAAAACCTTTAAAAAAAACCCCTAAACCCTAAATCCTAAGAAACCCTAAACACTAAACCCTAAATCAAAAAAACCCTAAACACTAAACCCTAAGAAACCCTAAATAGTAAAAAAACGCTTAAAATCCCTAAACCTAAAAGACCCTAAAAACCTTTAAAAACCCTAAGTCCTAAACACTAAAAACCCTAAAAAAATCCCTAAACCTAAAATCCTAAACCCAAAGTAACCCTAAACTCTAAAACACCCTAAAAAAACATTAAAAAACCCTAAACTAAAAACCCTTTAAAATCCTCTAAAAACACTAAACCTAAAAAACCCTAAGCCCTAAACCCTAAACCCTAAAAAATCCTAAACCTAAAACTCCAAGAAACCCTAAATCCTAAACCCTAAGCCCTAAGAAACCCTAAGAAATATTAAACCATAAACCCTAAGAAAACCTTAAAAAAAACAAAACCTAAAAAACCCTAAAAAAAATCTTAAGACCCTTAACTTAACAAAACACTAAAAAAACCATAAACCCTAAGCAATAAAAAGTCCTAAACCCTAAAAAAGCCTAAAAATCCTTAAAACTTTAAAAACCCTAAGCCTAAAAAATCCTGAAAAACCTTTAAAACCCTAAACTTAAATACCCTAAGCCCTAAAAAACTCTAAATCTAAAACCTTAAACCCTAAGAAACCCTTAACCCTAAGTCCTAAGCCCTAAGCCCAAAGAAATCCTAAAAAACCCTATAGCCTAAGAAACCTAACCCTAAGAACCATAAATCGTAAATCCTAAGAAACCATAAACCCTAAAAAACCTTTTAAAACCCTAAAAAAATTTGAATCCCTAAAAGATGCTAAACCTAAAACCCTAAACCTTAAAAACCTAAAAAGCCTTAAAACCCTAAATATAAAAAACCCTAACGAAACACTAAAAAAATCTTAAATAACCTTTAAAACACTAAACCTAAAAAATCCTAAGTCTAAACCCTAAAAAAAACCTTAACCTAAAACCCTAAACCCTAAAACTTTAAAAACCTTAAAAATCCCAAACCTAAAAAAACCCCTAAAAAGGCCTAAAAGCCTAAAAAACCTTTAAAAAATTTAAACCTAAAAGACCCTAAACAAACCTAAGCCAACCCTAAACCTTAAAAATCCCTAAAATACCATAAACTTAAAATCCTAAACCCTAAGGAATCCTAAACCCTAAACCCTAAGCCCTAAGAAACCTTAAACCCTTAAACCCTTAACCCTAAGAAACCATAAACCCTAAAACTTAAGAAACCCTAAATCCTAAAAAGCATTCAAAAACCCTAAAAAAACTTATGCCCTAAACCTTATAAAGACCCCTAAACTTGAAACCCTAAACCCTAAATTCTAAGAAACCCTAAACCAAAAAAAATCCTATTAACCTTTAAAAACCTTAAAACCCTAATCCTAAAAAAGTCTAGAAATCCAAAAAAAAACCTTTAAAACACTAAACCTAAAAAACCCTAAGCCCTAAACCTTAAATCCTAAAACACCCTAAAAACCCCAAGCTTAAAACCCTAAACCCTAAGAAACTCTAAGCCCTATGAAATCCTAAACCCTAAGAAACCCTATGAAATCCTAAACCCTAATGAAGAAACCCAATAACCTATACCCTTATAACCTAAAAAAACCCTAAATCCTAAGAAACCCTGAACCCTAAAAAATCTTCAAAAACCTTAAACCTAAAAAACCATAAAAATCCTAAAAAGAACCTTAAAAATATTTAAAACCCCTAAACCTAAAAAATTCTAAGAAAATCCTAAACCCTAAGAAACCCTAAAACCTAAACCCTACGAAACCCTAAATCTTAAGACACCCAAAACCCTAAAAATCCCTTTAAAAAATCTAGAAAATCTTAAAAGCCTAAAAAAAACCTTAAAATTTTTTTAACCTAAAAGAAACCTAAGCCCTAAATGGTAAAAGCCTATGACAGAGTTTCTTGGTCTTTTACTTCTTTTGTATTAAGGAGAATGGGGTTTGGAGAAGTTTTGATTGATATGGTGTGGAGGTTAATGAGCAACAATTGGTACTCTATTATTGTGAATGGTAAAAGGCATGGTTTTTTCGACTCCACTAGAGGGCTCAAACAATTGGTACTCTATTTTTGTGTTTTTTTAGGGTTTTTTAGGTTTAGGGTTTTAAAAGTTTTTTATGGTATAGGGTTTAGGGTTTATCATGGTTTAGGATTTCTTTGGGTTTAGGATTTAGGGTTTATTAGGGTAAGGGTTTAGGGTTAAGGGATTAGGATTTCTTAGGGCTTAGGGCTTAAGGTTTAGGGTTTCTTAGGATTTAGGGTTTTAGGTTTAGGGATTTTTATGGATTTTTAGGTTTAGGGCTTTTGGGTTTTTTAGGATAAGGAGTTTTCAGGCTTTCTTTAAGGTTTTTTGATTTAGGGTTTTTTTTTTATGGTTTTTAGTGTTTTTTGGGTTTTGGGTTCCTTAGGGTTTTATTTTGGTTTAGGGTTTCTTAAGGTTTTTTAAGGCTTAGGGTTTAGGGTTTAGGGATTCTTAGGGTTTAGGGTTTTGGGCTTAGGATTATTTTAGGGTTTTTTATAGTTTAGGGCTTAGGGCCTTTTTAGGGTTTTTTAGGTGTAGGGTTTTAAAAGGTTTTTAGAGTTTTTTAGTTTTTTTTTTATAGGTTTAGGGGTTTAAAAGGTTTTTTAGGGTTTAGGGTTTCTTAAAATTTAGGTTTGAGGGTTTCTCAGGGTTTAGGGTTTAGGATTTAGGTTTCTTTGTGTTTGTTAGGGTTTGGGGTTTTAGGTTCAAGGTTTTTTAGGGTTTTTTAGGTTTAGGATATTTTATTGATTTTTTTTAGTGTTTTTAGGGTTTTTTAGGTTTAGCATTTTTAATGGGTTTTTTGGGTTTAGGGCTTTTGATGGTTTAGGTTTCTTAGGCTTTAGGGTTTGGGATTTCTTAGGTTTTCTTAGGGTTCAGGGTTCTTAGGGTTTCTTAGGATTCAAGGTTTTGTGTTTCTTAGGATTTATTAGGGCTTATAGTTTAGGGTTTATGGTGTAGGGTTTAAGTTTTTAGTTTTAGGGTTTTTTAGGGTTTACAGTTTAGGGCTTAGGGGTTTTAGGGTTTACTATTTAGGATTTTAGGTTTAGAGTTTTTCAGGGTTTAGGGTTTTTCTATGTTTAGGGTTTTTATGGTTTTTAAGGGTTTTTAAAGATTTTTTGGTTTAGGATTTTTAAAGGATTTAAGGGTTTTTTGAGGGTTTGGGATTTTAGGTTTAGGGTTTGGGGTTTTAGATTTCTTATAGTTTAGGGTTTCTTAGGATTTAGGTTTTTTTTAGGATTTATGGTTTAGGGTTTTTTAGGGTTTTTTTAAGGATTTTTTAAGTTTAGGTTTTTTAGGGTTTAGGATTTCATAGGGTTTAGGGTTTTGTAGGGTCTTATGAATTAGGTTTTAGGGTTTCTTAGGGTTTAGGGGTTTTGGTTAAGGGTTTTTTAGGGTGTAGGGTTTATGGCTTAGGGGATTTCTTAGAGTTTTCTAGGTTAAGGGTTTTGAAAGGTTTTTAGGTTTTTTTAGGTTTATGGTTTTAAAATGTTTTTAGGGTTTAAGGTTTCTTTGTGTTTAGGGTTTAGGGTTCCTTAGGTTTTTAAAAGATTTTTCAGGGTTATTTAAGGTGTTTTTAAGGTTTTATAGGGTTTTTTAGGGTATTATAGTGTTTAGGTTTCTTAGGATTTAGGGTCTAGGATTTCTTAGGGCTTAGGTTTTAGGGTTTCTTAGGATTTAGGGTTTTAGGTTTAGGTTTTTTTTTGGGTATTTGGGTTTAAGTTTTTTCGGGTATTTTAGGGTTTATTTTAGGATTTTTTATGTTAAGGGTTTTTAAGGATTTTTTTAGGGTTAGGATTTTTTAAAGATTTTTTAAGGTTTAGAACTTAGTGTCTTTTAGAGTTTTGTAAGTTTAGGGTTTTTAATTTTTTTAGTGGTTTTTTAGGTTTAGGGTTTTTACTGGTTTTTTTTTATGTTTTAGGGTTTCTTAGGGTTTAGGTTTCTTAGGATTTAGGGTTTCTTAGGGCTTAGGGTTTGGAGCTTAGGGTTTCTTTTGGATTTCTAAGGGCTTAGGGTTTAGGATTTTTTAGGTTTTAGAGGGTTTTTTAAAAATATTTTTAGGGTTTTTTAGGTTTAGGGTTTTTAAGATTTTTTAGGATTTAGGATTTCTTAGGGTTTAGGGGTTTGGATTTCTTAAGGTTTAGGGTTTCTTAAGGTTTAGGGTTTCTTAGGGTTTAGGGTTTTGGGATTTAGGTTTATGGTTTTTAGGGTTTTTTTAGGGTTTAGGGCTTATGGATTTTTAGGGTATTTTTAGGTTTGGGGTTGTTAAAGGTTTTTTAGGGTTTTAAGGGGTTTGTTTTAGGGTTTAGTGTTTCACAGGGTTTAGGATTTGGGGCTTCTTAGGGCTTAGGGTTTAGGGTTTATGGTTTTTTAAGGTTTAGAATTTTAGGTTTTTTGTTCTTTTTAGGATTTTGTAGGGCTTAGGGCTTAGGATTTCTTAGGTTTAGAGTTTTAAAGATTTTTATGGTTTATGGTTTCTTAGGGTTTAGGATTTCTTAGGCTTTAGGGTTTCTTAGGGTTTAGGGTTTAGGTTTTAGGGGTTTTAGGGTTTCTTAGGATTTAGTGATTAGGGTTTTTGTAGGTTTTTAGGGCTTTTTAGTTTTAGGATTTTTTATGTTTTTTAGGGTTTAGATATTCTTAGGGTTTAGGGTTTATGGTTTATGATTTAGGATTTCTTTGGGTTTAGGGTTATAGGCTTAGGAGGTTTTCTAGGTTTTTTAGGGTTTAGGATTTAGGACTTAGGGTTTTTATAGTTTTTTAGGTTTAGGGTTTTAAATTTTTTTAGGGTATTTAAGGTTTAGGGTTTTTCTAAGGTTTTTTAGGGTTTAGGATTTCTTAGAGTTTAGGGTTTCTTAGGATTTCTTAGGGCTTAGGATTTAGGGTTTCTTAGAGTTTAGGGTTTTAGTTTTAGGGTTTTTAAGGATTTTTAAGGTTAAGGGTTTAGGGATTAGGGTCTTTTAGGATTTTTTAGGTTTAGGGGGTTTAATGATTTTTAGAGTTTTTAAAGGGTTTTTTAGGTTTAGGGTTTTTTAAAGTTTATTAGAGTTTAGGGTCTAGCATTTAGGGTTTCTTAGGGTTTCATAGGGCTAAAGGTTTAGGATTTATTAGGGTTTAGGATTTTAGGTTTAGGGTTTTGTTAGGGTTTAGGGTTTATAAGGTTTCTTTAGGGTTTTTTGAGGTTTTTGAGGTTTAGGATTTCTTAGGATTTAGGGTTTCTTAGGGTTTATGGTTTCTTAGGGTTTAGGATTCTTAGGATTTAGGGTTTAGGGTTTCTTAGGATTAGGGTTTAGGGTTTATTAGAGCTTAGGGTTTAGGGCTTAGGGTTTTTTATGATCTAGAGATTGAGCTTAGGGTTTTGTTTTGGATTTTTTAGGTTTAGGGGTTTTAAAGTGTTATAGGGGGTTTTAAGGTTTTGGGGGGTTTAAGGGCTTAGGGTTTCTGAGGGCTTAGTGTTTCGGATTTAGGGTGTCTTAGGGTTTATGATTTTAGTCTGAAGTTTTTTAATGGTGTTTAGGGTTTTGGGCTTAGGGGTTTTTTAGTGTTTTATAGTTTAAGGGTTTTTAGGGTTTTCTAAGGTTTTTTTGGTAGGGTTTCTAAAGGCTTTTTAGGGTTTGTGGTTTCTTAGGATTTAGGGTTTCTTAGGGTTTAGGCTCAAGGATTTCTTAGGGATTAAGGTTTAGGGTTTAAGGTTCAGGGTTTAGAGTTTCTTAGGGTTTAGGGTTTGGAGTTTAGGGCTTAGGAATTTTTTAGGCTTAGGGTTTTTAAAGGTTTTTTTAGAATTTTTTAGTGGTTGTTTATGTTTAGTGTTTTTAAAGATTTTTTAGGATTTCTTAGGGTTTAGGGCTAGGGTTTCTTATGGATTAGGGATTAGGGATTAGGGTTTTAGGTTTAGGGTTTTTTAGGACTATGGACTTAGGGCTTGTTTTTAAAGGTATTTAGGGGTTAGGGTTTTTAAAGGTTTTAAGTGTTTTTTAGGGTTTTGGATTTCTTTTGGTTTAGAATTTAGGGTTTGGGGTTTCTTAAGGTTTAGAATTTGAGATTTAGGGTTTTTTAGGGTTTAGGGCTTAAGGTTTTAAGATTTTTTAAGGGTTTTTTAGGTTTAGGAGTTTTTGAAGGATTTTTAATGTTTTTTTTATATAGGGTTTCTTAGGGTTTATGTTTTCTTAGGGCTTAGTGTTTAAGGTTTATGATTTTAAGGGTTTTTTAGGGATTAGGGATTTTTAGGGTTTTTTAGGTTTAGAGTTTTAAATATTTTTTAAGGGGGTTTTATTTTAGTGTTTTTTAGATTTAGGGTTTTTAAAAGGTTTTTGGGATTTTTAGGGTTTAAGGTTTCATAGGGTTTAGGGTTTGGGGTTTAGGATTTTTTTAGGATTTTGATTTTCTTAAGGCTTAGGGTTTATTAGGGCTCTTTTTTTTTTTTTTTAACCGACCATACCCAAGGATCTCACGGGTTGAGCCACACACCCCCAAGCCTTAACATAAATAAAAGAAAAAATAAATACAAGGAGGAGGGCATAAACCATACCTCCGGGCCTATGGTGGTTCATAAATTAGCGAACCTACTAAGGCTAGCTAACTCATACCCGATACTAGAAAAAGAAACCTAATATCTATGCACCTAGAAAAGAGGACTCCTCTCGATACAATGAGACTAGGAAAGCATAACTAAGGGAGATTCTCCCTTTACAAGAGAAAGCAAGAAAAGAGAAAACCTATGCCCTATAAGATCTTTCTTTACTACAGCTATAACTTGCATAACAAGATAGAGCCATGATGAAGAAAAGCTCGGTAACACCAAAGGAGGGGGGATGAAAGCTCCATGCTAGTGTGGTGTGGCCCCCACACTATAGTCAAAATAGATCGTAGAAGAGATCAAGGTGGTTCTTTAATTCTCTTAGTCTTCTTTCTTCTGAGGTTAGCCAAACCAACTTTGTCTGTCTTGAGAAGCTCCCTAATATGAATAGGAAAGTGATGAATCCAAGTAAAGTGAACAGCAACAAGTGTGGTGTGGCTATGTTTGGACAATGCATCAGCAATTGCATTGCCCTCTCTGTAAATGTGGCGACAAGAAAAGGTGTGAAGCCGGCGAATGGTGTCCTGAAGTCTGATAAAAGCATGATGGAGATGCCAAGGGGGCGCTATCCTGCCTCTTATCCAGCTGACTAGAAGCTCCGAATCTACCTCAAGAATGACCCCTGAATAACCATTATCCAGACACCAGTCTAGTCCAATACAAGCCGCTTCAAGCTCAGCCTGATTATTAGTCCCGACTCCAAGAGGGGTAGCAAAAGCATGTATGAGGTCTCCATAACAATCCCTAAGTATACCTCCTGCACCAATTCTGCCAGGATTGCCAAGAGCACTACCATCGGTGTTGAGTTTTACTAGTCCAGATGGCGGTCTAGACCAGCAAACTCTAGTGACTCTGATCTCATGGACGCACAACTCCGCTCTAGCACACAATTGTCCCCACTCAGAAGGCCAGTGAAAGTATGGATAGGTTGTCCTTAACAGCTTGTAGATGTCACTAGTAATACCAAACTTCACCCTTAGCAGATTTGATTGTTTAGACCCATACTTTGCAGCACACCTGTTCTTCCACAGGTTCCAGCAAATAAAGATAGGAAGGGATCTAATAATAAGCTGGAGAGGGTCATTAGTAGAAGTCTGATTCCACCAATACACAAGGAGGTCCTTAAGAGGTTTCAAAACATGCCTGAAGCCCATCGATATAGAGAAAGAAGTCCAAATAGCATTAGCAAAGTTTCCAGAGACTAATACATGTTGGACATTTTCAAAACCATGAATACGGCAACAAACACAGTCTGTGGTCACTTCTGGATCGAAAGCAAGGACCCTAGCTGTAGTAGGAAGCTTATTCCACAAGGCTCTCCATAAGGTGAAAGAGCATTTAAAAGGAACATGCTTCTGCCAAGTCCTCCTATCAATCAAAGTAGTTTGTTTGGTATCTCTAACCACTCCCCAAGATGAAGAACAAGAGAATATGCCCGAGGTAGTGGCTTTCCAGTAAGGCTGATCAGGTATGTCCAGTTGGAAATGGATCTGATGGTTAAGGATCTGAGCAACCAAGTTTTGCGGGAGCTGTTGATTTAATCGATTAATCCTCCATTGGACATGACAAAGAAAATCAGCGATAGTCGCCCTGCCAGGTCTATCATGCAAGGTTCTGGTTCTGTGAGTAGCAAGAGAGCCGATGCCAAGCCAATTGTCCCACCAAAAACAAGATTTACCCGAGTTTATCTCTTAGAGGATATTGTTTTCTGCCATGTGTTTGTTAGTCATGAGATTCTTCCAAGATAAGGATTCACAAAAATCATACTTTTTAGAGACCGGGTGAGAGCGTTGACAATATTTAGCCAAAAGAAACTCTCTCCAAAGTGATTCTTTAGTCCTAAAGTTCCACCACTGTTTTAGTTGAAGAGATTTGCAAACATCATGAATTTTCCTGAAACCGACCCCACCTTCATCGCAAGGATGACATAAGGTTTCCCAAGATGCCCAATGATATCTTTTCTTCCCATTTTTCATGCCCCAAAAGAAGTCCGCAGTCAACTTTTCAATCCTTTTCAGGACCGTAGGAAGAGGAGAAACTGAGCTAAGAAGATGAATAGGGAGTGACTGAAGAACACACTTAATAAGGGTAGCTTTACCACCGTAACTAAGCATTTTAGTCTGCCAGCCAGAGATCCTGCCCACCACTTTAGAGATAATGCCAGAAAAGTGAAAGATCCTCTGTCTCCCAATGTAGAGCGGGCATCCACGATAAGTAATCGGGGAATCTTTCTACGCAAAGCCCGTGATCTCTTTTATTGAGGCAACAGTAGGAGGAGCTTTATTAGGGCTTAGAGTTTAGGGTTTAGGCTTTTTTTAGTGTTAAGAGATTTTGTTTTTTATAGGTTGTTTTGGGTTAAGGGTTTTTAAAGGTTTTTTGGGTTTTTTAGGTTTGGGGTTCTATGAAGGTTTTTAGGGTTTTTAAAGGATTTTTTTAGTGTTTTAGGTTTCTTAGAGTTTAGGGTTTCGTGTGGTTTAGGTTTTAGGATTTCTTAGGATTTAGGGTTTTCTTAGGGCTTAGAGTTTAGGTTTTAGGGTTTAGGATTTAGGATTTATTTAGGATTTTGAAGGTTTTGGATTTAGGGCTTAGGGTTTTTTAGGATTTTTTAGGTTTAGAGTTTTTAAAGGTTTTTTTAGTGTTTTTAGGGTTTTTTAGGTTTAGAGTTTTTAAAGTTTTTAGGGTGTAGGGTTTAGGGTTTATCATGGTTTAGGGTTTCTCAGGTTTTCTTTGGGTTTATGATTTAGGGTTTCTTAGGGCAAAGGGTTTAGGGTTTAGGATTTCTTAGGGCTTAGGGTTTAGGGTTTAGGGTTTCTTAGGATTTAGGGTTTTAGGTTTAGAGTTTTTTATGGGTTTTTAGGCTTAGGGTTTTTTAGTATTAGGGGTTTTAAGGTTTACTTTAAGGTTTTTTAGGTTTAGGTTTTTTTTTTTATGGTTTTAGGGTTTTTTGGGTTTTGGGTTTCTTAGGGTTTAGGATTTAGGGTTTTGTTATGGTTAGGGTTTCTTAGGGTTTAGGGTTTATGATTTCATAAGGTTTTTTAAGGCTTAAAGTTTAGGGTTTAGGGATTCTTAAGGTTTAGGGTTTAGGGTTTGGGACTTTTGATTCTTTTAGGGTTTTTTTCATAGTTTTGGGCGTAGGGCTTTTTTAGGGGTTTTTTCATAGTTTTGGGCGTAGGGCTTTTTTAGGGTTTTTTAGGTTGAGGGTTTTTAAAGTTTTTTTAGAGTTTGTTTTGGGGTTTTATAGTTTTAGGGGTTTAAAAGGTTTTTAGGGTCTTTAGGGTTTTTTAGGGTTTAGGGTTTCTTAGAATTTAGGGTTTAGGGTTTCTCAGGGATTAGGGTTTAGGATTTAGGGTTTCTTTGGGTTTATTAGGGTTTAGGGTTTTAGGTTTAAGGTTTTTAGGGTTTTTTAGGTTTAGTGTTTTTAAAGGTTAGTTTTTTATTTTTAGGAACTTTTATGGTTTTTATTAGGATTTTTATGATTTTTAAGGTTCCGGGTTTCTTAGGGTTTAGGGTTTTTTTAGAGTTTAGGGCTTAAGATTTTTTTAAGGGTTTTTTAGGTTTAGGATTTTTAAGAGTTTTTTTGGATTTTTTAGGGTTTTGGGTTTCTTAGGGTTTAGGATTTATGATTTCTTAGGATTTAGGGTTTAAGGTTTCTAATGGCTTTTTTAAAAATTAAACAGACCTTTCCCAAGGATCTCACCCCTCGTGGCGGTCAGGGGTTGAGCCTAACACGCCCAAGCCTTAACATTAATAACAAACAAAGCAAAAGTACACGAAGGGGGACATAAACCTTATCTTCGATCCTAAGGTCGGTATATAAGTTAAGTACAACTAACTTATTCCCAGTACTATATAAGGAAACCTAGTACTAAGCACCTAATGAGAGGACTCCTCCCAGTACAAATTATCTAGGAAACACAAATGAGGGAGACTCTCCCCTTACAAAAGTAAGAAAAGACTAAAAAAAAGGCCTATTCGGAAGGGCTCTAACTAAAAAAGAAACAACCCCTTCGAAAAGGATTAGCACATAGAAGCAGAGACACTTCTCCCAAAAGAAAGTCAAATCATGGAGGTTGCTTGATTCTTCTAAGTTTCTTCCTTTGGAAATTTGAGATGCCCATTTTTTCTAATAAATAACTTCCTTTGGCAGTTATGGGCAATTTGTAGTGAGTGTAATAGTGCTGAATTACATTACTACTTTTTTCCAAAAAATCAACTGTACATTTGGCTTCCCTAAAAGTAAGGCTGCAGTGAAATGAATCCAGCTGCTTGATGCGGTCGAAAAGTGCATTGAGTTGCTGTTGTATTTGCCAAGATGGTTTGCTGCTGTGAGTGATCCACTTGAGTAGTAATTCATAGTCAACTTCTAGAGAAATTTTTTTGTAACCATGTTGTATGCACCAATAGATTCCATAAGTGGCTGCTTGAGTTTCTGCTTGATTGTTAGTACCTATACCAAGAGGAATGGCAAAAGCATACACCATGTCTCCATGGGAATCCCTGAGAATACCTCCTCCTCCAATTTTACCTGGATTGGTTAAGGCACTGCCGTCTGTGTTCAGCTTGAATATACTATTAGGAGAAGTCAACCATTTAACTTCCCCGATCATTGTTTCTTGACAACACCTCTCTACCATTTTCATAAGACCAGTCCATGTGTTGGGGCATTGTAGGTATGGATAATCAGCATTAATATGGTTTTTCATGTCCTTGAATATTGAAAACTTGACTCTGGAAATACTTGATTGTGTGCCTCCATGCTTCACTGAACATCGATTCTTCCACAGATTCCAACAAATGAATATGGGGAAGGCTTGGATTACAGCCTTATGTACTTCATTTTTGAATTCCAATCCCCACCAATTCATCAAATGATTTTTCAATGGGAATTTCCTGTGACTGGTACCTGCCAAGGAAGAAAAAAAGGACCAGATATATGCAACAAAATTACCCGTGACAAGAGTATGATAGATATCATCCCAGCCAGGTATGTTGCAACAGAAACACTTCACTGGTTCCTCTCCAAAAGTAGCAATCTTTTCATTGGTGGGAAGTTTGAATCTTAAAGCTCTCCAAAGAAGAAAAGACACTTTGAAAGGAACATGTGTTTTGCCATGTCAAGCTGTTGATTCTACTCTTGTTTTTCTTTTTTCTGATAATCTCCAAGGAAGAATGACATGAGAATAGACCATTCTCATTAGGAGTCCACACAGCTTCATTAGAAACAACAGCTTGATATTGAATTTTTGAGCTCAAGATCTTTTGATCAAGCAGTGGAGGTGCATGTCTTCTCACCATGGATTAATTCCATTGTCCCTCTCTTAGAAATTGAGCTACTTTTATGTTATTGAGGCTGGTAATATGATTTGCATGAGGGACAAGAGGACCATCTCCTAGCCAATTATCCCACCAAAAGCTACAATTACCTAATTTCAAATTCCATTTGATGTGAGTTTCAACAGTATCCCTGTTTCTCATCATATATTTCCACATAAGGGATTGACCAGTATCAAATTTCTTCCCCACAGGATTGGATCTTTGATAGTATTTGGCTCTAAGAAATTGAGCCCACAAGGAATTTTTGGTCCTAAATGACCACCATTGTTTGAATTGTAGAGAAGTGCAAATATCCTATAAATGTTTCACACCTATACCTCCTTCTTCACAAGGTAAGCTAAGAGATTCCCAAGAAGCCCAATGATATTTTTTCCTTTCATTATCCCAACCCCAAAAGAAGACAGCTATTACCATCTTTATGTACCTGAGTGTGGTTTTAGGACGTGAGATTGCAGCCATGGTGTGAATGGGGATCGATTGGAGAACATGTTTCACCAAAGTAATTCTGCCTCCATAGCTAAGAATCATGGATTTCCACCCACTAATTTTCTTAACCACCTTTGCCACCAACTCAGAGTAGTAGATGATTCTTTGCCCACCAATATATAGTGGGCAACCAAGATAAGTAATAGGGCTATCTTTTTGAGAAAATCCTGTAATGTCCTTGATAAGGAGGATAATCTCTGAAGGAGTATTAGTAGGAACCATAAAATGACTTTTGTTCTTGATAATAAGTTGATCAGAAACAACCTCATAGGTAGCTAACACCTGCAAGATTAATTGTAGAGAGGTTCTATTCCCAGATGTGAAAATGATCACATCATCAGCAAAACTCAGATAATTAATCTGAGGACCTTTTAGCTCCATGTGAAAGCCCTGATAGTTTTGGTTAAGATGAAGTTGATTCAGCATCCTAGACAGCACCTCTGCACCCAAGATGAACAAAGAAGGTGACAAAGGATCACCTTGCTTTAGGCCTCTAGTAGAATGAGCGAAACCATGTCTGATCCCGTTCACAATAATAGAATACAAATTATTATTCATAATTCTCATAGTCATATCAATAAAGGTCTCTCCAAAACCCATTTTTCTCATAACCAGACATGTAAAGGCCAAAGATACCCTGTCATAAGCCTTAGTCATATCAAGGTTTATCTTAATATTATCACCTTCTTTGGGCTTTTTGATGCCATGAGTTATTTCTTGAGCCAACATGATATTTTTAGAAATGCTTCTTCCTTTAACAAAACCAGATTGGTTACTTGAAATGAGATTAGGAAGTATAGGAGCAAGTCTGATACAAAGAAGTTTGGAAATAACCTTGTTGATGAAGTTACTCAAGCTAATAGGTCTGAACTCCTTTAGCTTATTAGGATGATCAACTTTAGGTAGAAGCACCAAAAAAGCATGAGAGAAAAACCTAGGCATTTCATGACCATAAAGGAAAGCCATAACCACCTTCAACAAGTCATTTTTAATGATGTCCCAGCAATTCTGAAAAAAATTTCCTCCAAAGCCATCCGGCCCAGGAGCTGAGTTGGGATTCATATAGAATACCACTTGCTTTAATTCATCCATGGAGGGCAAAGCTTGAAGGCTGGAATTTTGTTCTTCAGTAATCATTCTGGGAATGTATTGTAAAATCTCCTCATGAATCCTATTGTCATTCCCAGTGAAGATGTGCTGAAAATATTCACAAGCTGCTTTGGCAATATTCTCATCACCTTGTATCCACTCTCCATTATCATTGCAAATTTGATGAATGAATAATTTTCTTCTTCTTCCTCTCATAATGGCATGAAAATATTTAGAATTGGTATCACCTTCCTTAAACCATTGAAGCTGAGTTTTCTGTTTAAGAATGGAAGCCTCCAACTTCATATACTGGATATATTTGGCATTGAGTTGGTGCAAATTGGCTCTATTTTCTTCAGTGTTATTGTTGATCACTTCCTCCTCAGCTATTCTGACCTTTTCTTCATGTTCCTTGACAATAGCAAATATATCCCCAAACTCATTTCTGGACCAGGAACTAAGGGTGGCAGTCAATCTTTTCATTTTCTGATGAAATTTCCACATAGGGTTCCCATCTGTCTGTCTGTCCCAGCATTCCTTCACAATATTGTTAAGATTCTCATATTCAGTTCAACAATGCAAGAATTTGAAATACCTGGTATGTTGATCAGCTTTCACAACCATTTCCATGAGAAGGGGATAATGATCTGAGCCAACTGAGGGTAGATAAGTGATAGTTGTCTGAGGCATTACTTCCAACCAAGCATCATTAACCATAGCTCTATCTAACCTCGTCCAGACTCTAGCCTCATCTGCTCTATGATTACACCAAGTGAATTTTTTCCCATTGTACCCTAGGTCTAATAAACCACAGGCTTCAATAATGGAGATAAACTCAAAACTTTTGTTCATGTTGTAAGGTCTGCCCCCTTGTTTTTCATCAGTAGAGATAATAACATTGAAATCACCAATAGTACACCAAGGAATATTCATATTTGAAAAATGAATCAATCTATCCCAAATAGGTCTTCTAAGGTGATCTTTACATTTTGCATAAATGAATGAAATCATAATTTTTTCTTTGTACCCCACATGTTGTAAAACACAAGTGATAGGTTGATCATCAGTCTCCAAAATGTTACATTCCATCTCTGCAGCCTAGAAGATCAAAATTTTACCATTGGGATTGCAAGCTGCCTTCTCCATGTTTAACTGGATTATGTAACTCTTGAGTTTAGAGTTATCAGCAAATGGTTCAAGGATTGCTATCATGTCTAGATTATGCATTTTCTTGAGGTTTTGGAGTCTTTCCAATGATCCTTGAGTATTGATGCTTCTAGCATTCCAACAAAGAGACTTAATCATTATAAACCTCTACTCTTGGACCTAGTATTTTGCCTGCTAAAGTTAGCAGATGTGCTGTTGGATGCTTGGTTGTGTTGCCTAGACTGTTTCCTGCCTCTAGGGGATAAACCTTGTTGATTAGTGACTTCCTGAATTTCTTCTTGGAATTCACTTTGGAAAGTAGAGCCAAATGCCTTGATCAGATGTGTTGCAGTTTCATCCTCATTCTCGTCATCATCATTTTCTTCCAAGGATTGAGTATCCTGATCAAATCATCCTCTGATTGTGCCACTTTATACTCAGAGTTATTAGCCATTTTATTGTTCCCAGGTTGTGTGTTGTTGTCCCGTGTCTGTTGGATCTGAGAATTCTGGACCTTACGATTATGATTGTTATGTAACTCAGCTTCTTTTTGCTGTCTCTTCGTGATAGCATCTCTTTTCTTCTTGCTCATTTGCCCATTAGATTTATTGTTGGATGCTTTTACAGTATTGTCAGCATCCTTTTCCTGATCATTCTCAGTGTTGCCTCCCTGAATATCTTTACTGGTAGGTGTAGACATATCATTATTCCCATTTACAGGTTCCTGAATAAGAGGAACCTTGTTCTGAGCAGACCAGTATCAAGGCTTAAATGGCTGCTGTGGATTGTCTGGTGGACCTGGTTTTTTGGGTCTTGGATTGAGGTTGCAAGAGCTGTGGAATGATTAGTATCCCCCCTTTTGGTAGCCCCTTCCTGCATGTTAGTGGGTTTCTCTTGACTCTTTCCATCCATCCCTCCTTCAGCTTCAGCAGTATCATAAACAGAATAAACAATGGGGTTTTGGGTTATGGGGAGCATTGAGTCAATACATGTTATCTCTATAGAATTGTTGGTCTGCTCTTTGTATTTACCTGTGTTCTTATTTTTGTTATGGACTCCATGAGTTTTTGGTATGGTTGAGTCATCATTTGACTTATGATCAGTTTGGTTCTCCCCACTATGATTCTTTTTTTGTTGTTGACTAGCTTGCTCCTGATAGCTGTCGGATTGATCCTGCACATCAAGATCAATATAGTTATTATGAATAGGGATAGGAATTATACCTGATTTTGGCACTGGTTGAGGCTGTTTGTCCTTCTCCATTCGTTCCTGAGGATATACAGGCCTTCCTTTATTATTTCCTGTATTTCTTTGCTTTCTCCTTTGCACCAGCCATTGATCTTCAGTAGACTTTTGAGTATTCTTCTGGTTCATGACCTGCTGAGATACTGGATCAGTGTTGCAAGCCTCCTTATTGTTTTCTTGTCTTTGTTCTGCTCTCAGACCATTTTGTTCCTGATCCCCTTTATTTTTGTTCTTTAGTTCCGCTTCCTGCTCTTTTCATTTTTTGTAGTCATCATCTCTTTTCTTGATTGTGCATACATGTACCATGTGACCTTGGTGTTTACAATACATGCAATAGTCTGGTACATCTTCATATTGTATAGCTTGCCATCACCCCACATTAAGGTCTTCGGCTTCAAAACCCATCCAAACATGAGGGGGTCTTTCTTGGTAAGATCAATTTTGACTTTAGCTTTTGCCACACTACCCCTAGTTTTTTGGATGGATGCAGTGTCCAGATATAGGACCTTTCCAATTGGATTCAGCAATGCAGTAAAAAATTCCTTGTTGTAACAGTGCCATGGCAGTTCTGGTAGTGAAATCCAAATGCGGACTATTGGGGTTTCTTCTTCAGGTTTAAAAGTGGGGGTCCAAGTTTGGATCCTCATCTGTTGACCCTCAATAGTCATTTTCTGTTTAATCCAAACAGTGATATAATCTAGCTCATTGTCCAAATCAATATAAACATGACTAGAATTAAAATGAGCTATCTTCACTCACCTGGATAATTGTGTTTGAAGAATAAAGTTCCTTCGAATCAATTCAACTTTGGGCATAGTATTTGTAAACTTACCAATAAGAGTAAATTTACACTTAGCTGCCAATTTAACCATATAATCATCTCTCTGAAATATCACAGTTGGGAGTCCCTGCTTAGTGGTATTAATAGTGCCAAGGTATGTCATTTTTGGCTTGATTTTGTCTTGGACGCGCAGCAAAAGATTAGATAATTGTGTAAGGAGCAGGTTCTGGGACAAACTCTTTTTTGGTATTGTTTTGAGGAGGCTGGGAGTTCTAATCAACTTGTTGCATATTATTGCTCATATTATTACCTCCTGAAGGTTGAGTAGCATTACCTCGACTTTTTTGGGTATTGGAATCAAACCTTCCAAAGTTGTTGGACACCTTAGGATAACTATGTTGAGGGGCCACATAGTTCTTGTCATTTTGTTGAGGTCTAATGCTGGTAACCTGTTGCTTTCCTTTGTTTGTGGTGTCATTTTGAAGGCCTTTTTCAGTTGGCACCTGAGTTTTGTCCTGTTTCTCTGCATTAAGTTCTTTACTGCTTTGCTCATTTACACCATTGTGTAATTGAGCTGCAGTGTTAGTATAATTAGCTTGTTTAGGGTCTTTTAGAATTAGGGTTTTTTAAAAATGTTTTTAGGGCCTTTTGGGTTTAGGGTTTCTTAGGGTTTAGGATTTAGGGTTTCTTAAGGTTAAGCATTAGGGTTTCTTAGAATATAGGATTTAGGATTTCTTAGGGTTTAGTGTTTAGAATTTCTCATGGTTTTTAAGGCTTAGGGTTTAGGGTTTAGGGCTTCTTAGTGTTTAGGGTTTAGTGTTTTATGCTTTGGATTCTTTTAGGGTTTTTTAGGGTTTAGGATTTAGCATTTAGAGCTTAGGGCTTTTTAAGGGTTTTTTAGGTTTAGGGTTTTTAAAGCTTTTTACGATTTTAAGGGTTTTTTTGGTTTAGGGGTTTTAAAGGTTTTTAGGGTTTCTTAGGGTTTAGAATTTCTTAAGGTTTAGGATTTAGGTTTCTTAGGATTTAGGGTTTAGGGTTTTTTAGGGTCTAGGGTTTTAAGTTTAGAGTTTTTTTTATTATTAAATGGACCTTACCCAAGGATCTCACCCCTCGTGGCAGTCAGGGGTTTAGCCTCACATCCTTAAGCCTTATCATTAAACAAAATAAACAAAAGTACACAGGGGGGGGACATAAACCTAACCTCCGATCCTATGATCGGTACATAAGTTTGTCTTCCTACTAAGTATGACCAACTTATCCCCGATACTATAAAATGAAACCTAGGACTATGCACATGTTGAGAGGACTCCTTTCAGTACAAAAGATCTAGGAAACATAAACAAGGGAGACTCTCCCCTTACAAAGTAAGAAGAGAATAAAAAACTAATCCTATTCAATAGAGCTATGACTTACAAAGAGATGGCCAAATTGAAAAGGTTAATAACACCAAAACTATAGCAACATCTATACACAAAAGTGTTCTCTGCTTCAAGGAGGCTTTTTGATTCTTCTCAATTTCTTTCATCTAAAGTTTATCATTCCCATCTTCTCCAAAAGATAACTTCCTCTTGCTGCAACATGTAGCTGTTGGTAGGTATAAAACCGATGCATTATGTCTTATTTGTGACTTTTTTTAGACTAGAAGTCAGTTGTACAGTTGGCTTCTCTAAATGTGTGATTGCATTGAAAGAACTCCAACTATTTGATGAGCTTGGGAAGGGTTCTGATATGCTGTTGAAGTTTCCAGGGGGCTTGATGGTGTGATTGATCCTTTTAGTAAGCAACTCTGAAACCACTTCAAGTATAATCTTTTTGTAACCATGTTTTAAACACCAATGAATGCCATGGGTAGCCGCTAGAGTTTCAACTTGGTCGTTAGTGCCAATGCAAAGGGGAATGGTGAAAGCATACACCATTTCTCCATGCAAATCTCTTAGGATACCCCTCCCCTAACCTTGCCAGGATTACCTAATGCACTACCATCTGTATTGAGCTTAAAAATAGTATTAGGAGGTTTTACCCATCCTTCTTCCCTGATCTGCACTTCCTGTTAACACCTTTCAATAATTGAAATTAAGTGTGTCCATTTGTTGGGCCATTGCAAATAAGGGTAAACAAAATGCATGAGTTGATTGATGTCTTTTAGAATTGAGAACTTGACTCTGGATACACTTGAATGCTTGCCACCATACTTAGCCGAACATCTATTCTTCCACAAATTCCAACAAGTAATGATAGGAAGGACCTAAATTATGACCTTATGAACTTCATTTTTTGCTTCCAAACCCCACCATTTCATAAGATGGTTCTTTACGGGTAAGTGCATGTGAGTAGTTCCCAGCAAAGATGAGAGAAAATTCCAAATGTAGCTTGCAAAATAACCTGTAACAAAGACATGGTTGATATCATCCCAGCATGGATTATGGCAGCAAGAGCACCTGGTTGGTTCACCTCCAAAACTAGTGATCTTTTCATTTGTAGGTAGTTTGGTTCTCCAGGCCCTCCACAAAAGAAAAGATACTTTAAAAGGAACATTTTTATGCCAAGTATAAGTATTCAATTTACTCTTGTTGTTCTTTGGCCTGATGTGCTGCCATGCATAATGACAAGCGAATAATTCATTGTCAGTAGATAATCACACAGCCTCATCTGGAGTATTTTCCTGATGATGAATCACTGTATTCAAGATCTTTGGAACCAATAAAGGAGGAGCATGCCTTCTAACCATTGACTCATTCCGCTGACCATTTCTACAAAATTGAGAAACAATTATATTGTTGAGGCTGGTAATATTATTGCCGTGATAGGCTAAAGGTCTTTCTCATAACCAATTATCCCACCAAAACTTGCAATTTCTTGAATAGAGTTTCCACATGATTTGAGCCTCTACTGTTGCCCTATTTCTCATCATATATCTCTACACAAAAGATTGACCAGTATCAAATTTCTTGCCCACATGATTAGCTCTTTGACAGTATTTGGCTTTCAAAAATTGACCCCACAGAGAGTTTTTAGTCCTAAAGGACCACCAGTGTTTGAATTGAAGAGAGGTACAAATATCTTCAAGTTGTCTCACCCCTATGCCCCCTTCATCCTGAGGTAAGCTGAGAGTTTCCCAAGATGCCCAGTGATATTTTTTCCTCTCCTTATCCCAACTCTAGAAGAAATCAGCTATCACCATTTTCATGTATTTGATAGTGGTTTTGGGGGGAGAAATTGTAGCCATGGTATGAATAGGAATAGATTTAAGGTTTTTAAGATTTAGGATATTTTAACATTTTTTTAGGATTTTAAGAGTTTTTTGGGGCTTTTTAGGTTTAGAATTTTTAGGATTTTTTTTCAGTTTAGGGTTTAGGATTCCTTAGGCTTTCTTAGGGTTTAAGGTTTAGTGTTTTTAGGGTTTCTTAGGGCCTACGATTTATGGTTTAGGGTGTAGGGTTTAGAGTTTTAGGTTTAAGGGTTTTTTAGGGTTTACGATTTAGGGCTTAGGATTTTTAGGGTTTTTAGGTTTAGGGTTTCTTAGGATTTTTTATGGTTTCTTATGGTTTAGGGTTTTTTAGGTTCAGGTTTTTTTTTAGGGTTTTAGGTTTAGGATTTTTAAAGGTTTTAAGGGTTTTTGAGGGTTTAGGGCTTCTTCTTTTTTAATTAAACAGACTTTACCCAAGGATCTCACCCCTCGTGGCGGTTAGGGGTTAAGCCGCACACCCTCAAGCCTTAACATTAATATGAAAAGAAAAATTCAATGAGGGGGACATAAACCTTACCTCCCACCTAAGGTGGTTCATAAGTTAACTTTCCAGCTAAGGTTAGTTAGCTTATCCCCATACTAAAAAAGGTAAAACCTAGAACTATGCAACTAAGGAGAGGACTCCTCTCCGTACAAGATCCTAGGAATAATAAATAAGGGAGACTTTCCCCTTACAAAAGTAAGAAAAGAAATAAAACCTAATCCTATTTATAAGAGCTATAACTCCAAGAGAAATAGCCAAAATGAAAAGGTTAAGAACACAAAAGTATAGAGGCTTCTATACAAAAGGGTGATGAGCAATCTTTCAAGGAGGTTGCTTAATTCTCTTCAATCTTGTCCATCTGAAATTTGGCACTCCCATCCTTTCCAAAATGTATCTTCCTTTGGTTGCAGCTGGCACTTGATGATAGGTGTAATAATGCTGAGTCACATCAGATTTGTGACTCTCTTTTGATAAGAAATCTGCAGTACAATTAACTTCTCTATATGTATGCTTAAATTGGAAGGACTCTAATTGACTGATTAGCCTGTGTAGTTCCTTGAGATATTCTTGAAGTCTCCAAGGAGGTTTAGTTCTGTTAGCAATCCAGTTGATAAGCAGTTCTGAATCAACTTCCAGAATATTATTCATGTACCCATGTTGTGTACACCAGTAAATGCCATGTATAGCTGCTTGTGCCTCTGCTTGATTGTTGGTACCAATACCTAATGAAATAGTGAAGGCATATATCATATCACCTTGAGAGTCTCTTAGGGCTTAGGATTTTGTTTTTCTTAGGGTTAAGGGTTTTAGGTTTAGGTTTTTTTAAAGGTATTTTAGGCTTTGAATTTTTTAAGTTTTTAGGGGTTTTTTTTAGGGTTTCTTAGAGTTTGGGTTTAGGGTTTCTTAGGGCTTAGGGTTTAGGGTTTATGATTTAGGGTTTCTTAGTGTTTAGGGTTTTAGGTTTAGGGTTTGTTTTAGTATTTTTTAGGGTTTAGGGCTTAGGATTTTTTTAGGGGTTTTTAGGTTTAGGATTTTTAAAGCTTTTTTTAGGGTTTTTTAGGTTTAGGTATTTTAAAGGTTTTTAGGGTTTTTAAGGGTTTAGGGTTTCTGAGAGTTTCTTAAGGCTTAGGCTTTTTAGGGTTTAGGGCTTAGGCTTTCTTAGGGTTTTTTAGGTTTAAAGATTTTAAAGTTTTTTTTAGGGCTATTGAGGTTCAGGATTTTTAAGAATATTTTTAGGATTTCTTTAAGGGTTTATAGGTTTAGGGTTTTTAGGGTTTTTTAGGGTTTAGGGTTTCTTAGGGTTTAGTTTTTCTTGATGTTTAGGGTTTCTTAGGGTTTTTAGGGTTTAGGATTTCTTAGGGTTTAAGGTTTTTTAGGATTTTTTAGGGATTAGTGTTTAGGTTTTTTAGATTTAGGGTTTTTCAAGTTTAGGGTTTTTTAAGGTTTGCTATGATTTTTTAGGGTTTAGGGTTTCTTAGGATGTAGGCTTTAGGGTTTCGTAGGGATTGGGATTTAGGGTTTAGGATTTATAATTTCTTAGGGTTTAGGGTTTAGGATTTATGATTTCTTAGGGTTTAGGGTTTTAGGTTCAGATTTTTTAAAGGTTTTTTTTATTTTAACGACCCTGGGGGGGGGGGGTCAGGGACTGAGCAACACCCTAGGCCTTAGCATAAATAAAGTAAGCAAAAAATTACAAAGAGAGGGACATAAACCTTACCTCCGATCCTATGGTGGTTCATAAGTCGACCATCCTACTAAGGTTAGCCAACTCATCGCTGATACTAGAAAGGAAACCTAGAAACTATGCACCTAAAAGAGAGGACTCCACTCGATACAAAGAAACTAGGAAAGCATAAATAAGGACAACTCTCCCTTTACAAGTTGAATACAAGAAAAAGAGAGCCTAAACCTAAACTAGAAACCTATCAAGTCGACAACAAAAGAGAGCATGAGTGCACAAGTTGTGGAGCAAACCAAAGTGATGATCATGGTGGCTTTTTGATCCTTTTAGTCTTCCTTCATCTGAGGCTAGCTAGACCAATCTTATCTAGCTTGTAGTAACCTTTAACATTGTGAGGAAGCTGATGGGTAGTAGTGTAATGACTCAGAGAAGTAAGTGTATGACTATGCTTAGATAATGCATCTGCCGTGAGTTAGCTTCTTGATAGGCATGAATGCAAGTGAAAGAACGGAACACTCTCGTGATTTCCACTAGCCACTGAGTATGATGATGAATGTTCCACAGAGGTTTCATCTGATGACTAACCCATTTGGAAAGCAATTCGGAATCTACTTCAAGAATGACATGTTGGAAGCCTTGTTGCACACACCAACGAAGGTTACTACAATCTACTTTAAGGGTTTTTAGGGTTTAGGGTTTAGGGCTTAAGGTTTTTAGGGTTAGAGTTTTTAAAGGTTTTATTTAGGGTTTTTAAAGCTTTTTAGAGGTTTTAGGGCTAAGACTTTCTTAGGATTTACGTTTTTTTAGGGTTTAGGATTGTTTAGGGTTTCTTAGGGTTTAGGGATTCTTTGGGTTTATTAAGGCTTAGGGTTTGGGGTTTGAGGTTTCTTAGAGTTTAGGGTTTTGGGTTTTGGGTTTTTAAGGGTTTAGGGTTTAGGACTCAGGGTTTCTTTAGGGTTTTTTAGGTTTAGGGTTTTAAAAGTTTTAGAGTTTTTTAGGTTTAGGATTTTTAAAGGGTTTTTAGGGCTTTTTAGGGCTTAGGGTTTCTTAGGGTTTAGGATTTCTTAGGGCATAGGGTTTATGGTTTAGGGTTTAGTGTTTAGGGTTTTAGGTTTTGTTAAGTTTTTTTAGGGTTTAGGGTTTTTTTTAGAGTAATTTAGGTTTAGGGTTTTAAAGGTTTTCAGGCTTTTTAAAGGGGTTTTCAAAGGTTTTTTTTGGGTTTTTTATGGTTTAGGGTTTCTTAGGGATTAGGGTTTAGGATTTCTTAGGATTTAGGGTTTAGGGTTATTTAGGGTTTAGGGTTTTTTAGGGATTAGGGTTTAGGGTTTTTGATTTAGGGTTTAGGGTTAACAAATTTTTAGGGTTTAAGGTTTAGGGCTTAGGGTTTTTTAGGTTTAGTATTTTTTAAGATTTTCTAAAAGGTTATTTCAAGGTTTTGAAGGTTTAGGGTTTCTTAGGGTTTAGGATTTTAGGTTTTTTACATGTAGTGTTTTTAAGGGTTTTTTTAGGGTTTTCTAGGTTTAGGGTTTTTGAAGATTTTTTTTAGGGTTTTAGGGTTTTTTAGAGTTTAGGATTTCTTAGGGTTTAGGATTTAGGATTTTAGGTTTAGAGTTTTTTTTAGGGTTTTTTAGGATTTAGGATTTTAGGTTTAGAGTTTTTTTAGGGTTTTTTAGGTTTAGGTTTTTTTGGGGTTTTTTTAGGTTTAAGGCTTTTTAGGATTTCTTAGGGTTTAGAAGGTTAGAGTTTGCTAGGGTTTCTTTAGGTTTAGGGTTTTTAAAGTTTTAGCGTTTCTTAGGGTTTAGGTTAAGGGTTTCTTAGGGATTAAGGTTTCTTAGGGCTTTTTTCCCTTTTTTTATTAAACGAACCTTACCCAAGGATCTCACCCCTCGTGGCAGTCAGGGGTTGAGCCTAACACCCCAAAGCCTTAACAAAAATAAACAAAACAAAAGTACATAGAGAGGGACATAAACCTTACCTCCAATCCTAAGGTCGGTATATAAGTCTATCATCCTACTAAGAATAATTGACTTAATTCCGATACTATTAAATGAAACCTAGTATTATGCACCTATTGAGAGGACTCCTCAAAGTACAATAATTCTAGGAAACATAAATAAGGGAGACTCTCCCCTTACAAAAGAAAGAAAAGAATTGCAAGCTAGTCCTATTCAAGGAAGCTATAACTATAAAGGAATAGCTAAATTGAAAAGGATACTGACATCAACAGTATAGAGATCTCTATATAAAATGAAGGAAATGACTCATGGAGGTTTTTTGATCCTTTTCAATTTTTTCCTTCTAAAGTTTGTCATTCCCATTTTCTCCAAGAGATAGCTGCCATAGGAAGTTGATGATAGGTATAGAACTGATGAAGAATGTCTGATTTGTGGCTCTTTTTTGACAAATGATCAACAGTACAATTTGCTTCCCTCAAAGTGTGTTTGCATTGGAAGAATTCCAATTGATTGATGAGTTGGAGAATTGATCTAACTTGAGTTTGGAGCTGCCAGGGAGGTTTACTTGCTTGCGTGAGCCATTTGGTAAGAAATTCTGAATCAACCTCAAGAATAATCTTCTTGTAACCATGTTGTAAACACCAATAAATTCCTGGAATAGCTGCCATAGTTTCAACTAGGTTATTGGTGCCAATGCCAAGAGGAATAGTGAAAGCATATATCATTTCTCCAGTAGAATCTCTTAAGATGCCTCCACCTCCAATCTTGTCGGGATTACTTAAAGCACTACCATCAATGTTGAGTTTGAAAATATTGTTCGGAGGCTTCATCCACTTCCTTCTCTGATTTGTATATCCTGCCTGCACCCCTCCACCATATTTATTAAGCTCATCCAGTTATTGGGCCATTTTAGATAGGGATAGGCAGCATTAAGCATGAGGTTGGTATCTTTGAAAATAAGAAGTTTGACTCTTGTAATGCTTGACTTCTTGTCACCATACGTAGCCGAGCACCTATTCTTCCACAAGTTCTAGCTTATAATGATAGGAAGGGCTTGAATAATAACTTTATAAACTCCATTTTGTGATTCCATACCCTACCATTTCATTATATGATTCTTCAAAGGAAGCTGCCTGTAATTTGTACCCAGCAAAGCAGCAAAGAATTTCCAAATATGCTTAGCAAAATTCGTAGTAACAAAAACATGTTTTATGTCATCCCATCCAGGATTAGTGCAGCATGAACATCTTGCAGGTTCACCACCAAATGTGGTGATCTTTCATTTGTAGGCAGCTTATTCCTTAAGGCCCTCCAGAGAAGAAAAGAAACTTTAAAAGGAATGTTCTTCTACCAGATAATGTTGTTGATTTTGCACTTGGTCTTCTTTTTCCGGATGAGTTCCCATGCTGAAGAATATGAAAACAAGCCAATATCATTGAGTCCCCATACTGCCTCATCTGGAAAGTTTTCCTGGTAATGTATGATAGTACTCAGGATCTTAGGTATCAATAAGGGAGGAGCATGTCTTCTCACCATGGATTTATTCCACTGACCATTCAATAAGAACTTGGAAACTTTGATGTTATTGAGGCCAGTGATATTGTTGGAATGATGAGCTAAAGGTCCTTTTCCCATCAAATTATCCCTCCAGAACATGCAGGTACCAGAGTTGATTCTCCACTTGATATGAGCTTCCACTGTATCCTTGTTCCTCATCATATACCTCCAAACCAGTGATTGACCAGTATCAAATTTTTTTCCCACAGGATTGGATCTTTGAATACTTGGCTCTAAGGAATTGACTCCATAAGGAGTTTTAATCCTAAAAGACCACCACTGCTTGAGCTGTAAGGAAGTACATATATCATTAAGTTGTCTTACCCCGATTCTCCCTTCATCATAGGGGAAGCTAAGGGTTTCCCAAGACACTTAATGATATTTCTTCCTCTCTTTATCCTATCCCCAGAAAAAATCAGCAACTACCATCTTGATGTACTTGATAGTAGTTTTGGGAGGTGAGATGGCAGCCATAGTATGAATTTGAATTGATTGAAGAACATGTTTCACAAGAGTAGCTCTACCTCCAAATCTGAGAATTCTTGATTGCCATCCACTAATTTTCTTCACCACTTTTGCCACAAAATCAGAATAGTAAATAATTCTTTGCCCACCTATATATAGAGGGCAACTACGATAAGTGATAGGAATATCCATTTAAGTGAAGCCAGTAATGGATTTGATCAAATCAATGATGTCTGGAGGAGTGTTTTCTAGAACCATAAAATGACTTTTATCCCTATTGATAAGTTGATCAGATACCTGCTCATAAATAGAAAGGGTCTTCATTATTAACTTTCCTTCTCGTCTTCAAGCAATATCTTTCCTTCTCGTCTTCAAGCAATATCTTTCCTTCACGGGCCAAGTCCATGATCCTTTTCATAAAGATAAAGCATTTTTCAATAGGATGGCCCATGAAATGATGATATTTGTAGTAATTTGGATTATTAGTTCTTCCAACATCATCTGGGTTCTTCATTTCACGTAACTCAAAGAGTTTCAATGCAAGGAGCTCTTCAAAAATTCTTGGCACATATATATCAAAGAATGGATACTCTTTTTCTTACATTTCCTTAAAAGTCAACTTTTTCCTGGTGTTATTTAGAAAAGTCGTGCTCCTCACACTTTGATTGTTTCTTATATTTTTGATGACTTTCAAAGGTGTGGCATTAACATTCATCCATTCCTTATTTTCATAATTGGGTGCAACCTTTCCTCCTTTCTTCACCTCCATTTTTTCTTTTCCCCTGCGAGGCTCATAAATAAATGGTCCTTCAGTTCGTCTTGAGAACATGCTTAACTCCACATATTGAGATGTGTTGCTAGTTCTTCAAATGAATTGAGCTTGATACCCTGTATGTCGTAACAAAGTTTCCAATGCATTCCTTGAATGAAAATTTCTATTCCACAGGCCTCACTATGTCTATCATTGCAATTGAGGTTCACATTCCTCCATCGATTGATGAACTAAATGACATGTTCATCCCTTAATTGATGTGTATTTGTGAGTTTGATCATTCTCACAGTGCACCTCGTGCTGTAGAAACAATTAAGAAATTCATGTTTAAGTTGTTCCCAACTATTAATGGAACCAACCTCGAGATTCATATACAAGTCAAAGACATTTCCTTGCAAAGAGCACAAATTGTTTAACCAGATAATCTCCATATGTTCTAGCATTAATTCAAGTTTCAACAAAATGTGCAATGTGTTTCTTTAGATTTCTCTTTTCATCTAATTATTGAAATTCTTGAGGTTGATACCTTGTAGACATCTTCAAAACGTCAATTCTTGTAGTGTATGGCTTGACATATTTAAATTATGACTTTGAAAAGACATCATATTTATCTTTGATAGTTTCCATGATGAAGTCCTTCAGATGATGAAAGGGAATTCCCCCTTCAGCGGGTAATTGTAGTTCATCACCAACATGTATTTCCTTCATATAGGAATCTTCTCTTTCTTGTAACATGGGATACTTTCAGGGGCATGAATTGAGCCCTCCTCC
This sequence comes from Solanum appendiculatum, assembly GCA_018342035.1. Taxonomy (NCBI): domain Eukaryota; kingdom Viridiplantae; phylum Streptophyta; class Magnoliopsida; order Solanales; family Solanaceae; genus Solanum; species Solanum appendiculatum. Next base: position 153,505 of record JAGDQO010002262.1, on the reverse strand, counting down.
ATAACATTTTCAACTATGTTCGTCAAGTTGATAAATTGACTATCCTGATCTTGCGCATACTCCTTCCATCCCTATTTACTCACTCCATGTAACTTGTTCTAATCATATTTCAGTTTGAGGGAAAATCTGTGCTTTACTTCATTATCCATAATGACCATCCAAGCAATAGTGACTAACACCTCAACTGTTGACGAACAACTGGCAAGTTTGACAAAGGCAATTGTGAAGGTCTAACGAAGTACACCCTCCATCCCTATTTACTTGACAAATAATTCCTAATTTAATTTCAATTTTTACTTGTCATTTTAGATAAATCAAGGAAGGACAATTTTTTTATTTCTATTATACCCTCAATTTATTAACATTAAGTTAATGTCTTTAAAAAATATAGTGAGTAAATATGTTTAAAACTATATCAATTAATAAGGGCAAAAATGATAAACTCACTATACCAATCATTTTTTCTTAATAGTTGTGCCAAATTAAAATTTAACGAGTAAAAAAGGATGGAGGGAGTACTTCGTTAGACCTTCAATTGCCTTTGTCAAACATTCCAGTTGTTCATCAACAGTTGAGGTGTTAGTCACTATTGCTTGGATGGCCATTATGGATAATGGAGTAAGGCACAGATTTTCCCTCAAACTGAAATATGATTGGAACAAGTTACATGGAGTGACTAGGGAATATCTAGTGATCAAGACATAATCTTCATCTTGAATAGTGTGATCCTTGGTACTAAAAGGACTGAGTGGGGCCAACGTCTTCTCAAAAATCTTAGTTATATTCTCTCCTTCTTCTAATTCATTCGGAAAGAATCCTGCCCCCTTTGAAGATAAGAGAGCAAAAATAGGAACTGATGTGGATGGTACTTAAAGTGTTTGTTTTCCTAGAAAGTTTACTTTGTTCCTAGTGATGGGTCCTAAACTTTCCATAGTAGCATCTAGTATGTTCCCCACCTCAAAGGAAAACATGGAATCGACATTCCTAGCAACAATAGACATGGAGTCAAACTTCTTAGATGCCATTTAGTGTTCTTAAAATTTGATGATCAATGTAAAGAGATGAGAGGTACAGATTGTCTCAGTGGGCATACAAAAATTTGTGAACAATAAATTTTAGAGCTGAGAAAAAAAATTAGGACTAGAAAATTGGAGTAACAAAATGTAATATTTTATTTCAAAATATAGTGCGTGTTACAACATCTATGATAATTATTTGATTCTTTAAATAATATGATATATGTTGGACTTGAATTTGATTTAAAGTTAAGGGCTTGAATAACTTGATTTTGAATCTTCATTTTCGAACATAGATTTGAATTATTCATCATGAACACTTGTATGGTTATGACAATAATGAATATGAACAAATAACTTGATCTTGAATGACTTGATATTTTCCTTTTGTTCATTTTCTTGATCTTGAACTTGAACTTGGAAGATTGATTGAACTTGCAGCTTATTGAGAAATATGTGTGTTTGATCTACAAGCTCTCTTCTTTTTTCTTGTTCTTGAAAACTCCTCTTCTATGAGAATAATGAGGACCCCTATATCTTTGTAGGGAGTAGTGTGTCTGTGGGATTTGATTGGTCGATTTGAACTGACCAATCACATTGCTCTGGCAAAAAGCTTTGATTTTATTTGTCGGAACATGTAACATATACATGTGGCATTATTCTAGTGGCTCATTTAATTTGACTTTGACTACCATATAACTTTGACACATAGCATGATTCTAGTGTCTCATTTAATTAGAATTGGATTACAACATAACTTTGGCACATGTCCTGATTTTAGTAGCTCATTTAATTTTGTTTGGATTGCCACATAACCCAAACTATCTTCTTAAATTTAATATAGTCCAAACTAATTTATGGATATAGATCTGATAAAAGTTTAATGCTTGCAAATGCAAACCGTCACTTCCCATTCAATTTCTATCAATCAACTTGAAACTCAAATAGAGCAGATTTTGGCCCATTTAAATACAAGGTTGTAACATCTCAAACTTTGAAAAAGGGCTAAAGAGGGTTAATGGGCAAGTCCAAGAACCCAAAATGGACCATGGACCCTTCACAGAACCCTAAACGGTCCATTTAGGGATCCACGACCCATTTAGGGGAGGTAGCCCAACTGTCCAAGGCAACAAAGATTTGGGTTAAATTCAAATGACCATATCTCTCAGCACATAAGGCATTAGGTGGCGTCTTTGAGTCATCTTTCCAATACAACCAAGTTTGCCTCAATATGAGTTTGGAATAAAAAGTTATACTCATTTTGGTGAAGCCCTGTCGGATAGGTGAAGCTTCACGGCCAGCTATATAGCCCTTCAAGTGTTTCACCGGCCGTGAAGCCTTAGACGGTCCGTGAAGCCTCTCTTTTAAGGCACCTCAGCAATGTTTAAGTTAGGTCATTTTAGTCTTTCTCCAAAGTATTTGGTACCCAAACTACATCGTTTTAAACCCTATTTCAAGATCTATATAAGTGAATTAAGTCCTAAAAATACCCATTCTAAATCATTAACCAAAATTCCTAAATTTCCCTCCAAGTTCTTCCCCAAACATCTCTCTCTATAGCTAACGAAGAAGAAGTTAGGGTTTCAAGATCAAGTCTCCAATTTACCATAGCTTTTGGGCATTGATCTCTAAGGTATGTTAGTATTCACCTATGGAGTTTCCTCCATAGGGTTCCAAAAATCTTTAAGTTTTACAAGATGAATTTTCAATTCAAAATTAGGGTTTTATTCCATCTTCATGCGTTCTTTTTAATTATGATTCAATTGATTGTTTTCTATCTTTTTATGCATAAATTGAAGCAATTACATGTTTTTGAGTTTAATTCATATGAACCCATGCATGATCAATAATTTTAAACTATGAACCCATAATGAAGCTTATGAACCATGATTTATTTAAACTATGCATGTTTTATTAAAGCAATGCTTATGATTTAAGTAAGCTTATAGATGAAGGTATTAATATGCCCTATGAATCTTGGCCACATGACATGAATGAAATCTATATTTGCCATCAATGCTTTTGGGCTATTTTCCGAAATTAGATCTTGATTGGTATGGTAGCCGGTTATTCCATCAATGATCATAGATCACACTTTTAAAACTATTTCCATTAGTAGTATGTCACTTTTAGTATAAAGTTAATGACTATGAACCTTATAAAGCTATTATGAAAAGATCATGGACGGTGAAAGGTTTTCTCACGCATGTTCTAAGGAGCTATTCAAAATGACGTAAGCTTGGACTAGTCCATGAAAGATGAAACATCTATAAATATGACTTTAGCTTGGATTGGTAACTCTAGTTGTACCTTTCCTTGGATAATAAGATGAATATGATTAATGACTAATTTCGTGGGATTTTAGCTTAGCACCAAGGATCTTGAGGTGGAGGCTTAAGAGTCTCTAGAAGCAACCTTTTGTCCCTAAACTACGTGCCCCCGTAGAATGGTCTTAATGACCAAGCTAATGGATCCACCTTAGCTTTAGCTCAAATTTTTACCTTGGCAAGTGAGGACACCCCTTTTAGGTGTTGGGCTGACATTGGACTCCATTTATAGCTCACATGGTTTATGTCAGTTAATGGTAAACTTCCCACAAAAATAAACTAAGTTACTTTCAAAGTATCTCACAAGTGTTTTAAATATGTTAAGCTTTCATTGCATTGACCATGAATATGATTTATGTTTTCTAACCCCTTTAATCTTATGATTTAACTTGGTCATTGCATATCATGTAAATGTCCCACTTATCATGATTTCATAACTTCTATGCATTACTATCATACTTAGTACATTCCATGTACTAATGCATACTTGAGCCAACATTGTCTCATAATGTACGGTCTGATGCTCCTACCTCTCATACTTGTGGCTAGTTAGTCCTTTTGGGCTATTGATGATTGGTGAGTCCTCATGATCCAAGAGTCTTTTATTGCTTTATGTCATTTTCAGTTTCAGACTATGTATGTGATGTATACGTTACGTCCCAATCACTTCCTTATGATGTAGTAGATGGCTTATTGAGACTTATGTTAGACTTCTTCTTTGTCAAACACTTTTTGATATAGTAACTTTTGAAATATTTATCTCTATTATCTTATATGATGTATGCTTAGTGGCTTGTGTAGGGCCTCTCGGGGTTCTAAATGCCATGTTAAGACTAGGGTATACTTTGGGTCGTGACAAACTTGGTATTCAGATCACAAGGTTTAGAAAGGTCCTAGGATGTCTCATAAACCACGTCGAGTAGAGTCTTGTTCATGAGTGCAAAGCTTGTTCATGAGTGCAAAGCGCACCACATTTATGAATAAGAAGCTATAAGATGTTTCAGAAACTCCACTTCTTCCATTACACAAAATTTGTGCCATAGAGTCTATCTCTAGGAAGATCCTTATCCTTAATAGTGTTAAATTCTTTTCAGGATATGACCCCTAGAAGAGCGTATTTTAGAAGGAATGCGAATGAGAATGAGGAACAAGAAGCTCCTCATGTTCCGATCAACCCTTTGGCTGAGCAAGTGACTAAAGATGAGTTTTGAGCCTCATTTCATGCATTGGCTTAAGCTATGATGGATCAAGCAAATAGGGAGGTTGTGGTTCCCGTTAACCCAAGGGTAGTTACGATTACAACTAGAGTGAGGGGCTTCACTTGAATGAATCCCCCAGAAGTTCATGGTTCCAATACTGTTGAACATCCTTAAGAGTTCATTGATGAGGTATACAAGGTTTTGATGATCATGGGAGTGACGCCGGTTGAAATGGTGGAATTGGCTGCTTACAAACTCAAAGGTGTGATGAGTCGGTAGTTTATACTCATATATAGCTTTGTTTGTGCCAAATTTGTGTCCTTAATGCCTATTTTTCACCTATACCTAATGTTAAATCATTTGTGTGCAGCATGAAGGATTTGAAATGAGGCAAGGATAAGAAAATGCAAAGAGAAGCTGTAAAGTTACAAAATGGGATGAAAAAAGAAGCTAGAACTGGCAAAAAGGAACTCGGTGACACGTCGAGTGGATAGTCTTATCGCCTAAAGTTCAGCAGTCAAGGAAATAATTAAAGGCAAAATGGTGAGCTAAAGAACCGATCAGCGCATTGCCGAGTTGGAAGGGCGAGCCTAATGGACTCCACCTCAAGTTCCAGGAGCAAAGTTGTCCAAAAGCAAAGAGACAAAAGGCGAGATTGAGCAATTCGGTGCATCACCGAGTTGAAAGGCGAGCCCGACTTACGTCGCCGATTAGTCCTGAAATTCAAAATCGTAGAAACTCTTTGAGAAGTGTAAATAGAAATTTTTAAATGAGAGAAAGAGAGTTGGATAGAATTGTATTGGGAGAACAAATTACATTTTAGTTTTTGATACTTAGATTTAATTGGGTGAATTATTCTTGTGAGTTTTGGAGAATCAAACATTGGATGTAATTTTAGTTGATTGTATTTGCTGTTTAAAGACTTGGGAAATCAATGGCTAATGTTTTTGGTAACTATCTCCTCATCATTACTATGATTGGCTAAAACCCCAATGCTTTAGGGGTGTGATTATGTGTTCAAATGCCTAATTAGCTTATGGGTCTTATGGAATGCTGAATTATATGTTGAATTAGAATGGGTTCAGTTAATAATTCATGTTTTCATCTTATGAATTGAAGTTGCAAATTAAGTTTTAGTCTATATCTCTTTGTATGCTTGTAGAAGATGCATTTGAGTGGAATCATAAATTGATAATTATATGAGTTCTTACTTGTACTATTCAGCTTGTTAAATTGGGTTTAATTAAGGTGAAAGATTGTGTTCTTATTGTATAGCCTGTTGGGGTTTAATAAAACCCAATTGAAAGCATGGTAGTTGGTTGTAAAATAGCTATCATAGTCGTAATCTTGCCTACCCATTATATTTTAGAATACTTAAGCAATTCGTAATGACCCATTTAGTGAAATTTGTAGTTGAACACTCACACATCCCAAGGCACCATTTCTCATTGGTTTTATTCCTCTTTAATTCTAGTTTGTTGATTTTAATCACTCAAAACCCTTCTTATTTGACAATTGAAACTTCGAAGATTATATTATGTATCGATTCATTAGCTTACATCTATAAAAAGCTAGATCACTTTAATACTTCCTATTTGAATTCTATACTCAGTTCCATTCTTCGTGGGATCGACCCCAACTCTTCGTTGGGTTTATATTGCTAGCGATCGCCTACATCTTGAATCGTTATAGGTGTAGTTGAGCGTTATCAAAAATGACGCCGCTACCGGAGAGTGGCGTTTAGAATTCTTGTATCAACGTATTTTACTGAATTAGTTTGATTGTAGTCAAATTTACTTATTAGTCTTTTCGTTGTTTATTTTCAATTGGTGACAACATAAGTGATGCTGATAGTGTTGTTGGTCAGAATGATGATATGCGTCATGTGAATGAGATGACTTTGGTAATCTCAATGACTTCAATGTAGCTCAAGTTTGAAATGTTGGGGCCTTACCCTTGCCCCCTACTATGGGTAATGCTATCTTTCATGTGACCGAAACCCTGCTTCAGCTGTTGCAAATCAAAGGTTCCTTTGGAGGACTTGCTCATGAGGATCCCCATGAGCATCTTCAGAACTTTTTGGATGTGTGCAGCCCTATCACATTCAAGAACATCTCTCAAGAGTTGATTCGACTTCGGTTGTTTCCTTTTTCTCTAACTAGGGAGGCAACAAAGTGGTTGGCTGAACTACCAAGAGAATCAATTACTTCATGGGCAGAACTGACAGAAGCATTCTTTGGACGATTCTTTCCCCCTTCAAAAATGGTGAAGTTGAGAGATGGTATTCAGAACTTCAAGAGACTTGATGGTGAACCAATCCATGAGACATGGCTCATATTCCAAAAGCTCCATCTACAATGTCCTACTCATGGTTTACCTGAAAATGTGTTGTTGCAATACTTCTATCGTAGTCTCGATTCGATAAGCAAGTCTATCGCTGATCATTTAATTCAAGGTGGAATCATGAGACAACCAGCTCCTATTGCATCAGCGTTACTTGATGATATGACTAAAATCAACCAGGCATGGCACACAAGAGAAGACCAAGTGTCACCTCTTATGGTCGGAATGACTAAGGTGCAAATTGAGAAAGATGATGAGCGTGATGCGAATATGGCGAAGATGATGACCCAGATGAATTTACTGACAAAACATGTTATGGGTGCGGGTTCCAAAGCTATTAATGCAGTTGCTACGAGCTCGGATGATGATACATTTGAAACCATGTACAACGAAGAAATTCAATTTGTGTCAAATAAGATGGTGGGTTCTCGTCAGAGCTATCAAAGGCTGGGTGAGAATCAAGGTTGGACCAAGGAACAAGGTGCTGTTTGGGGAGACAATCGGGAGTGGCATGATTGAGGTGTAAATTGGTGAGCTTGTGAGAGAGATCAAAATGTGCCTCCACATGATCATCCCAAAGTTACGGAACCAAAGACTGATCTAGAAAGTTTTAGAACTAAAGATATGCTTGCTCGTATTTTGCACAAGGTGGAAGCTTCGGACAAAGTACTCAAAGAGATGAGGGCTGATTTCTCCTCTCTAAATCAAACGGTTACTTCCCACTCCACTTCAATTAAACATCTTGAATCACAAATGGTCCATTTATCCACTCAATTACATCAAAGACCAAATGGTGGTCTTCTTAGTGAAACATTGGCTAACTCGAAGAAGGAGAATGCTCAATGTATGGCAATCGTAACTCTGAGTGGCAAAGTCTCAAGTGGTGATGTGGTTGAGGTCGCGGAGGCTAAACGGAGTAAGATCCCACCTATTGTGAGTAATGATGAGGGTCTTGAGGATAGTTTGAACAATGATATTCCCGACCAAGATGTTGATTCAACTAATGATGTTTCACCAAAGCCGTTACCTAAAATTAGCCCTCCTTTTCCAGAAAGGTTGAAGAAGAGAGATGACAATGCAAAATTTCAAAAGTTTCTCTCTATTTTTGAGTCTCTCTCTATAAATCATCCACTGGTGCATGCATTACTAGAAATGCCGGGGTATGCTAAGTTTATGAAGGAATTGGTCACGAAAAAAGAGAAGTATTGACTTTGAAACGGTTGAGATATCCCATAGTTGCAGTGCTATTATGTCAAATGTGGTTCCTAAAAAGGATGATCTGGGAGCGTTCACGCTACCTTGCACTATTTGGGTGTTCAAGTTTTACAAAGTGTTGTGTGATTTGGGAGCTAATATTAACTTGATGCCGTATGCTATTTTCAAGCAACTTGGGCTAGGTGAGCCTAAGTCAATCACGATGCGACTTCTCATGGCAGATCGTTCTATTAAGCGACCTATTGGTGTTCTTTATGATATTTTGGTAAAGGTTGACAAGTTCATTTTTTCGACAGATTACGTTATTCTTGATTGTGAGATAGATGTCAAGATACTGAGTATTCTTGGTAGACCATTCTATGCTACCGAAAGAGCTTTGGTTGATGTGGAGAGTGGCGACTTGAAATTTAGATTTAATGAGGAGGAAGTCACTTTTAATGTGTGTAAGTCTGTGAAACAACCCAATGACATCCATGTGGTATCAGTTATTGATGTGATCGATGAAGCAGTTGCTAGTATTGGTGAAATTTATTATATTGGTGAATCTTTGGCTGCTGTCCTTTTGAAGAATGATGGGAAAGAGATCCAAGATTATGATGAAGTGGTGGTTGCTTTATTGGGTTTAGGTTCTTACTCAAAAACTCCTTTGAAGCTTAAAATTGATTTGAAGTAGAGAAAGTCCTCCCGCGAAGCCATCCATTGAAGCACCCCCGAAGCTTGAATTGAAAACTCTTCCTTCTCATCTTCGATATGTATTTTTGGGTGCTAACAATACCTTGCCGGTAATCATTGAAGCTGACCTACATGAAGTGCAGGTACAAGCACTTGTTAGTGTGCTAAAAAGATTTACCAAAGCTATTGGATGGACAATTGCTTATATTGTAGGGATTCCTCCCGGTATTTGCACACACAAGATTCAGTTGGAAGTTGATTGTAAACCTAGCGTTGAGCACCAAAGGAGGTTGAATCCTCCAATGCAAGAAGTGGTTAAGAAGGAAATCATCAATGGTTAGATGCAGGTGTGGTTTACCCTATTACGTATAGCTAGTGGGTAAGTCCGGTTCAATGTGTCCCAAAGAAGGGTGGTAGGACCGTGGTGCCGATTGAGAAAGGTTCACTTGTACCAATCCAACCAGTTACCGGTTGGCGTGTGTGCATGGACTATAGAAAACATAATTCGGCAACTGAGAAAGATCACTTTCCAATGCTCTTTATGGCCAAATGCTTGATATATTGGCGGGGCGTGGATGGTATTGCTTCCTTGATGGTTACTCCAGTTACAATCAAATATCCATAGCCCCGGAAGATCAAGACAAAACTAATTTCACCTGTCCCTATGGAACATTTGCATTTAAACGAATACCTTTTGGGTTGTGTAATGCACCGGCAACATTCCAAAGGTGTATGTTATCTATTTTTTCTGATATGGCTGAAGACTCAATGGAGGTTTTTATGGATGATTTTTCCGTAGTTGGGGACTCATTTGAAGAATGCCTTGAACACTTAGGACGAGTCTTAAATAGATGTGTCGAAACAAACCTCATACTTAATTGGAAGAAGTGTCATTACATGGTGAAACAAGGGATTGTTTTGGGGCACAAGATTTCAAGGAAAGGTATACAAGTGGATAAAGCAAAAATTGAAGTTATTGCCAAATTACCACCCCCTATCTCAATTAAAGGTGTCCGAAGCTTCTTGGGATATGCAGGTTTCTATCGGCGATTTATAAAGAATTTCTCCAAGATAGATCATCCTCTTTGCAAGCTACTTGAGAGTGACAGTGTTTTTATGTTTAATGAAGCATGCATGATTGCTTTTGAGTGTCTAAAGGAAAAACTTATGTCAGCTCTGGTCATTGTTGCCCTGGATTGGGGTAGCCCATTCGAGCTAATGTGTGATGCTAGTGGCGTCGCCTTGGGTGTTGTACTTGGTCAACGTAGAGGCAAGTTATTCCACCCGGTCTACTATGCGAGGAAGACCTTAAATGTGGCTCAAAGGAACTACACTGTTACTGAACAAGAGTTATTGGCTGTAGTGTACGCTTTTGAGAAATTCCGAGCTTACTTATTTGGATCTAAGGTAGTGGTGCACACTGACCATGAGGCTATCCGCTACATAATTTGTTAAAAAGGATGCTAAATTGAGACTGATTCGATGGGTTCTGTTGTTGCAAGAGTTCGATTTTGAGGTCAAAGACTGGAAAGGATGTGAAAATTAGGTGGCTGATCTTTATCGAGACTCGAAACAAGTGTCGTTGAGGATATTGAAGGCGCTTCTCCTGATGAGATGGTCATGATTGTCTCTAAGGGTTCAATTCCTTGGTATGCCGATTTCGCCAACTATGTAGTGCGTGGAATTATTCCTGATGGGCTGACATTCTATCAACGCAAGAGGTTTCTTTTTTATGCAAAAATGCATTTTTAGGATGAACCCTATCTATTTCGGGAGCGTGCTGATCACATAATCGGGAAATATGTACCAGAAGTTGAAGTTGACGCTATTCTTGATGCATGCCACGCATCTCCGATTGGTGGCCACTATAGTGGGGTAGGTACAACTGCCAAGGTGTTGCAAAGTGGCTATTATTGGCCAACGATGTATCAATATGAAAATTCTTTTGTCCGCAGGTGTATTCCATGTCAAAAACAGGGAGGAGTGTCACGAAGACACGAGCTTCCCCTTACTTCTATCCTTCAAGTTTAATTGTTTGATGTCTGGGAAATTGATTTTATGGGCCCCTTTGTGAGTTCTTATGGGAACAAATACATTTTGGTGGCCGTTGATTATATGTCGAAGTTGGTAGAAGTTGTGGTTGTACCCAAAAATGAAGGGAGAAGTGTCATTACATTTCTTAAGAGGTATATTTTCACAAGGTTTGGCGCTCCGTGTGCTATTATTAGTGATGAAATTCAAGGTTGCTTTCCTTGATAGGTTCTTTCCCCTTGAGATGAGGGAGGCAAGGGTGCTTGAGTTTATCAACCTTCGATAAGGAAAGATGAGTGAAAAAGTATGCTTTGAAGTTCACACAATTGTCCCGTATGCTCCTTCCATCTTTGCCGATCCAAGGGCAAGAATGAGTAAGTTTGTGTCGAGAGTGTCCGAAATGCTGGTTAAGGAATGCCGCACCGCTATGCTTGTTAATGATATGAATATTTCTCTTCTTACGGTGTATGCTCAACAAATTGAGGAAGAAAAGGTTAAGGAAAGGTCTAGAGAGACCAAGAGGGCTAGGACCGGAGATGGTAACTTTTCGCATGCAAGGTCCGATGGACATGGTCGTCCTATATTTCAACAAAGGTTCTCCGGCCAAGGCTCATCCTGTACTCCTCCAAAGTTCAAAAATAATAGGGTGTCTAACCCCAAGTCTCAAGGAGGGAATAATGATGGTTCTTTATTGGCTCCTTTTGCCAAGTGTGGAAAAAAGCATGAGGGTAGATGTCTAGCAGGTACGGATGGTTGTTATATTTGTTGAAAGAGTTGTCACAAGATGAGGGATTGTCCATCTCTCAAGATCAAGGGAAGGGAGAATAAACAAGCTCCACCTAGAGTATCGAGTTCGAATGCTCAGAAGCAAAACCAGCTTTATGCTCTCCAGGCTCGTCATGAGCAAGAGAGCTCTCCCGACGTGGTTACCGGTATGTTAAGAGTTTTCCACTTTGATATGTATGCCTTGCTTGATCCTGGTGCTACCTTATCCTTTGTGACGCCCTATGTGGCCATGCGGTTTGATGTTGTCCCGGATATATTGCTAGATCCTTTTCGTGTTTCTACTACGATTGGAGAATCTATCTTAGCTAAGAGGGTCTATAGATTTTGACCCATTTCCCTATCCCATAGAGTTACTCTTGTGGATCTCGTAGAGCTAGATATGCTAGATTTTGATGTTATCCTTAGGATGGATTGGTTGCATGCTTGTTATGGCTCTATTGATTGTAGGACCCGAGTGGTCAACTTTCAGTTTCCAAATGAGCCTATCATAGAGTGGAAGGAGGGAAATTCTATGTTTCGAGGTCAATTTATTTCTTGTCTAAAAGCTGGAAAGATGATCTCTAAGGGTTGCATTTCTCCATGGGGTGCTCCGATCTTGTTTGTAAGGAAGAAGGATGGTTCACTCCGTATCTGTATTGATTATCGCCAATTGAACAAGGTTACCATTAAGAATAAGTATCCTCTACCAATGATAGATAACTTGTTTGATCAACTTCAAGGGGCTAGTTATTTCTCTAACATCGACCTTCGTTCGGGCAATCACCAGTTGAGGGTGAAGGAAGATGATATTTCGAAAATGGCCTTCCAGACTAGGTATGGTCACTATGAGTTTTTGGTTATGTCGTTTGGATTAACAAATGCTCCAGCCGCAGTTATGGACTTGATGAACAGGGTGTTTAAGTAATACGTCGACATGTTTGTGATTGTGTTTGTAGATGATATCTTGATCTACTCAAGGAATGAGGATGAGCATACCAATCATTTGAGGATTGTATTGCAAGTCCTCATGGACCAACAACTCTTTGCAAAGTTAAGTAAATGTGAGTTTTGGTTACGATCCGTGGCTTTTCTTGGTCACATTATCTCCGGTAAAGGTATTGAGGTAGATTCTAAGAAGACGGATACGGTTAAGAATTGGCCTAGACCTCTATCACCTTCAGATATTCGTAGTTTCTTGGGTTTAGCCGGTTATTATAGGAGGTTTTCTTAGGGGTTTTCATCTATTGCTTCTCCATTGACGGCTTTGACTCAAAATGTGGTTAAATTTGTATGGTCCGAGGCATGTGAAAGAGTTTCAAAGAATTAAAAGATAGACTTACTTCGGCTCCAGTATTGACTCTACCAGAAGGATCCGATTGTTTTTTGGTTTATTGTGATGCTTTGAGAATTGGGTTAGGATGTGTTCTTATGCAAAATGGGAAATTTATTGCTTATGCTTCAAGACAACTAAAAGTACATGAAAAGAACTATCCTACTCATGACCTAGAATTAGTGGCGGTTGTGTTTGCTTTGAAAATATGGCGGCATTATCTGTATGGGGTACATGTGAATGTCTTTACCAACCATAAGAGTTTACAATATGTGTTTAAACAGAAACTTCTGAATCTTTGCCAAAGAAGGTGGCTTGAATTGTTGAAAGATTATGATATGAGTGTTCTCTATCACCCCGATAAAGCTAATGTGGTGGCGGATGCTCTTAGTCTACTATCTATGGGTAGTATGGCTCATGTTAAGGATGATACGAAAGAGTTGGTCCGTGATGTGCATAGTCTAGCCCAATTGGGTGTTTGGTTGATTGATTCCGCTAAGGGTGGTGTTACGGTTCACAAAGGTTCCGAATCTTCTTTTGTGCATGATGTGAAAGCTAAGCAAGATTTTGATCCTAGCTTGGTTGAACTAAAGGAAGCGGTACTCAAGAAGTCCATAGAGGTTTTCTTCTAAGGGGGAGATGGTGTGCTTCGATATCAAAGTCATTTATGTGTTCCCGATGTTGATGACTTGTGAGGACAAATTTTGTCGGAAGCCCATAGCTCTCGATATTCCATCCACCCAGGGGCTACCAAGATGTACCATGATTTACGAGGGATCTATTGGTGGAATGGAATGAAGAAATATATTGCGGAATTTGTGGCTAAGTGCCCTAATTGCCAACAAGTGAAAGTTGAGCATCAAAAGCCGAGAGGTTTTAACCAAGACATTGATATTCCTACTTGGAAGTGGGAAGATGTCAATATGGATTTTATCATTTGTTTACCTTGCTCTAGGTGACAATATGATTCGATATGGGTTGTGGTTGATAGAATGACGAAGTCAGCCAATTTCATTCCCGTCAAGACTTCTTATTCAGCGGAGGATTATGCAAAGTTGTACTTGAGGGAAATGGTGAGGCTGCATGGAGTTCCTTTATCCATTATCTCCAATCGTGGTGCACAATTTACTTCTGAATTTTTGAAGTCATTCCAAAAAGGTTTGGGTACTCTTGTTAAATACGGTACAGCCTTTCATCCCCAAACCGATGGGCAAACGGAACGTACTATTCAAATTTTGGAGGATATGTTGAGAGTTTGTGTAATTGATTTCAAGTTTATTTGGGATAAACATTTACCTTTGATTGAGTTTGCCTATAATATTAGCTACCATTCTAGCATTGGTATGGCTCCATTTGAGGCTCTCTATTGTAGGAGGTGTAGATCTCCTATAGGTAGGTTTGAAGTTGGTGAAGTTGCTTTGATGGGTCCGGAGTTGGTACATGAGGCTATGGAGAAAGTTCAACTTATTAGGGAAAGGTTGAAAACGGCCCAAAGTCAACAAAAGTCCTATGCCGATGTTAGAAGTAGAGAATTAGAGTTTGATGTTGATGATTGGGTTTACTTGAAAATTTCACCCATGAAGGGTGTAATGAGATTTTTGAAGAAAGGGAAGCTTAGTCCCCGTAGTGTAGGCCCATATAAGATTTTGAGACGTGTTGGTAAGGTTGTTTATGAGCTTGACTTGCCTAATGATTTAGCATCGGTGCATCCAGTTTTCCATGTCTCCCTGTTGAAGAAGTGTGTTGGTGATCCAACCTCTATAGTGCCATTAGAGAATCTTTGCATGAAGGATAGTCTTTCCTATGAAGAAGTTCCGGTTGAGATTTTAGACCGGCAAGTTCGAAAGTTAAGGAATAAAGAAGTTGCTTCCGGGAAGGTTTTGTGGAGGAATCAATTAGTTGAGGGTGCTACTTGGGAAGCCGAGGTTGATATGATGTCCAAATATCCTCATCTCTTTCCTTCTGATCCTACTCTAACTTGAGGTATCTAGATCCTCATGGTTCATTCTATTGGTCTCATGTGTCATAGTTGAGTTCCATGATTCCTTGATTATGCTTGTGCATGAAGAGTCTTATATGATTATGTGCATTTGAGTATGAGTTGCATAAAATCTTGATGATCTGATGTGTTGATCATGCTTTAGATTGGAGTTGATGTTTCCTCCTCGGATATGTGCACTTATGTGAATGCATGCTAGGTTGGGTTGTTAGTCTGTGTCTATTGCCCTTCTCTTGATGTCTTGATTCTCATTCGAGGACGAATGTTCCCAAGGGGGAGATATTGTAATACCCCAAACTTCCAAAGAATTTTAGTTGCAGAACTCACCTGAAGACAGTGACCTACGGAGGCCACCTACGGGCCGTAGATGGATTGACAGGCCGTATGTGGGGACCGTCAATGGCACTGTGAACTTTCAGGATTGACAAGTTTTTGAAATTTGACCTATTACGAAGTAGCAGGACGGGTCGTAGATCGATTGACGGTCCGTAGCTAAGACTCGTTGGTGTCCCCCAGACATAGTTTTAATTTTTGACTCAAGAGGATGACCTAAGACTTCAATGTACGGTCCGTCGATGGACCTATGAGCCATACATTGATGTCGTCATTACAGGTCCCCTAAATATAGTTTATGAATCTTTTGACGGAAGGACAGTACGGTCCGTCGTCTGACCTATGGACCGTAGATCCCCTTCGTCGATTGGCCCCGACAGGTTTTAATTAAGGGCTTTATGGTCCTTTCCCTAATTGTTGACCTATTAAACTAAGTCGGTT
The DNA here is from genome assembly GCA_018342035.1 of Solanum appendiculatum. Lineage (NCBI taxonomy): Eukaryota > Viridiplantae > Streptophyta > Magnoliopsida > Solanales > Solanaceae > Solanum > Solanum appendiculatum. The sequence goes on along the minus strand of JAGDQO010002262.1, from coordinate 137,834 downwards.
ATACCCTTAATCTAAGACCTATAAATACTTTCTAAGCCTAATTCCTCTCATTATAATTCATTCCTAAACTCTCATCTCTCAAATATTTCTCTCTAAAAGAACTCTCTCAACTCTCAAGGAAGAAGAAGTTAGGATCCTCCATTGAAGACCAACACTCTTCTCGAATTTTCTTGTGGATTTCATTGCGGTATGATAGTGTTCACCATTGGAATTTCTTTCCTCCAGTGGGTCTTCCCCCTTCTTCATGATTTTCAAAAGGTTACTCTAACCTAATTGAATTAGGGTTTTGATCAATCATTGTGGGTTCTTCAATTATGATTTCAATTGTCGATTTTATGAATTGTAGTGTACGATCTAGTGTGATAAAGTAACTTAGTGCACCAATTAGCTTGAATTACATGATATGATGTAAAGATTGTATGAATCCCCAAGATCCCAAGCTAATTCTCCCCAAATTGATAATCTATGCTTTGATTGTTGGGATGAGCCATGAATTGATGAAGTTATGAATTCTCTATGAAGTTATTCATGAAGTATTAACGAATTGAGGATAATCTTATGAATTTAGCATGTTCAAGTCAAAAGCATGATTTTCCTCTATTAAGTGAGTTCCTTCAATATGGGTAAATTATTTTAATTATGGCTTTCTAAGCATGGGCTTGCATTGAATTGCATGATATGAGTTGAACTTGCATGAACCCATATGAACTCTATGAACTATGAATTATGAGCATGATAATCTAAGTTAGGAAGAAGCTAATGAACTTATGCATGTCTCTTATAAAGTTAATAATGAATTAAGGGTGCTTTGAGAGTGAAGTACCAAAGTTATGATATGATAATGCTATGTTTGAGTTGTGAAAGGTTTTCTCGCATAATACTCCCAATATGACTTCAAACAATAATATGCGATTACCCATGTTCTTAAGGAGCTATTCTAATGACGTAAGCTTGGACAAGGTCCGTGGAAGATGAAACGTCTAAACATGATTTTAGCTTGGATTGTTAACCCTAGTTGTACCTCTCCATGTATAATGATATGAATATGTTAATGACCAATCCGTGGGAATTATGCTTAGCACCGAGTGGATATTGAGATGGAAGTCCTCCCGTTAGTAGTGGCCAGGTCTTCTTGTGAAAGCTCTCCCATTAGTAGAGGCCGGGTTTTCTAGATGGAACTCTTTCATTAGTTGAGGCCGAGTCTCCTAAAGCAATCTCTATCCCATAAACTATGTTGCCACCATAGGATGTTGTATTTAAGTAGACATTAGCTAGTGGATCCACATAAGCTAAGAAGTTCATGGTCTTACCTTGGCAAGTAGGACACCCCTTTACGTGTGGGGTAGACACCGGATTCCATGTTAATAGCTCACATGGTCTTACATGTCGGTTAAGGCTTTTCCCCATAAGTTAATGAACAAGTGTTCTCCTGATAAAGAAAATAAAAGATGATTTAGCTTTCTTTGGCCTTGATATATGCCTTATGTTTCATGTTTATCATGTTTTAAGTTTGGCCATCGCATGTCATGATTATACTTCACTCTAGCATGATTTATGTGTTTATGTGCATTGCTATCATACTTAGTACTTAATTGTGCTAACGCATACTCTTGCCTACATTAACTTCTTTGGTGTAGGACGTGGTGATTCACCTTCCACTCGTGGCTAGAGTTTGATTAGAGAGTTGATAGAAGACTTGGTGAGTCCTCATTCATCCGAGGACATAGCCTAGCTCTTATTTCTTTTTCATGTATTTCCTTTCAGTTTTTAATTGTATCGGGTTACGTCCCAAACCTTGTTCTTTATATTAGATTGGCTTTGAGACATGAGATGTAGACTTCCGTTGTTTCTTTTAAAAGCTTTGATGTGAAATTCTCTTTTGAACTGTTATTCTCTATTATCTTGTATGTAATGTATGCTAAGTGGCTTGTATGAGGCCTCTCGGGGTCTTGTACGCCTTGTCACATCTAGGGGGTACCTTTGTTCGTGACAACAAGTAATGTTTTTCAGATGGGGGTGTTGATGAGTGGTGAATTTACACTCATTTGAGGCTCTTTTCATATGATTATGTGGCATTCAAGTAGAGAAAGAGGCCAATTATTGGTTTAATTTTGTTGATTTGAGGTATTTGTTGTTGGGAAGGAAAATGATGGACGAAAGTGGAATAGGATCTGAACTTGGGAAGAAATGAGGCTCGGATGTCGTGCCTGCGAAGGAGGGTTCACTTTTTGCGAACAAATCAACAAAGGCAACTAGTCACTTAAGTGACTAGGCGGGGTTCACTTTTACGAAGGAGGCTTAAAAGGAGGGGTTTGCTTTTGTGAAGGAGGCCAAAAAGGTGGGGATCACTTTAGCAAACTAAAGTTTTCTTTTGCGGTGTAACTTTTGTGAACTCCAATCCGCTATTGTGAAGCCCGCCTATCTAGACAGGGGTAGAATTGGAAATTCTCAAGCATAGGACCCAAATTCTAACAAGAAGGGTTCGAATGAGTCATTATGGAATTATCCAAGGAACAATCCTAGAGAGAAGTTCATCGTTTAGCTTAGGGTAGAGAGTGGAAAACATGTAGATTTCAATTTGGGTTGAGACTCTAAAGGCAAGTTGCCTCATAGTTCAATATTGGGTTTTGAAGATTGTGTTCTTATGAGTAAAATTCCTTATTCCTTTATTCATTTCCATGCTCTAAATATCTAGAATTGTAGGTGTAATTGCTAATTGATATTGGGGTTTTGTGTTGGAAATAGACAATTCATTTGGGTGTTGATTTCTCATTCTAATGCTTTTTTATGTGATTTTATGCTTTCATGACTAGGGTTTAATCTAACTTTCATGATTTAATCTATGATTTGAGAGTGCACGCTTGAATCTAGTTTCCAATCTTCATGGGTTTCTTGAAAGAGAATTCGTGAAGTTGAGAATTAGATTGATAATCATATTTGACTTTGATTCCTAAATTTGAGACAGAAAGGAGATAATTTAGGTTTTCTTTATTAAATGTAAACATCCTAGAAGTAGGGGTTTAGATTATGGTTGTGGATTGCTTTGTTGCTGAATACAATTGAGACCGAAAGGTTATTTCATGATATAACACTCTGAGACCGTAAGGAGATAAGTGTTGATTGATAATCATCTAGCCTACCTTTGATTGATTTGCATGTGTTGAGATGGCAATGGATCATTGAATGAGTGTTGAGTTCCAAATTTCCTGAATCTTGATTATCCCTTGCTTGATATTGTCTTTTCCCAAATCCTTTGTTTAGTTATCAAAATCGCTCTTCATTTGATTAGGTTGTACATTGCATGTTTAGGTTAAAACCGATATCTAGTTAACCTTTGTCATTTCGATTGCCGGCACATTGTTCCTTGTGGGATTCGACCCCGACCCTTAGTTGGGTATTTTTATTGACGACGACTGCTTACTCTTTGAGTTTGTTTATAGAGTAATTTGAGTGTTATCAACAGGTCCTACCTACGAGTATTAGTTCATTCGATGAATCATTGATGGAGGCCGTAGAAACCTAAGTCTCAGTACAGTTGCAGTTTTTGGTCTACGAGTGCATAGTATGAATAGAAGAAAACTTTACGTTCCGTAGTCTATACTTGTAGACTCCAAGTATGTTTCCTAAAACCCTCTAAGTGTTGAGCCGGCATGTGGAATCCTTCTACGGATCGTAGAAAGTCCTACTGTCCGTAGATGTGCTCTTGTAAGACCCAGAAATATTAAATGAGCAAGACCCCACCCGTGACCCTTTTAATTAATTCTTCCCCTATTTCCTTTCCATCCCAACCATTACAAACCCTCAATTCCCCTTCCCTTACCCAACCATTAAAACAACCCCACAACTCCATTACAATCCATTATCATCTTCTCCACCTTCAATTGTGAATTTCAAGTTTTTTTTTTTCACCTCCCCGATTTTGCAGGTCAGTACAGGAAAGAAAATCGAGTAATCTTAAATTGAAAATCACTCACACGACTTCAATTACAGAAATTAAGGTATGGGTTGTGATACTCGTTCTCCATTACGTTGAATTTTAGTTGTTCATACTTGACCTAGGGTTGTAAATTTGCTTAAAATAATTAAATTGTTCGATCAACGCTAGGAATAATTGTTAATTTTGAGTGTAATGTTAAAATGAGCTATATTCATGTTAGAAACATAGGTTGGGTTGCTATTTAATTTCGTACATAATTTTTTTGTGAAAAATTTGAGGCATTGATCTAGAATGTACTACCTATGAGGGTCTTCTCTAGACCGTAGAGATTTCTACTATTTGTAGTTACCCTCTCCTAGACAAGCCTAAGGGATCGGTGTTAATTATTTTGTAGTACCTATACGAATTCGATCTACGGGCCGTAGAACTTTCTACGGACCGTAGATAGAACTCATACAAGTAGCTTGAAAGTTTGGGAATACGGAGCCTATCTATGATCCATAGAAATTTCTAAGGCTTGTAGATCACTCACGTAGTCCCAAGGTACAAATTCCAGTAGCCTAAGTTAGGAACTACGATTTGACCTACGGTCCATAGAAATTTGGACGGACGTAAAAGCAATCTGTAGTTCCAACTTCAGAAACATGTTTTCAGGCCTAAGTTCCTATGATAGGGTCTTATGGCCCGTAGAACCTTTTACAGTTTGTAGGACTAAAGACAGTATAGTGGGAATTATTTTTTTTCTTTGATTTCTTTACTTTATTTTTGTACTTTGTAGTAACTAATAGTTACTCGATAGGTACAATGCAAAGAAGAGGGGGAAATTCTAGTGTACCTTCAAAAAGGGTCAGGACTCCAGTCAAGTCTCGACTTAATAATTAACCAACCGACAAGGAGGATAGTCGGTCAGAGGTGAACTATTATATGCATGATACCTCTCCCACCGAGGCCCGAACCACTCGACAACAAGCTAAAAAACTTGAGATGGTACCGCAGGTAGGTGATTTCTTCATGTTTATGTGCATTTGATGAGATTTGCATTCATGTTGGGTTGTTAGTTTCTCTCCTACTCTATTCATGCTAGCTTGAATCCCATTCGAGGATGAATGTTCCCAAGGGGGAGATATTGTAACACCTCGAAAATTAGAAAAGGAAAAGACTTCATCTTTTGGCTATTGGTTTAGACCTACGAGAACCATCAACGGTTCTTAGAAGGCTTTATGTGTCATAGATGGCACTCGTATGCAGGGAGTTGAGGCTTGGGAAAATTCAAGTTCTACTAAGTTGGTCTACCCTTGACTAGGACGGGTCATAGAACAGTCTACGGGTCATAGGAGGCACCCGTAGAAGTTATTCAAACACTGAATTTTGGGCTCAAGGATGAGGACTACGGATGGGGTCTACGGACCGTAGGAAGGATGACGGCCCGTAGGAACGGTTTCTTGCAAAGTTGGTTAAATTTTTGGTTTTAGTAACTGCACCTATAGTTTACTAGTACAGTCTATAGGAAGTTCTACAGTCCGTAGGTCCAAGCTGTAGGATCCTCAGACATTATTTAATAACGGGTGTTTTGGTCTTTTCCTATCTAGAAAACCCTAAACTACATCGTTTTGGCCTATAAAAACCACCCTATAACAATTTTTACTCATTTAACTTAGCCTAAATCCCCTCATTCACTAAATCTTATCAAAAATCTCCTAAGTCTTCCTCTTCAATTCTCTCTCAAGTTCAAGGAAGGAAGCTATGGTTTCAAGCTTCAGTTCTTCAATCTCCATTGCTTTTAGGGTATTGATTATCAAGGTATGTGGGAATTCACCAATGGATTCCATTCATCCATTGGGTCCCAAAAGAAATCTCAAGTTTTCAATGCAATTTCACCCAATTCAATTAGGGTTCATGTCAATCTCCATGGGTCTTGTTTGATTATGATTCAACTGTTCAATTTCAATCTTATTATGCATAATTTGATTAAACTACATGATTTCCAATTGATTTCATATAGACCCATTGTTTCTACTTGATTTGATGATGAATTTATGAAAAAAGCTTAAAAATTTATGATAGCTATTCACGTTTTATGAAAACAATGTTTATGAACTAAAGATTCTTATGAGATAAGTATTAACGAATTGTAAAAGGTTTTCTCACCTTTGATGAAATCATGGTTGTGAAAGGTTTTCTCACACATGTATGAATCATGATTTTTAGGAGCTACTCTATGGTGACTTATGATTTGATTGGTAGTTTAATTTTGCCCTTCCAAGTATTTTAATACAAATATTATTATGACTAATTTGTTGGGATTTAACATAGCACCGAGAGGACTTTCAGATGGAGGCTCTCCCATTTGCAGATGTCGGGTCCCTAGAAGCAATTTCATTGTCCCAAACTATGTGCCCCCATAGGATATGTCTTAAATGACCTTACTAGTGGATCCACAAATAACGTATGGATGAATGTTACGGAGACTACCTTGGTAAGTAGAATCCCCTTTTCTATGTGAGGGTTACATCAGATTCCATGTTATAGCTCAAATGGTCTTATTGTCGGTTAATGGTAAATATCCCACAAAAAGAACTACATTTTGTTCAAAGGTTTTTTATGAATGCTTAATTAAGTTTTAAGTATGCTTTAACCTTGTTCATGATTTACGATTTCTCTTTAAAGGATTTTACTATGTTTTAGCTTGGTCATGCTTAAAGTCTCCAAATAATCATGTTTCTGCTTTCATGCATTTCCCTCATACTTAGTACATTCCATGTACTAATGCATACTTGAGCCTATATTGTTTTATAATATAGGGTCTGATGCTTCTCCCCACGGACATGCTTAGATTGGGATTGCTCAGCTTGATCGTGGATTGGTGAGTCCTCATGCTCTAAGGATCATCCCTTGATGTTTTGGTCTTTTAGTTGTCTTATCAATTTCATACTTTTATATGGTGTTGGGTAACGTCCCAACCACTCTTATGTTGGTTTAGGAAGGCTTATCAAGATATAGTTATGCTTCCGCGGTTATCTCTAAAACATTCTTTTATATTAGGATAAATTTTACTTAAATTATCATATTTTCTATTATATTGTGTTGAATGCATGTCAAGTGGCTTGTGTAGGGCCTCTAGGGGTCTTATACGTCATGTCACGTCTAAGGTATATTTTAGATCATGACACAGGTGGTACTTGGTCTCGAGGTGCCTCTGTTGGAGGCTGACCCTACTGGCCTGGTGTAGGTGGAGCTGCACCTGCAGCTAGAGCCTGCTGTATTGTAATGACCCTCCAAGCCATTTCTGTGTTAATGCCTTCTTTCTGTCATTTATAGCGTTCCTGCAGCGACCCCAAGTCATTTATGACTTGTTGGCACTGACTGTTCGGTCGCCTGGTCGTTCGTTTGGGTTTTATGCCTGTTTTCCAGTTTTGGAGCTTTTGAACCTTGACAAGTTGATTTCGCTCATAACTTAAGGTAATTGGCCTCAGATGAGAATTCTGATGGTTCCATCAGCTCCGGAGCGGCCAACTTAGGCTACAATCATGGTTCGCCTGAGTCCCGGGGTTTCTAGTGTGATTTTGGGGCCAGATAGTTCTTTAGTCTTTGAAATTTGGCTTAAGGTTGACTTCGGTCAACATTCTGGTAAACGCACTCGGATGAAAATTCCGACAGCTCGGTTAGTTCCTGAATGCCGAGTTTGGTCTAGAACGACCTTTCCAGAATCACCGGGAGCTTCCGATCAAATTTTGAGGCCTTCGGTAGAAATTGGCGAAAATGACGCTTTTGGTGTGGGACCCACTTTTTATCGAAACAACCTCGTATGGAAATTCTGACAGCCCCATTGAGAATGTCGAATTTAGTGGGGTAGCATATCAAGTTTATTTTCATCGGGTCCCGAACGAATTTTGAGGGTCCATTCGGAGACTTGGAAAAATAGAAAACATCTTGTTTCTTGTGCAGAATTTAGACTTTTAGCGACCAGAAATGGTCTTTAACGACTAGTTTCGTGTTTTATAATCTAGATAATTCCAGCTTTCAGCCCTTATTTACAAATGGCGATTTCTCCCTCATCCGAGCTCCGATTTGAGTGATTCGAAGTCCTGTATGATCGTGGAGATTGTGGCTTCTTTGTGTAGTGATGAATTATGTTGGTGAACCCTCGTTTGAGGTGAAATTTAGCTTGAAGCTGCTGTCATCAAGTTATGATTTCTTCTTCATTTTCTACTTCGATATCTCGAGTTCTAGAGCTCTATTTTAGGTGGTTCGAAGTCCCACTTGTTTGAATTTTCATTGGCTTCGTAGGTTTTATGTTGGGGGTCATTGGGTGCTCATCATTTTGCATGAAATCGAGGGTAAGTCTCTATTTGGCCTATTTTTTTTGTTAAGTTTTGTAAATTGTTGTTGTTGGTTGTTAGAAGCGGATCCGAACCCTATTGAACGATCTAATTTAGGATTACTGTTGGGGAAAGTTTTGGGAACTTTTGACGGAGTAAATTAAGGAAAATCCAGAGTGGGTCCCACTTTGCCCGATTTTGACCCAAATATTGGTCTGTCTGCGAATTTGTTGATTTTTGTGTCTAAATGACCGTATTGACGCTGTGATGCTATTTTTTGTAGCGTGGCAGCAGTCAGAGGCCGTTGGAAAGGGGAAATCTCCAATTGAGTAACTTGGAGCGTGCGTGATCGGCTTTTTGGTAGGTTACGACTTCCCTTGTTTCTAGACTGAGCCTGCTTGTGTAAATGTCGATTGATATTTGTGAATCTGGGGTGGTTAGTTTGTATTGTTTCCCTTGTTCCCCCATTTCCTCAGTTTAGAGTTGACTGTTGGGTTGTTATGAGCTAGTTTCATGCTATAGTTTGGGCTGTTGATTTGATTTACTGATATGCATGATGTGGGGTATCTTTTGGTGGTTATTTGATGTTTCATAAGTGGATCTGGGTGAATATGTTTGATGATCGACTCATTATTGTGATTCTCCCTTAGAATAGGCTGTGATATTATTGACATAGTCCTATGTACCTGGTTGACTTGAGTATGTATCCGACGTCATTTTGGATGGACTAGATCCTTGTAGACTTATATAGCAAACTTGGGTCAGATTATGTGCCTTAGTATAGGTATTTTCGTGGCTTTCGAACCTTCCGATTCTTTTCCCCTTATCGCTGTGATTCTTTGCCCCTTATTGCTGTGATTCTTGGGATGCTACCGGAAGATGCCATTGTTGCACCGATTGTCGGCTGGATTGTGTTAGGCTGGGAGCCTTCGGTTGGTATATATATGGGGGCGGCGACCCGTAATGTTTAGTCTCTTGGTGTATTGTTGTTACGCGGCTAACGTTACTCGGTTATCACTCAGGATTTCTAGTGCTAGGCTGACGAGGGTAGGCTACCCGCTCCGGTCCGTAGCTGACGTTACACGATTGCAGCCCATTATTTCCAGTGCGAGTCCATGGAGCATAGGCTACTAGTCCCAGCTACGTGACCGACATATCTGGTGGAACCAGTATTTCCAGCGTTAGACTGTCGAATGTGGGCTGTTTGTGCTAGTCCGAGACCGAGGTTGCCTGGTTAGAGTCCGACATTTCCAACTCGTGACTAATGACTGGCCTGGGCTCTGATATTTATGACTGAACTGGGATCTCATATTTATGACTGAGCTGGGCTCTGATATTTATGACTGAGCTGGGCTCTGATATTTATGACTGAGCTCGGGCTCTGATATTTATGACTGAGCTGGGCTCTGATGGTAATGATTGGGTGGGGCCCTGGTGTTGTTTTGGAGGTGGTTATTCCTTCGTTTCTGTAGAATAGATCTTTTGTGTACTTATCAGACTTATGGGGGTCCGTTCAGTTTTTATTTAAACTTGCGCACGAGTGTGCCCAGCGGGTTTATGGGGGGCTCAGCTGGGCTTATTTTAGTTATTTCTTTCTGCTTCCTTTCAGTTTTTTTGTTTCCTATTCTGTTGACCTCTGTTTGTGCTGATTCTATCTGTCTGCCTATTTTTACCCTTCTTGTTCAGTTGGCCTATGATGCCTACTGGGTACCTATTGTTTTGGTACTCATACAACACTCTACATCTGTTTTCGTGATGCATGTCTGAGCACTAGTTATCAACATTGAGATCAGGCTGGGAGCTGTCAGTTCGGGAGACTAGGGTGACCACTTGGTGTTTTGGGATCACCAGTTTCCTTCTGTTTATATATTTTGGCTTGCCTTTTATTTTCGAGACAGTTGTTTCAGTGGTCCACTTTCGAGACTTGTACTCTTTTTAGTAGTTCTGTACTTGTGACTTCAAGGTTTTGAGAGGTGTTGTATATATTTAGTCTGGTTCGTTCAAGCTTTCATGATTGCTCTTATTGTATTATTTTGCTTGGTTATGGATTAGTTTCCACCCTTAGTCACGTTACTGTTTAGTTCCGGGATAGGGTTTTGGCTGGCCTACGGGTGGGTTGGTAGGCGCCACCATGACTTGAGAAATTGGGTCGTGACAAATTGGCATCAGAGCGTAGGTTCGTTGGTCTCACTTGTAAAGAACTAGCATCTAGTAGAGTCCTATGGATCAGAGCAGAGACGTCCGTGACTATCCTCGGGAGGCTACAGGGTGCCCTTAGGATGTTGACTTATCTTTGCATATTTTTGGTGCATTGTTGTCCAATTGGTTTCTTGAAATCTCACTTGTGTCCTTCTGTCACAAGATGGCTCGTACGCACAGGGGAGGTGGTGCGGTGGCACCAAGCCGAGGTAGATAGAGGACTCCGGAGCCGGAGTCGAAGCCCTGAGCAGAGCAGATTCCGCCTCAGTAGGTGGGGCCGGGACCAGCCCAGCCACCACCAGCTTCAGTTGTCGCCCAAATCTGCAGGGCATGCTTGCCCAGTTATTAGCTGCTATTGGTAGTATGCAGCAGCAGCAGCCAGCTCTAGTGCCAGTTCCAGAGCCGGTTCCAGTTCAGCAGGATAAGCCCGCAGTAGCGGCTCCACAGGTGCATCCACCTCCAGCCCAAGTTGTGATTCAGTTAGACCCTTTTGACGGGGTTATGCCTCTGCGAGAGCAGCAGATGCTCGGTGTGTTCCTTAGATTGTCACCACCGAGGTTCTCAGGGGCTATGGGAGAGGATGCGCACGAGTTTCTGACTACTTGCCAGGAGCGGTTGCAGACCTTGGGTGTAGTGGAGTCTAGAGGAGAAGATTTCACAGCTTATCAGCTGGATGGGCCAGCTAGACAGTGGTGGCGCTCTTTCATCGGGACTAGGCCAGTTGGTTCTCCACCAGTATCATGGGAGAAATTTTTAGAGGCTTTTCTTGCTAGGTTTTTTCCATGGAGTGTCAGGGACAGACTTCGTGATGATTTCTCGAGATTGGATCAGGGCTCCATGACTGTATCTGAGTACGAGGATCGATTTCTAGAGTTGTCTCGTCATGCCAACATGATTCCGCCTACAAAGGAGGAGCGGGTTCGATGCTTTGTTAGAGGGTTGAGACTGCAGTTGAGAATTGACTCGCAGTCTATGTTGTCAACGGGATGTTCATTTCTAGATGTGGTGGACCATGCCCGTACCATTGAGCATCTTCGTCACGAGGCCCACGGGGGCAGCGACAAGAGGGCTAGGTCAGATGATTGCTTTGGTTGGACCCATCGTAGGTCGACGGATACCTGGGATCGAGGTTATCAGAGGTTTCTGTCAGGGCAGTCTAGTCGGCCATATCAGACAGCGTTGCAGACTTCAGAGGGTGATCAACCATATCAGAGGGGATATAGTACCGGTCCGAGTCAGGGTCGAGGTGGGTTTCAGTCAAGTGCATTAGGTCGGGTGGCCGACCTCTAGTGGTTAGTATACCTTCGCAGGGTTGCTTCACTTGTGGGGAGCTTGGACACTAGGCCAGGGAGTGCCTTTCATCTAGATCAGCCTTACCAGCTCGTCAGGCAGTGAGACCGGTTTCGGCAATAGCACCTCCAGCTAGAGGAGGAGGTCAGCAGCAGGGTTCCCGTGGACGTCCCCGGGGAGGCAGGAGAGACGGTAGAGTGGATGCGATAGGTAGAGGCACCCAGGGCCACTTTTATGCAGCTCCAGCTAGAGTAGAGGCCGAGGCGTCGGATGATGTGATCACAGGTACGGTTCTCTTATGCCATCAGTCAGCTTCAGCTTTATTTGACCCAGGTTCTACCTATTTTTATGTGTCTTATTATTATGTGCTTGGATTGGGAGTGAGTCCTGAGCCCTTAGCTATGCCTTTGCGTGTTTCGACCCCAGTAGGGGATTCTTTATTAATGGATCGGGTTTGTAGATCCTGTGTGGTTGCTATTCAGGGGCAGGACACTCTGGTCGATCTTAGTGTGCTGTGTAAGGTAGGCGTTGATGATATTCTTGGTATGGATTGGTTGTCCCCTTATCGGGCTGTCTTTTACTGTTATGCCAAGACTGTGACTTTACCTATTCCTGGTATCCCATCAGTGGTGTGGCAGGATTCTTGTAATCGCACACTAGTTGGGGTGATTTCTTTTATGCGGGCTCAGAGGCTGGAGGAAAGCGGATGCTTAGCATATTTGGCATATGTTAGAGACGTGAGTAGGGAGGGCCCTATAGTCGATTCAGTACCTATCGTCTGAGAGTTCGTAGATGTGTTTCCCGTTGACCTTCTTTGCCTACCCCCAGATCCGGACATTGATTTTTCCATAGACTAGAGCCGGGCACTCGTCCTCTTTTTATCCTTCTGTATTGTATGGCACCTGCAGAGCTCAGGGAGCTCAGTAATCAGCTTCAGGATCTCTTGAGTAGAGGATTCATCCGACCCAGTGTGCCGCCTTGAGGTGCCCCAGTCCTATTTGTGAGGAAGAAGGATGGCACCATGCGGATGTGCACCGATTACAGGCAGCTGAATAAGGTGACGATGAAGAACCGTTATCCTATGCCTCGTATAGATGATCTATTTGACCATCTCCTAGGTGCAGCCGTATTTTCTAAGATTGATTTGAGATTCGGTTATCATCAGCTGAGGATTAGAGCAGCAGACGTCCCCAAGACAGCCTTTAGGACTCATTATGGTCATTATGAGTTCCTGGTGATGTCTTTTGGGTTGACTAATGCCCCTGCCGCATTTATGGACTTGATGACTCGAGTATTCAGGCATTATTAGAACTCATTTTTTGTTGTCTTCATCGATGACATCTTGGTATACTCACGGAGCCATCGTGAGCATGAGCATCATTTGAGGATAGTGCTCTAGACTTTGAGAGATCATCGACTTTATGCCAAGTTCTCAAAGTGCGAGTTTTGGCTTCAGTCTGTAGCATTCTTGGGGCACATGGTGTCCAAGGATGGCATTATGGTGGATCCGGCAAAGATTGAGGCTATCCGTGGTTGGGCTAGGCCCACTTCTGTGACCGAGATTCGGAGCTTCATCGGATTGGCAGGGTACTACAGATGCTTTGTTGAGGGTTTCTCCACTCTAGCGGCGCCTTTGACTCGGTTTACTTTCCAGGATGTCCCCTTTGTCTTGTCGAAGGAGTGTGAGAGGAGCATTCTGAGGCTCAAGGAGTTGCTTACCACCGCTCCTATATTGACTCTTCCAGTTGAGGGCGAGGGCTTAACAGTCTATTATGACGCATCCGGCATTGGTTTTTTTTGTGTTCTGATGCAGCAGGGCCAGGTTAAGGCTTATGCGTCGAGGCAGCTTAAGTTGCACGAGTGCAACTACCCCACTCATGACTTGGAGTTGGCGGCGGTAGTTTTCGCGCTTAAGATCTAGAGGCATTACCTTTATGGAGTTCATTGTGAGTTGTAAACTGATCATAGGAGCCTTCAGTATATTATGACGCAGAGGGATCTTAATTCGATGGATTGAGCTTCTAAAGGACTACGACCTCTCTATTCTTTACCATTTGGGCAAGGTGAATGTGATAGCGGACGCCTTGAGCCAGAAGGTGGTGAGTATGGGTAGTCTAGCCTTCCTTTCTGTTTCGGAGCGGCCCTTGGCTTTGGACATTAGGGTAGTCTTCCCACTTCCAAGTAGGAATACTAATATCTTTGGACAAACCTCCTGGCCGTTTGTGCTAAACATTCACTTGTTGACAATTTGGGCATTTTGCAATGAATTCCTCAATGTCCTTCTTCATCCCATTCCACCAATTGACCTCCCACAAATCACGGTACATTTTTGTGGCTCCCGGGTGAATGGAATATCGTGAACTATGGGCTTTCGATAGAATATGCTCCCTCAAGTTATTAACATTCGGAATGCACAAACGACCTTTATATCAGAGTAAATCATCTCCCCCTTGGGAGAAAGCCTCAATGGACTTCTTGAGCACCGCATCTCTTAATTCCATCAAAATTGGATCAAGACCTTGTCTTGCTTTCACATCCGACACAAAGGATGATTCGGCACCATTATGAACAACTATCCCACCTGCACTAGAATTAATCAACCGAACACCCAATCGGGCCAACCTATGAACATGTCAAACCAATTCCTTCTTACTACCCTCAACATGAGTAACACTACCCATGGAAAATCGACTAAGGGAATCCGCCATCACATTCGCTTTAGCGGGGTGATAGAGGACACTCATATCGTAGTCCTTTAGCAACTCAAGCCACCTCCTTTGGCGAAGATTTATATCTTTCTGAATAAACACATATTCCAAACTCTTGTGGTTGGTAAAGATATCCACGTGAACACCAAACAAGTAATGTCTACTAATATTTAGAGCAAACACAAACGCCGCTAGTTCCAGGTTGTGGGTAGAATTGTTCTTCTCGTGAGTTTTAAGTTGCCTTGAAGCATAAGCAATGACTTTCCCATTTTTCATTAGGATACATCTCAATATAATCCTTGAGGTATCACAATAAACCATAAACCCATCAGAGACTTCTGGTCAAGTTAACACCGGAGCGGAGAAGAGTCTATCTTTCAACTCTTGAAAGCTCTCTCACACGCCTCAGACCATACAAACTTAACTTTCTTTTGGGTCAATGCCGTCAATGGAGAGGCAATCGAAGAGAACATAGCAACAAACCTTCTATAGTAACAAGCCAAACCTAAGAAACTTCAAATATCTTAAGGGGATAGAGGTCTAGGCCAACTCTTAACCATATCTGTCTTTTTAGGATCCACCTCAATACCCTTCCCGAAAGCATTGCGACCAAGAAAAGCCACGGACCTTAACCAAAACTCACATTTACTAAACTTCACATAGAATTGTTAGTCATTGAGGACTTGCAACACCATCCTAAAATGATCGGTGTGCTCACCCTCAGTCCTTGAGTAAATCAAAATGTCGTCAATGAACACAATCACAAACATATCTAGGTATTGTCTAAACACCCTATTCATCAAATCCATAAATGCAGCCGGAGCATTAGTCAACCCAAACAACATCACCAAGAATTCATAATGGCCATATCTAGTCGAAAAAGCTATCTTTGGAATGTCATCTTCCTTTACCCTTAATTGGTGATAGCTCGACCGAAGGTCAATCTTAGAGAAGTAACTCGATCCTTGAAGTTGATCAAACAAATTATCTATCCTTGGAAGAAGATACTTATTCTTAATAGTAACCTTATTCAATTGCCAATAATCAATGCACATACGAAGTGAACCATCCTTCTTCCGAACAAACAACACTGGGGCACCCCATGGAGAGATACTCGGTCGGATGAAGCCCTTATCCAACAAATCTTTTAATTGCTCCTTCAATTCCTTAAGTTCTACCGGAGCCATTTGGTAAGGAGAAATAGAGATAGGTTCCGTATCTAGGAGAAAGTCAATACCAAAGTCTATCTCCTTTCGGGAGGGACACTAGGTAGCTTATGGGGAAACATTTTCAGAAACTCATTAAGAATGGGAACCTACTCAAGGATAGGGGTTTCGAAATCCATATCCCTAACCCCAAAAACATGGTATATGCAACCTTTAGAAATCATCTTCCTAGCTTTAAGACAAGAAACAAACCGACTCTTAAGCATAGAATTTCCCCCTTTTAACTCTAGGATAGGTTCATTTAGAAACTAAAACTTGACTACTCAGGTTCTACAATCGATAGAAGCATAGCATAAATGTAACCAATCCATCCCAAGAATAACATCAAAATCTAACATATCAAGCTCTACAAATCAACATGAGTGTCTCTATGGGATAAGGAGACAGGACAATTTCTATAGACTCTCTTAGCCTCAATAGATTCACCAATAGGAGTAGAGACAGAAAAATGATCTAACAACACATCTGGAAGAATATGAAACCTCATAGCCACATATGGCATCACAAAAGATAGGGTAGCACCGGGGTCAAGTAGAGCATAAACATCAAGATGGAAGACTTTCAACATACCCGTAACCACATCAGGAGAACCCTCTTGCTCATGACGATTTTGGAGTGCATAGAATCTGTTTTGCTTAGGATTTCCACTTGAACCCATATGAGGATATGGTTGAGCCCTTCGACGGTCATCTCCTCCTTTGTTCCCAATGGCGGGACAATTCCTAATCTTATGATCCGTCTTGCCACAGCCAAAGCAAGCATTAGAACCGGCTAGGTACTTACCCTCATGTTTCTTTCCGTATTTGAAACAAGTAGACAATAGAGATCCACCACCATTCCCTCCTTGAGGCTTAGGGTTAGACACCCTTTCCTTGTTAAATTTAGGAGCCGGAGCATTGAAGAGACCTTGACCGGAGAATCTTTGTCGAAACTTAGATCGACCATACCCATCGGACCTTGAGCGTGAAAAGTCACCATCGCTGGTCTTAGCCCTCTTTGCTTCCCTAGACTTGTCGTTGAGTTTTTTCCTCTTCTATTTGTTGAGCATCAACCATTAGGCGAGGAATGTCCATATCATTGATAAGCATGGCGGTACGACATTCCTTGACCACCATTTCGAACACACCCGAAACAAACTTGCTCATCTTTTCCCTAGGATCGCCAACCATAGTTGGAGCATATTGAGACAATTGCATGAATTTCAAAGCATACTCTTTCACACTCATGTTTCCTTGACGAAGGTTAATGAACTCAAGTACCCTTGCCTCCCTCATCTCAAGGGGAAAGAACCTATCAAGGAAAGCAGTCTTAAACCTCTCCCAATCAAGAGGACCTGCATCTACCGCCCTCTCACTCTTCCATTGCTCAAACCATACTTGAGCCATACCCTTAAGTTGATAAACAGCCAACTCCGCCTTTTCCACTAGGGTCACACCCATGATCATCAACACCTCATACACCTGATCAATGAACTCTTGAGAATCTTCCTCGACCTTAGACCCATGAAACACCAAAAGGTTTGTCCTAGTGAAGTCCCTCACCCTAGATGCCGTCATACCCACATTTGGGTTCACGGGGGTCACAACCTCCGTATTGGCTTGAGCCGTCATGGCTTGGGCAACACTTGAAAAGCATCCCTAAACTCCACAATAGTCACTTGCTCGGCCAAAGGATCGATCGAAACTTGGGTAGCTTCTTGAGGAGCTTCTTTTTCCACATTCTCTCTCACATTCCTCCTAGCATATGCCCTTCGGGTGGTCATATCCTGAAATGCATCGGATAGGGATTAGGAGAGAGAGATATAGAGGTAAACTCTTTCACACGACTTTAGAATGATGAAAGAAGTGGAGTTTCCTAAACATCTTATAGCTTCTCATTCATAAGTGTGGCACGCTTCACACCCATGAATAAGACTCTACTCGACGTGGCTTATGAGACTTCCTAGGTTCTTTTTAAAATCGTGAGCTCTGAATACCAAGTTTGTCACGACCTAAAGTGCCCCCAAGACGTGACATGGCGTACAAGCCCCCGAAAGGCCTCATACAAGCCACTGAGCATGCATAATACCAGATCATAGAAATTAAAGAGTTCAAAAGGAAATTTCATATCCAAAGAGTTTAATCAAAAGTAGCAAAAGTCTAAACATAGTCTCAAAGCCATCTAAACATCATAGAGTGAAAGGTTGGGAGGAAACCCATACAAAATTCAAAGATAGTAAATGACATGAAAAGAATAGCGTGGCTATGTCCTCGAACATATGGGACTCACCAAGTCTTCCAATGTCTATATAGTCACTAGCCACGAGCGGAAGGAGAAAAATCGCCAAGCCCTACATTATAAGACAATGTAGGCAAAAAGTATGCGTTAGTACATGGAATGTACCAAGTATGATAGCTATGCACAAAATCATCAAGTCATGCTAGAAAGAGGACATTTTCATTACTCGCAATGACCAAGCTAAAACATGAGAAAAAGTTTAGAAAACACAAGTCATAAAACATGGTCAAATGCACGCTGACCATCTTTAAAACCTTTGAAACACCTTCATAAGCAATTTAAGTTCATTATTGTGGGAAATTACCCTTAACTGACATTTAAGAACATGCGAGCTATAACATGGAATCTGAAGTGTCCTTCTTACCAAGATAAGACCATGAACTTCTAGCTTACGTGGATCTACTAGCTAATCTCTATCTAGACAATCATCCTACGGTGTCACATAGTTTATGGGACATGGGTAATCGCCACTTTTCCACTCGGTGCTAAGTATAATTCTCACAAATTAGTCATAGTTCATAGCTTATCTTATCATTTATAGACATGGGCAATCACCTCTTGTCTATTATTAGGGAACATGGGTAATCGCCTCTTGTCCCTTCATTAGAATAGCTCATTAATCAATGATTCAAGTTTAGTTGAGAAAACCTTTCAACCCTTATGAATCCTCTTGGATTAGTCATAGTTCATAGCATATCTTATCATTTGTAGACATGGGCAATCGCCTCTTGTCCATTATTAGGGAACATGGGTAATCGCCTCTTGTCCCTTCATTAGAATAGCTCATTAATCAATGATTCAAATTTAGCTGAGAAAACCTTTCAACCCTTATGAATCCTTTATGTGAGAACAATCCTTTCATATTAATGGTTTGAGTAATATGTGAGAAACCCTTTCACAACTCAACAACAACATCATTTATGCTTCAATCTCAAAGAAAAATCTCAAATCATCATAATTTCATAATTGAACATGCATATTTTCATAAAACTCATCTTTTGATCATTCATAGCTTCATCATGAATTTCATAGCTTAGAAGACATAAATCATGCATGGGCTCATGTAGTTTATCTCAAAAGCATTCAATTTCCCCAATTCATTTCTTATAGTTTAAAACCTCGTATTATGATCATAGTCTAGGAATCATGAAATTCATATGGGTTCATGGGGATTCAACTTAAAACATGCAATTCAACTAAACTCGTGCATAATTAAACATTATTCAATCAATTAGATCATAATTTGAAAGAACCCATAAGATAGATAAAAAAAAAGCCCTAATTTCAATGGAGAAATTCTAGCTTTGAAAATCAAGGAAATTTGGAACCCTATGGAGGAAAGGACTCCATAGGTGAAGAACTATCATACCTTGATGCCAATACCTTGAAATCAATGGGGAATTAGGAGACTTGGCTTGAAGACCCTAGATCTTCCTTCCTCTTCTTCAAGCTTCCTAGAGAGAATTATTTGGGAGAGGAGATTTTTGGGAGAGTTTGGGAGTTATTAAAAATATAAGAAAGACACCCTTTGATTACTTTTCTTCAACGTAAAAATATTTTCAAATTTATTGTTTCCCTCTATTCATATTTTCCTCTATCTTTCCAT
This sequence comes from Solanum appendiculatum, assembly GCA_018342035.1. Taxonomy (NCBI): domain Eukaryota; kingdom Viridiplantae; phylum Streptophyta; class Magnoliopsida; order Solanales; family Solanaceae; genus Solanum; species Solanum appendiculatum. The sequence continues at coordinate 118,272 of JAGDQO010002262.1, read as the reverse complement.
TTTCTTCTCATTTAGTACTTAAACAGTTAAAAAATTTCTTATTGGATTCAAATTAAGTGAATATATATGATTAAGCAAGAGTAGGATGAACACTACACTTCATATTTACTAAAAATATTAACTAATGTATATGGGTAGATGTTCTAAAACTTCTTTAAATGTTCAATAAATGAATAGATGACCTAAAACTAACTAAGGTTATTTCTCTTTATTCTTTTTTTCTTTCCATAATGTAATTAGTAAGACAATAATTATAGGGTTCTACTTTGTGGGCCATTTTTCACATTTAAGGGGTTTCATGGTCCAATAAACATAGCCATATGTGCTACCCATTTCTTCTCTATATCTCAAGACCAATGCTGCTATAGGAAAGTTTTATGATGTCACATACTCGACTTGGGGTGAGATCCACAACTTATACAATCTCTCAATTCTATGACTTGATTTTTAGGAAGGTATGAGGTCAAGAATTATAGTAGAAGGATAGTAGGTAGCGGAGTGTTGTCATTCTTTCATGTGGAGAGGGAGGGGGTCAGTCTCCTCTTCTCAGCTTCTCTTTATTAAATAGTTGCATGGTATCTTATTCATTAATTTTCACTACTACTTGTTGCTTCATTTGCTTTGCTATTTTTTGTCATTTTTTTCCTAATACTGCTTTGACTTCACTTCTTTTGAATAGATGGTCTATTGGAAATGAACACTATACCCCACAAAGATAAAGGTAAGGTCAACATATATTGAACCTACTCCAAACCCCACTTATAGATATACACTAGGTATATTTTTGTTAGTGGAACAATATAAGTCTTATATTAATTATTCACTAACAATAATAACATACACAGTGTTTCCTCAATAGTGGGGTTGTGGGGAAGGTATGACGTACATTGAGCTTATCTTTACCTTTATGGGGGTGGAGAGGTCATCTTCGATTGCCCATTGGCTAAAAAAAGTGAATCAAAGTAGGATTGAAATGAAAATAACTGTAGAAAAAGAACAAAGCAAATGAAGCAACAAGTAGTTGTGAAAATTAAAGAATAAGATACTACGCAACCAGTAAATAAAAAGAACCTGAGAAGAGTTGAATGAACCCTATCTCTCCACATAAAAGTATGACAACACTCGACTACCTACTATCCTTCTACCTAATCCTCGATCTCCATACCTCCCATTAATTCAATCCATAATCTTGAGAGTTTGTATAAGTTCCAGTTATCACACTATTAATATATGAACAATGGATGTGGCTTAATGGTCAATGAAGTGAGTGAAACATTTGAGAAAAAGTGTTAGGTCTTTTGTTTCACCTATTAAATTTGTTGAATAACAAACCAACGCAATTTAATAAATAAACATTTACTTGTGGTAAATTTATTTTTGGTACAGGTTTATGTGATGAATAAAGATATGGTGAAGATCTGAACAAATATGTAAAACAAGATATAAAGAGAGAGTATATGGAAGAAAAAAGACTTGTCCAAATCAAGTTTTACGTGATGAAAGGATTTGGTGAAGATCTCTAAAAATATGGAAAAAATATATTTTGACAGAAGCTGTGGAAGAAATATATTTCTCCAAATCAAGGTACAAGAACTATGAAAAAAATATTTACTACAATCCTATGGAAGGAAAATATTCTACAAAAGAAAAGACCAAGATCGTTTTGTTACTTAAGAAATGTCCAAAATATATATGGAGTATCAAGATATGCCGAAAGTCTCAAGATCAAAAAGAGTCAACATTTAGGGTGATCAAAATACAAATTCAAGAAGATGGATGAGCCTACATGTCATGACCCAGACCATCGTGAATTGCACCCACACTAATCCACCTAGTTGGAGAATCAACTACCTATCAAAATACAACCCAACACATCCTTCAAAAAAAGTTAAGTCATAAAAATGAATAATACGAAAATAGTTTTAAAGCAACTAAGGAATTAAGTCCTCATAAACTGAATTGATTGTCAAACATTGGTAGAAATAAAACCCCTAAGAACTGAAAGTCATAGTACCAATACTCTAAACAATCAACAGTGGGAAAGCAACCCTGAGACTAAATCATAAGTCTAAAATGTCTATGTACAAGTGCAATATGAGTACACAAATCACAATGTACTAGTAGGATCACACGACAAATCAAAGATATGAATGTAAACAACTAACCATAGTATAGCAACACAAGTCAATACATATAACAACAATCGCCAATACACGTAGACTCTCTGTCAGAATACCATGAACAACAAATACTTGGATGCATGTCCCACATGATCACAATTAAAAATGCCTAGTCCTCTCATTGAACCATAAACACATATCGGCCCTCTCACGTAACCCACTCAAAATTTATTAGTATATTGGCGTGGTACTCGAGCCAGCAGAGTTAGTAATCATACTAGGCATGGTACTTGAGCTAACTATTAGTATTCATACTAGGCGTGGTATCCGAGCCAACCATTAGTATTCCCGTACCACCGTGGTACCTAAGCCAACCAACAATCACAAAACATCATACACAATCACTGTCACAAACACAACGAACAATCACACTTGAAACCACAAGTCACAGAAATAGGTTCATTGCATGAAATTATCCACATGATGTCATTTCATTTGCATTCTTTTGTTTTCCTTAACATGCATTGCCCTAATATTACTATAAAGTAGTATACATGCATACATAAATCAAAAAACATACAACAATCACCTACCTCTAATCAAGCCTCTGGAAACTCTAAAGAGATCAAGTTTTCCTCTTTTGAAGTGTCTTGGTGTGTTCTTGTCTAAAACATTAAATAAACACCACAATCAATCACAAATACCCTAATTATACCTTGATTATACTCAAATCCTAAGCCAGGCCAATTCATGATCATTCTACCCAAACTAATGCTTTTTCCACCATTAATTCAAGTTAAAGACCTCCCCCAAGAGTAATATCCTAGATTCTAAGGCTTAAGAATAAAATTATAAGATTGGGGAGTAACAAACTTACCTTTACCGATGACGTTTGTAGAAAAATGAGCAAAAAAAGCCCTAAATAGACCCTCTCAACCCCAAAAATAATAATGCACAGAATAGAAGGTTTTGGGGCTATTTCTGCATAATATCCCAACTTACCCCGTTATAGCAACCCAGCCCACTATAGTGGCCCAACTATAGCGGTGTGAGCACTACAATGGCACCTACACATTCCCACTATAGTGCATGCCTCCTACTATAGAGGACAATGCAAACTTCAGAGACTCAAAAATTCTTGGAAATCCCATTTTTCATAGTATACCTCCTCCCTTTGACATCTTGAACAATCCCCTTCATCTCAAATTTTATTCCAGAGTTTTTCTCACTTGAATTCCATTATGTGAAGCCCTTTAAATCCTTGGCTATGAGAAAATATTAACCAATCTTAGACATTGCACCCCACCCATTCCCCGATGGCGCTAGACCTTGCCTCATTAAGATTTCTTCTAAGGCAGACCTAGCCTAAAATGTCAAGTCACTACCCATAATGTTTTCTCGTCCAATTTCTTTCACCATAGGCCTAGTCATAATGATAAGACAGGTCATTACAATAGATAGCAATTTACCTATTGCTCGTCCCCGAGTAATTAAACAAGAAAAACTCGGCTAAAATAGAAAGGACTGTAGCACCTAAATCCTAGAAAAAGTGAGGGTACTTTTCTCGCATGTCCCTCTTGGTCTCCCAAAGTAGCCTACTCAAATGGATGATGTTTCCATTGAACCTTCACCAATTCAGTCTCCTTCATCCTCAATATTCAAACATCCTAATCAAGAATTTCAATCGGTTCCTCCTCATACTACAAGTCCTTGTCTACCACTATTGAGTTCCATTTGATGATATCATGCCCATCCCGGTGGTACTTCTTTAGCATAGATACATGAAAATCTACGTTGACTCCAAATAAGTTGGGTAGTAGTGCTAATCTGTAACTCATTGGTCCAACATCGTCAAGAATCTTAGACGGAGTAATGTAGCGAGGGCTAAGCTTACCCTTCTTACCAAACCACATAACTCCTTTCATAGGTTACACCTTCAACATAACCTAATCACCAACCTAAAATGCCATGTCCCTTATCTTGAGATCTGCCTACTCCTTCGACCTACTGCAGGCTTTCAATAACATAGCCTGAATTCCACTAACCCTTTCCTAAGATTCCCTAACAAAATCAACACCAAAATGTTTCACATGACCTGCCTTAAACCACCCTATGGGTGATCTTCATCCGTTCCCATAGGGTTCCTCGAATTGTGCAATGTCAATGCTGGAGTGATAACTGTTACTGTAGGAAAACTCATATAAGGGAAAGAACTGATCCCAACGCCCCCAAGGTCAATCACACACACTCTCAACATATCTTTCGATGCTTGAATTGTCCTCTCCAACTAATTGTCAGTCTGAGGATGGAAGGCTGTACTAAAAGTGAGTTGAATGCCCAATGCCTATCCAACTTACCCCAAAACATAGAAGTAAACTGAGCGCCTCTGAAAGGATAGAAAAGGGCACCCCGTGCAACCTTACTATATCATTGACATAAATCTTGGCCAACTATTGAGAGTTATAATCTATTCTAACTAGAATAAAGTTAGCTGATTTAGTCAACCTGTCAACAATGATGCAAATCGAATCATACTTCTCCGAGGTCTTAGATAGTTCCACTATAAAATCTGTGGCTATCTTTTCCCACTAGGCTCGGGAGTAGGCATTCTATGAAGTAAACCTACAGGTTTTTTAGGCTCATACTTTACTTGTTGGAAATTCGGACACTTGGAAACATACTCTCCAATGTCTTTCATCATCCTAGGCCACAAATAAAGCTTCCTCAAGTCCCAATACATCTTGGTCACATCAGATGAATAGAATACTGCAAACTATGAGACACTTCCAACATACTCTAAATCAATTTACCAACCCGAGGAACACAAATCCTTCTTCTAAAATGGAGAACTTTTAGGAGAACACCTTCTGCATCGAGAGTAGCATCTTGGGTCCCCATAATCCACCTTACCTTTGAGCTTGTTCAATTCCTCATCCTTAAATTGCTTAGCCTTTATTTCCTCCATCATAGTGGGCTTAACCTTAATGATGGCTAACACCCCTCCCTTCTCAGATATACCCTACAACATAAACTTAGACTCTAGAGCCTATATGTGCCCATGCTAACCGTTTTTCGGCTCAATGCATCCGCCACCACATTTGTCTTCCCTAGATGATATTGAATTGTCACATCATAATCCTTGTGCTATTATATCCACTGATGAGTCGATAGTTTTGACTCATTTGTAGCTTCATTTGTGCAAATTTAGTGTCCTTAATGCAATTTTTTGCACCTATAACTAATGTTAAATTGTTTGTGTGCACCATGAGGGACAAGGAATGGTATGAAGCCAATATATTGCAAAAGGAAGTCCAAAAAAGCACAAAAATTGGAGGAACTAAAATGCTGAGGCTCGCAAAAGTCAACTCGGTGATGCGACGAGTGGACAGGACCTCGCCAAAAGTTCAAGGAAGCAAAGGAAAAATCTAAGTCAAAATGGTGAGCTGAGAGAGCAGACGACGCGTCTCCGATCCAAACGGCAATCCCCGATGCATATCGCCCAAAGTTCCAGAATGAAATAAGCACCGAAGTGATAAATCGAAAGAGCGAGATTGAGAAATTTCGCGTGTCGCCGAGTAGAAGGGCGAGACACGACTTATGCCACCGATTTATCCACAAATTCAAATCATGAGTAACTTTTGGGAAGTATAAATAGATGATTTCAAATAAGAGAGGTGGTCGAGGAGAATTGTATTGAGACAAAGAAGTACATTGCACTTTAGAATATTTAGTTTTGTTCTTGGAGATTTACCTTCTGGAGTTTTTCTTTGGGGGATTCTAACTTCGGTATACTTTTAGTTGATTATTTCTGTTGTGTGGAGATTTGAAAATTCAATGGAGAATGCATTTGGTAACCGTTTCTTCAGTTTTATTATGATTGGGTAAAACCCTGATGCCTTAGGGGTGTGATTATGTGTTCAAACACCTAATTATGTTATGGTTCTTATCAATTGTTGAATTACTTGTTGATTTAGCATGGGTTCAGTTGTTAATCCATGTTTTAATCTTATGAATTGAAGTTGCAAATTAAATTCTAGCTTATATCTCTTTTGGATGCTTGTTGAAGAAGCATTTGAGTAGGATTGATTTATGATAATTGTATGAGTTCTTACTTGTACTACTCAGCTTGTTAAAGTGGGTTTAATTAAGGCATAAGATTGTGCTCTGATTGTCTAGCCTGTTGGGGTTTGGTAAAATCCAATTGAAAGCATGGTAGTTGGTTGCAAAATAGCTATCATAGTGATAATCTTTCCTATCCATTACAGATCAACATTATTAGGCAATTGGTGATGACACATTCAGTGAAATTGGTGGTTGAACATTCATATATCCCTAAGGTCCCTTCTCTCATTGATTAAATCCCTTTTTAACTTGTGTTTTATTGAAATTATTCATTTGAAACTCATCTAGCTTGTTAATAAAAACTTTGTAAATTTACATTATACACCGTTTCACGTGTTTTCCACCTACAAAAAGCTAGATCACCTTAATACTTCATATTTGAATTCTGAACTTAGTCCCATTCCTCGTGGGATCGACCCCAACTCCTTGTTGGGTTTATATTGCTAACGATCGCTTACATCTTGAATCGTGATATGTGTATTTGAGCGTTATCAAAAATAGCGCCGCTGCCCAGGAATGTAATTTAGAATTCTTGTACCGACGTATTCTAGTGAATTAGTTTGATTGTAGTCGAATTTACTTATTAGCTTTTTCGTTGTTTATTTTCAACAGGTGACGACATGAATGACGCTGATAGTGTTATTGGTCATAATGATGAGATACATCATGTGAATGATGACATTGGTAATCTGAACGACTTCAATGTAGCTCAAGTGGGAAGTGCTGGAGCTATATGCTTGCCCCCTACTGTGGGTAATGCCATATTTCATGTGATCGAAACTATGCTTCAGTTTTTGCAAATCAAAGGATCATTTGGAGGACTTGCTCATGAGGATCCCCATGAACATCTTCAGAATTTTTTGGATGTGTGCAGCCCATTCACCTTTAAGAACATCTCTAAAGAGTCAATTCGACTTCAGTTGTTTCCTTTCTCTCTAAATGGGGAAGCAACGAAGTGGTTGGCTGAATTACCAAGAGATTCAATTACTTCTTGGGTGGATCTAACAGATGCATTCCTTGAACGATTCTTTCCTCCTTCGAAGATGGTGAAGTTGAGAGATGGTATTTAGAACTTCAAGAGACTTGATAGTGAACCAATCCACGAGACATGGCTCAGATTCATAAATCTTCTTCTACAATGTCCTACTCATGGGTTACTTGAAAATGTGTTGTTGCAATATTTCTACCGTAGCCTTTATTCAGTAAACAAGTCTATTGCCGATCATTTGATTCAAGGTGGAATCATGAGGCAACCATTTCCTATTGCATCATCCTTGCTTGATGATATCACAAAGATCAACCGGGCTTGGCATACAAGAGAAGGTCAAGTATAACCTCTTGTAGTCGGAATGGCCAAGGAGCAAATTGAGAAAGACCATGAACATGATGCGAATATGGCCAAGATGATGAATCAGATGGACTTGTTAACAAAGCATGTCATGGGTGTGGGATCAAAAGCCGTAAACGCAGTTGCTATGAGCCCAGAGATGCTGCATTTGAAACCATGTACAATGAAGAAGTACAATTTGTGTCGAATCAAATGGTGGCTTCTCATCCGAGTTATCAAACGTTGGGTGGGAATCAAGGTTGGAACAAAGATCAAGGTAGTGGTTGGAGAGATAGTCGTGAGTGGCGTTATCGAGGTGCCAATTGGAGGGATGGTGAGCGAGATCGATATGTACCTCCACATGATCATCCTAAAGTTACTGAACCAAAGACTGATCCTTAGAATTATAGAACTAAAGATATGCTTCCTCTTATTTTGCACAAGGTGGACTCAAGGAGATAAAGGCTGATTTTTCTTCTTTAAATCAAACGGTCACTTCTCACTCCGCTTCAATTAAACATCTTGAGTCTCAAATGGTTCAAATCTCTACTCAGCTGAATTAGAGACCAATTGGTGGCCTTCCTAGTGACACCTTAGACAATCCAAAGAACGAGAATGCTCAATGTATGGCGATTATTACTCGAAGTGGAAAAGTTTTGGGTAGCGATGTAGCTGAGGACAATGGGGCTGAACGGAGTAAAAGTCCACATCTTATGAATGATGAGGACGGTATGGAAGATGAGGTGAACAATAACATGCCCAACGAAAATGTCGGTCTTCCAAATGATGTTAATTCGGGTAAAACCACTACATCAAAGGTGGAGAATGTGTCTAAATCGGTTTCTCCCAAACCGTTGATCAAGATTAACCCTCCATTTTCACAAAGGCTGATGAAAAGAGACGACAACGTGAAATTCCAAAAGTTCCTTTCCATTTTCAAGTCTCTCTCGATTAATCTCCCTTTGGTGGATGCACTACTAGAAATGCCGGGGTATGCCAAGTTTATGAAGGAATTGGTCACGAAGAAGAGAAGTATGGACTTTGAAACGGTGGAAATATCCCATAGTTGCAGTGCTATTATGTCAAATGTGGTTTGTAAAAAGGATGATCCGGGAGCATTCACAATACCTTGCACTATTGGGGTGTTCAAATTTGCAAAAGCGTTGTGTGATTTGGGAGCTAGTATTAATTTGATGCCATATGCTATTTTCAAACAACTTGGGCTAGGTGAGCCAAAGTCTACCACAATGCGACTTCTCATGGCGGATCGTTCTATCAAGCGACCCATCGGTGTTCTTTATGATATTCTTGAGCGGGTTGACAAGTTTTTTTTTCTGATGGATTTTGTTGTTCTTGATTGTGAGATAGATGCCGAGATCCCTATTATTCTTGGTAGACCATTCTTGGCTACCGGGAGAGCACTTGTCGATGTGGAAAGCGGAGACTTGAAATTTAGAGTTAATGAGGAGGAAGTCATCTTTAATGTGTGTAAGTCCACGAAACAACCAAATGGAATCCATATGGTGTCGGTTATTGATGTTATCGATGAAGTGGTAGCTAGTATTAGCGAGATTGCTTGTATTGGTGACTCATTAGCTATTGTGATGTTGAACTATGATAGGGTAGACATCCAAGATTATGATGAAGTAGTGGCTGCTCTATTGGGTGTATGTTCTTACTCAAAAGCTCCTTTGAAGCTTGAAATTGATTTGAAGAATGGAGAAACTCCTCCCGCGAAGCCATCAATTGAAGCACCCCCGAAGCTTGAATTAAAAGCTCTTCCTTCCCATCATAGAAATGTATTCCTGGGGGCTGACAATACCTTGTTGGTGATCATTGCAGCTGATTTACTTGAAGAGCAGGTACATGCACTTGTGAGTGTGCTGAAAAGGTACATCAAAGCTATTGGGTGGACAATTGCTGACATAGTGGGAATTCCTCTCGGAATTTGTATGCACAAAATTCAGTTGGAAGTTGATTGTAAGCCCAGCGTCGAGTACCAAAGGAGGTTGAAGCCTCCAATGAAAGAAGTGGTTAAAAAAGAGATCATCAAGTTGTTAGATGCAGGTGTTGTTTATCTCATTGCAGACAGGAAGTGGGTAAGCCCAGTTCAATGTGTCCCAAAGAAAGGGGGTATGACCGTGGTTTGAAACGAAAAGGGTGAACTTGTACCTATGTGACAAGTCACAGGTTGGCGGGTATGCATGGACTATAGGAAGCTAAATTCGACAACCGAGAAAGATCATTTTCCCATGCCCTTCATGGACCAGATGCTTGATAGGTTGGTAGGGCGTAGATGGTAATTTTTCCTTGATGGGTATTCCGGGTACAATCAATTCTATATAGCCCCGGAGGACCAAGACAAGACAACTTTCACTTGCCCTTATGGAACTTTTGAATTTAAATGCATGCCTTTTGGGCTATGTAATGCACCGGCAACGTTCCAAAGGTGTATGCTATCAATTTTTGCTAATACGGTTGAGGGCTCTATGGAGGTTTTCATGGATGACTTTTCCGTAGTGGAAGACTCATTTGAAGAATGCCTGAACACTTGGGACTAGTTTTACAAAGGTGTGTCGAAACTAACCTTGTACTTAATTGGGAGAAATGTCATTTTATGGTAAAAGAAGGGATTGTTTTGGGACACCAAATTTCAGGGAAAGGTAAACAAGTAGATCAAGCAAAGGTTGAGGTAATTTTCAAGTTACCACCTCCTGTCACTGTTAAAGGTGTTCGAAGTTTCCTAGGACACACAGGCTTTTACAAGCGATTTATCAAGGATTTCTCAAAGATTGCTCATCCACTATGCAAACTTCTAGAGAATGCCAGCGTGTTTTTGTTTGATGAATCCTGTATGATTGCTTTTGAGTGTCTCAAGGAGAGGCTTGTGTCGGTTTCGGTCATTGCTGCCCCGGATTGGGGTAGTCCATTCGAATTAATGTGTGATGCTAGTGGTATTGCCTTGGGTGTTGTCCTGGAACAACGTAAAGGCAAGTTGTTTCACTCGATATACTACACTAGCAAGAACTTAAATGTGGCTCAACAGAATTACACTGTTACCGAACAAGAATTGTTAGTTGTAGTGTATGGTTTCAAGAAATTCTGAGCTTACTTATTAGGAACTAAAGCATTGGTGCACACGGACAATGCAGCTATCTGCTATTTAATGCTAAGAAGGATGCTAAACCAAGGCTGATTCGGTGGGTGTTGCTGCAACAAGAATTTGACTTTGAGGTAAAGGATTGGAAAGGGTGTGAAAACCAGTCGCGGATCATTTATCAAGACTCGAAACAAATGTTGTGTTGTCCGGTGACAAGGATATTGAGGATGCTTTCCCTGATGAGATGGTCATGAAGATCTCTCATGGTTCCATTCCTTGGTATGCCGACTTCGCAAATTATGTCGTGTGTGGCATTGTACCTGAGGGGCTTTCATTCTATAAACGTAAGAGATTCCTCTTTGATGCGAAAAAGTATTTTTGGGATGAGCCCTACTTATTTTGGGAATGTGCTGATCATATAATAAAAAGGTGTATGCCGGAAGTCGAAGTTGATGCTATACTTAGTTCATGCCACGCTTCTCAAGTTGGTGGTCTCTATAGTGGGGTACGAACAGCCGCCAAGGTATTCCAAAGTGGATATTATTGGCTAACACTGAACCAAGATGCTTACTCCCTTGTCTGCAAGTGTGTTCCATGTCAAAAGCAAGGAGGAGTGTCACGTCGACATGAGCTTCCCCATACCCCAATCCTTGAAGTTGAATTATTTGATGTGTGGGCAATTGATTTTATGGGTCCTTTTGTGTGTTCTTATGGGAAAAAATACATTTTGGTGGCTGTTGATTATGTGTCAAAGTGGGTAGAAGCTATAGCCTTACCCAATAATGAAGGGAGAAGTGTGATTGCATTCTTTAAACGGTATATCTTTACAAGGTTTTGCACACCACAGGCGATTATTAGTGATGGGGGTTCACACTTTTGTAACCAATTGTTTACATCGTTGTTGACCAAGTATGGAGTAAAGCACACGGTTGCCACCCCTTACCATCCGCAGACAAGTGGGCAGGTTGAATTATGTAACCTGGAAATTAAAGAAATTTTAGCCAAAACCGTGAATGCAAATCGTTTAGATTGATCATGAAGGTTGGAGGATGCTTTGTGGGCCTACCGCACTGCTTTTAAAACACCAATTGGTATGTCACCATATCAGTTCATATTTGGTAAATCATGCCATCTCCCGGTGGAACTCGTGCATAAGGTCCTATGAGCTTTGAAGACTATTAATTTGAATTGGGATGTTTCCTTCAAGAGTAGGGTTGACCAACTTCATGCGTTGGAGGAATTTCGGCTTCGCACTTTTGAAAGTGCTGCTCTCTATAAAGGGAAAATGAAGAAATGGCACGATTCCAAAATACTTCATAAGGAGTTTTGGGTTGGCGATTATGTGTTACTCTACAATTCGCGTTTGCGGCTATTCCCGGGGAAGCTCAAGTCCATATGGTCAGGTCCTTTCAAGGATAATCTTGTGTTTGAAAATGAAGCTATTGAGGTTCAGGGTGAGAATGGTATGTTCTTTAAAGTTAATGGGCAAAGGCTGAAGCTCTACTTGAATGTTGCTTGAATGCATGTCCACTTCATGCCATGACGCTAAATAAGGCACCTCTTGGGAGGTAACCCAAGCTCTATCTTATTGTTTTTGAATAACGTGTGTTGGATGTGTAGGTTGGAGTTTGAATTTTCAAAATTTGGCAATTAGGCGAGGGGCTGCACCATTCGGCGCATCGCCCATCTGCCCTGGGATCGCCTAAAGTCATCAAAACTTGAAGGCTAAAGTTGCAAGATACAGTGGAATATTAGGTGAGCATCTACTTCATTCGGTGCATCGCCGAGTGGATCGGTGATCCCGATCTATCTCGCCTTCTGGACTTCAATGTGGCTTAGTTTCCTATAACTTTCGGTGAGAGAAGGTACCACTCGGCGTATCACCGAGTTGAAAGGCGACGTTACTATTATCGCCCCTTGTGGCTCGAACTGAAGAGTTTTTAATCCATTCAAATTCAAATTTTCATAATTTTCGCAATTTGTCTCCTATACTTGTACACCCACACACTTTTGCATTTTTATTGCTCTTTCTTCTTGTTGATTAGCCGTGAAGTGCTTTAGGCGTGCCCCCAACCCCACTTTGATCGTGTGTGCATTGATATTTTTGCCTTTGAGGTTAGTTCTCGATAATTTTTCGATTTTTGAACCCTGGGAATTGTAAAACAAAATTGTCAATGGTTGGGTATTTGATTTTATGTGTGCTTGTTTGCAATGATTGCCTTTCATTTATTTTATGCCCTACTTTGAGTAATCGTATGCGATATTGTGTGATTACTTCATTTGGGGATTTGGTTTTCGGTTTAATTGTCTATGGGTCGTTGTTTTGATGTTGGGTGAAGTCTGAGTAGCCCCCGAATTCAATTGAATGGCTTAATTTTGCCCAATGATAGATTGAGTGACGTGTTTCTTAAGGGCAAATCATCATTTTGTTCTTTTCGGTTCGGTTTTGGGGAAGTCTGAGTACCCCGAGGTATAATTGGGCATGGGTATAGGCTACTTGTTGGTAATTGAGCTTTAATTGTTGCGTATTGGGTTGTTTGTTGATAATCGTAAATTTTTTAGAATAGTTGTTGCCTTTGGGTTGGTTCGGCGAGCTAAGTCGGGCTCGCCGTTCCACTCGGTGACTCGCCCTTTGCACACTCATCGCCTTTTCGTAGCTACTTTGTAGTATGTGTGTTCTGTAATTTTTGGCGAGTCCCCTTGTGCTCGCCGAGTTGTTTTTTTTATCGCGTTTGTGCATACATTTTTACCTGAGCTGGTTCTATCATTTTCGGCAATGCCTCTTTTGCTCGCATAATAGCCTTAGGCGACTCGCCGATCCGTTCGGTGAGTATTTCTTCATATTTTTGTTTAAGTTTCTTTTCTACCTCATTTTGATCGATCTTCATTTTTGTTTGTTTTTGTTTACCAGATATGCCTCACCGCAAAGTTATCGCTACCAAGCCTCCTAAGAAGAGAAGCTAGGGCATAGAGATTGCCTCCGAGGTTGAGCGACCACGCAAACCAAAACAACCCGCAACCAAGGAAAAAGGGAAAGGCAAGAAGCAGGTTGTGGTAGAGTCGGAGAGTGAGGAGCAGTCGATACAGTTCATCTCTACAGAGTCAGGAAGCTCTGAAGGTGAGGAGTCCGGGACTCCTAATGGGGAACTGTTAGGCGGACCTGAGCTGAGTTGAGGTCCAAGAAGCTGCATGACCCCCTGGCCCTCAACATTTCCCCGTGTATACCTGAGCCTCTGACTACATCAGCTCCTACTCCTACTGCTCCAGCCTCGATTTCGGCCCTGGCCCAGCTTCCGAGGTTGATGAATAGATTGAAGGTCGTGGGTGCACGAACAATACTTAAGGAGAAGAAGCTATCTACTGATGGATTGGTGGATAGGTATCCCTTAGTCTGGGAGATGATCCGAGTGCATAAATTTTAGATCTTCACATAGCCCTAGAGTCCATATGTCCCCACATGGGTTCGCGAATTCAATGCTGCCTACTACAGCCTAGTCCGAGGGTCAAGAAGTTGGCCAAATCCATGAAACCTGTGGACTTAATCATTTTGAGGGGTAAAAAGGTTAGGTGTAGCCAGACAGAAATAAATAACATCCTAGGCTGCACCTATATGAACAGTCATTCCTTGGAAGACAAGTTGAAGGGAGCTTGGAGACACTGAAGGGGTAGTTGGCACCGTTAATAAGTGATGCCTCCCCCCATTGGTTGGATGCCGGAGCTATCATCGAGAAGCAGGATTTAAATATCGTGGCTCGATATTGGTTTGGGTTTTTGAGTAGTAACCTCATGCCTTCTCAAATGAGTCCATCCTCCAGCATCCTAAGGCAGCACTTTTAGGTTGCATTATTGATAGGCATCTGCTCAATTTGGGGGTGATCATCGAGAGTGAGATGTTGATGAGGGCCAAGTAGAAGCCTAACTCCCTACCATTCCCGATACTCATTAGCAAGCTGGGTAGACGAGTGAGTGGGTGTTCCTTTTGATAAGAAGATAGATGTTGAGGTCACTTCGACCTTGGCCCTATCCACACAAAGTTAGCCGATCAGCGCTGACTTATCAAATCGCATGGGGAACTTTTAGCAACCCTCACAGCTAGAGTTGATGCTTGTGAGCAGCGTGAGGGCGGTTCTACAGAGTTGACGGCCATCCGCACGGAGATTACCAATTTGAGGAAGGATGTGGATGAGCTAAAATCCACCGACACCACCATGCTTTGGGAGAGTGTAGATGTGCCCGAGGATACGAGAGACGATGATCCTCCACCTGCCACCACTAGTGTTGCTCCGGTTGCTGACGATGACGGTGTGTCTGATGCACCTGAGACTGATGAGGAGGATTTTTCCATGTAGGATAGAGAGGTGTATGCCGATCTCGAGGACTTGGAGGGAGATTTGGTCTTGGCCGCTACTGTTGAGCCTCTCTGAGACACATCTATGATCGGGTCGAGTGGGACTCACCCACCTGTGGAGAGCACACCGGGCACTGATGCCTTGGCTGAGGGTACACCCCCAACTTAGTGGGACAGGGGGACTCTTTTGCACTTCTTTTATCCTTAGTTTGTTTGTATGTTTTTCGCATTGAGGACACTACTTTACCTTTTTGGTGGGGTGGTGCTATTTTGGTTGTGTGTTACTTAAATTGTTTTGTTGTTTTGGATATTTCGTTTATATTTGATATGGATTTGAGTTCTAGTTGCACCTCTGTTTATCTTGGTTTATCTTTCGCGATTTTGTGTCGATTAAGTTGTTGTTGTTCTCTTGTTCTTTTGAGTGTCGATTATGTTCAATATCTATGACTTGAGTAGTGCTCTTCATGGAATGACATGTTGGTGTGCGTCCAACAAGGTAAATTGGAGTTGCATAGTCGTGTGTAAACCATTAGCCTTTTGTTGTGACTAGTAAATTGTCGATGGTGAGTCTTGCAATGACCGTTGTACGCAAGCTTGACTCATAGAGTTGTGACCCAAAATTGTGTTAGAATGTCATGGGTGGCGAGCTTTACTTGAAAAGTGGGTATGATGATGCCTAGAACTTTCCCTAGTAGTCTGTTTGGCTAAGCATTGGTGATTGTGGGAAAATGATCTTAGGCATAAACTCTTTTGAGGGTGAACATATTTTCTAAACTTCCATTGGCCACCTTGTGAGAGTGTGAACCCAACTTGGCACCATTTGAGCCTATCCTTCTTGTTGATTGAAACACTAACACAAAAACTTTAGCCGGTTACTAAAATGTCATTTCTCCCCCACTTGAATCTTCATGAAGTATTGGCCAATTTAAATTTCAAACTTAGGCCAAAAGCCTAAGTTGGGGGTGTGGTGAGAATGAGGAGAGAAATGAGCTGGAGTTTGGTGAATTCGATCATTTGAAAAGTGCTTATAAAAAAAGTTGGAACCCCTCTATAAAAAAAGGGAATTGGTGTTCTCTTTGTGCATAGAGTTGATGATAAAATAGGGTACTCATCGAAATGTTGTGAGCGATGCAAAGTGACAAAGGATTTGCTATGAATGGAAATGTGTGAAATAAAAGGGAAGGTGGAGTGAAATGAAAGACATGCCTCATGAAGGTAAAGCCACTAATCAAAAAATTGACCATACCTTAAACCCCAGCTCCATTACAAGCCTCTAAAGTCCTTTGTGATACCGCATGAACAGTGTGAAAGTTAGATGGAAAACTCGGGCAAGCCTATGGGCAAAGTTGTGCAAACTCTTTCTCTTTTGAGAGTGTGAGTGTAGTATTGATTCCGGTTCATTGATCTTAAATGGAGTTTGGATGAGAGAATGGAATCCTTTTTGTTGTAAGGGCATTCAAGCACCTTTGTGGGCATAATTTTGTGTCTTAGGTGAGCATTTGTGAGCTTGAACTTTAATTGATGATGGCTAGTCAGAATTTAATACTTTTGGTGTACATTTGATCCCTGTATCTTAAACTTGGCCTTGTGTGCTCTTTCATGTAAGTTCTTTAGTAGAATTGTTTGTAGACACCCTTTTTGTATGCAGTGATATCTTGTTTAACTTGAGAACAAGAAAAAGTTTAAGTTGGGGATGTTGATGAGTCGGTAGTTTTGACTCATTTATAGCTTTGTTTATGCCAATTTAGTGTCCTTAATGTCATTTTTTGCACCTATAACTAATGTTAAATCGTATGTGTGCAGCATGAGGGACAAGGAATGGGATGAAGCCAATATATTGCAAAAGGAAGTAAAAAAATGCATAAATTGAAGGAACTAAAAGGCTGAGGCTCGCCAAAGTCAACTCGGCGATGCGCTGAGTGGACAGGACCTCACCTAAAGTTCTAAGAAGCAAAGGAAAAATCTAAGTCAAAACGGCGAGCTGAGAAACCAGACGGTGCATCGCAGATCGAAACGGCGATCCTTGATGCATATCGTCTAGAGTTCCATAATGAAATCAGCACCGAAGTGATAAATCGAAAGGGCGAGATTGACAAATTCGGCGTGTCGCCGAGTAGAAGGGCAAGACACGACTTATGCCACCGATTTATCCACCAATTCAAATCATGAGTAACTTTTGGGAAGTATAAATAGAAGATTTGAAATGAGAGAGGTGGTCGAGGAGAATTATATTGAGACAAAGAAGTACATTGCACTTTAGAATATTTAGTTTTGTTCTTGGAGATTTACCTTTTCGAGTTTTTCTTTGGGGAGATTCTAACATTGGATATACTTTTAGTTGATTATTTCTGTTGTGTGAAGATTTGAAAATTCAATGGAGAATGCATTTGGTAACCGTTTCTTCACTTTCATTATGATTGGGTAAAACCCAGATGCCTTAGGGGTGTGATTATGTGTTCAAACACCTAACTAGCTTATGGGTCTTATCAATTGTTGAATTACTTGTTAATTTAGCATGGGTTCAGTTGTTAATCCATGTTTTTATCTTATGAATTGAAGTTGCAAATTCAATTCTAGCTTATATCTCTTTGTATACTTGTTGAAGATGGATTTGAGTGGGAGTGATTTCTGAAAATTCTATTTGTTCTTACTTGTACTACTCAGCTTGTTAAAGTGGGTTTAATTAAGGCATAAGATTGTGCTCTGATTGTCTAGCCTGTTGGGGTTTGGTAAAATCCAATTGAAAGCATGGTAGTTGGTTGCAAAATAGCTATCATAGTGATAATCTTGCCTACCCATTACAGATCAACATTATTAGGCAATTGGTAATGACCCATTTAGTGAAATTGGTGGTTGGACATTCACACATCGCTAAGGCCATTCTCTCATTGATTAAATCCCTTTTAACTTGTGTTTTATTGAAATTATTCATTTGAAACTCATCTAGCTTGTTAATTATAACTTCGTAAATTTACATTATGCACCGTTTCACGTGTTTTCTACCTACAAAAAGCTAGATCACCTTAATACTTCGTATTTGAATTTTGAACTTAGTCCCATTCCTCGTGGGATCGACCCCAACTCCTTGTTGAGTTTATATTGCTAACGATCGCTTACATCTTGAACCGTGATAGGAGTATTTGAGCGTTATCATCCACCTCCTCTGTCTCAGATTCAGATCCTTCTGAGTGAACACGTGTTGTAATCTGTGATGGTCAATGAATACCTCACACTTAACTCCATATAGATAATGCTGCCATATCTTGAGAGCAAACACTACCACTTTAAACCCCAAATCATGAGTGGGGCAACTTCTCTCATAGACCTCCAACTGTTTGGAAGCATAAGCTATCACATTCCTTTCATGCATCAAAACAACACCCAAGCCCGAATGTGAGGAATCACAATAAACAATAAAGTCCTTACCTTCCATCGCAAAGTTAGGATAGGCATTGTAGTCAGAAAATTCTTGAGCTTTTAGAAACCCACTTCACACTTATCTGACCACTTGAATAATACCTACTTTTGAGTCAACCTAGTCAAATGAGTAGCAATAGAAGCAAAGTTTTTCACAAATCTATGATAGTAGCTAGCAAGACCCACAAAACTCCTTACTTCTATGACAGAGCTAGGCCAAACCCAATTCCTAACTTCCTCAATCTTTTAGGGATCTACCATCACCCCATCCTTTGAAACCACATGCCGGAGAAAGGCAACCAAGGGTAGCAAAAATTGACACTTACAAAACTTAGCATACACTTTCTACTTCCCTAGGTTACCCTGAACAATACGAAGGTGATTTGCATGCTCCTCCTTTCCCTTGGAGTAGATAAAGATATCATATATAAACACATTAACAAAGGAATCCAACAATGGTTTAACCACCCATTCATCAAGATCATAAATACTACAGGCATATTAGGCAACCCAACGACATCACAGAAAACTTGTAATGCCCATAATGAGTCTTAGAAGTTGTATTAGTTATGTCCTTAAGCCTTATCTTTTAACTGATGGTACCCTGACCTCAAGTCAATCTTAGAGTAAATAGAAGCACCTTGCACCTAGTCAAACAAATCATCTATACGGGGTAAACTGTACTTATTCAAGATGGTAAACTTATTCAACTACCGATAATCTATGCACATTCTCATTCTACCATCATTTTTTCACAAATAACACAGGAGCATCCCAATTGAAAGCACTAGGATA
The DNA here is from genome assembly GCA_018342035.1 of Solanum appendiculatum. Lineage (NCBI taxonomy): Eukaryota > Viridiplantae > Streptophyta > Magnoliopsida > Solanales > Solanaceae > Solanum > Solanum appendiculatum. Next base: position 99,043 of record JAGDQO010002262.1, on the reverse strand, counting down.
AACAAATCCCTTATAAAGCAATTCCTGAAGCTTAGTCTTGAATGCTCTCAACCCCGTCGGAGCCTTGCTACTGGGAGGGATGGAAATTGCTTGAGTGTCCGGCTCCAAATCAATGAAAAAGTCTATGTCCCTATCTCGAGGCATACTAAAAATATCTGAAGGGAAAAACCTCTAAAAATTCTAAAACCACGAGAATAGACTCGAAGGAAGAAGATTCAGCACTAACATCCCAAAGATGTACAAAGTAGGCTAAACAACCCTGCCCTGCTAGTCTATTATCCCAACGAAAGGATATGATCTTTAATGGCTTAGGAATGTACACCCCTTCCAATGTAACCTTTCCCTACTCGGGATCTCTAGAGTCATTGTCTTACCAATACTGGTTAACATAGACATATGAGGAGACATCCAAGTCATATCCAAGATCATATAAAAATCTATCATATCCAATATGACTAAATCTACCCAAGTATGTAGACCCATAAACATCATTGAACAATCATGATACAGTAGGTTACCACTATTGAATCTCCAACTAGGGTAAAAACATAGATAGGGGCATTATGAGTATCACAAATAGAATCAACTCTAAGGGAAAAATTAACAGATCCATAAAAATAATTAGAACCCGGATCAAATAAAAAATTAGCCCTTCAATCATAGACAAGAATAGTACCTATTATCACAGTGTTTCATGCCTCAGCCTCAAGTCTTCCCGGAAAATCATAACACTAATCTCTATTACCATTAGGGGCAGCCCCATTTGCAAGTTGTGCTTCTCCCTCTCCTTGCATTACCATTACTTGGCCTCCATGGCCTCCCTGATTACCTCCTCCCCACCCTATTCACATCCCCTACCATTATTTCCTCCACTCACTGAAACCACTGCTCTTGTCTGCTGCTGAACTTGACCAACGGTCTATCTATGAGGCCATTCCCTCTTTAGAGTGTTCCAGATCACAACAATGGAAACAACCACGGTCAAGTGAGGGCCTGCTGGCTAATGCTTAAGAAGCCCCTAAATTTCCATTACCCCTATAAGTGGGCATAGCCAACTGAATCAGATGAGCTGAATATACGTTTTGATCGAAACCTTAGTATACAAACCACTATAATTTTGCACTTTCCTAAACATTTTAGCCAATGTCTTGGCCTTTCCACCCTGTTGAACTCCCTCTACCTTTTTCACAAAGTTAGTCACTTCATTGAAGCTCCTACCTCTAGAGGTCATGTGCACAAATAAAATTTATAACACAGAATTCAACTCCTTGATGAATAAATGAATCCTCTCCATCTCCAAGCTCATGAACTGTGTAGCATAACGGGACAAGTCATGGAACTTAGCCTCATAAGCAGCCACAATCATGTTGCTCTACTCAAGAGCGATGAACTCATCTTTCTTCTTATCTCTTAAAGTACGAGGCACATATTACTCCAAGAACAACGTATGAAACTGTGTCCAAGTCACTGGAGACAAGAATGATGATCGACATTCAACAAAGGCTCTCAACTACTCTTTTGCTTTACCCTAAACCTAGAAAGTCATGAACTCAACCCCATGTTGCTGTACAATGCCAAACTTATAAAGCCTATCATAATAGTCTAGGTTTAATTCAAAGGCATCCTCATTCTAGGAACCATGGAACACCAGAGGATTTAACTTCAGGAACTTGGTCAGCATCTCAAGTTCATTGCCAGTCATCCCAAGGTCAAGCAATGGAAAGATGAGAGAATCAGTGCTCAAGCCCTCATCCATCTGAGGGCCTATAGTAACAACAAGATGAGTTACTAGAACCTCAGTAGCCTGCACATTAGGACTAACTCCAGCACCTCCAAACCCACTCAGAAAAAGCTAACACTTGTTGAACCACTCCAGTATCCATAGGGGGAAGACCTACAACCCCAGCCCATGCTCTCACCTCTGGTTTAGCCTCATCCTCAATCTCTATCTCCAATCTTCTTCCATATGATCTTGGGATGGGGTTAGGGTTACCTCACATGGTACATTCCCTACCTAAGCTCCAGCTATAGTGGGTGTTCCCCTTCCTCTTCCCCTACCCCTGCCCCTACCTATACCTATGCCTTTGCAGCACCCTCTTACTGTGTTCGTTGCAGCTGGAGTTACAATCCTTGCACTATTACATCTTCTATCAACTCTCTGTTGAAAGAAGAGTGGAAGATATTAGATACCATCTAGGATCACCAGATACAAATTGGAATAATGTAATAGCACAAGGAAGAAAGAAGAGAGGATTTTCCTAAAGTCTTATAGCCTGATACGAAAAAGTACAAATGTCTCCATACCATTCTTGAGGTTTCTATTAGACTAGTTTTGGCACGATGAGATCAACGATCCTAGTGCTCTGATACAAAATTCATCATGACCCAGAACATCATAAGTGGACCCTATACTAAACCACCTAATGGGAGAACAAACTACCAACCCAAATGTAACCCAACACATCATTTAAAAAATTAATTTATGGAAATGAATAATATCAAAACAGCTTAAAAGTATCTAAGGAATTGAGTCCCTATAAACTCAGTTGATTGTCAAACATTTGCCAAAATAAAACCCCTAAGATTTGAAAGTTGTAGTACCAAAATTCTAAATAATCAACAATGGGGATGCAACCCCGAGACTAAGTCATAAGTCTAAAATGTCTATGTCCAAAAATATGGACAAAAGATGATAGGAAGAACCCATGGTACCCTGAAAGATTAGCTCACCCTTCGATTCAAAGCCTAGTGTCCCTGAACTGAGGTCTCAGATCAGCCGCTAGAAGATGCCATATACTCAACAGGGAAAGAACAGTAATATATGTACACAAACCACGGTGAAATGGTAGGATCTAATGGCCAGTGTGAGCTTCGAATGTAAATAATTAACCATAGTATAGGAACATAAGTCAACACATATAAAAAAATCACCAATACACATAGACTCCCCGTCACAATATTATGAATAACAAATACATGCATGCATGTCCCATATGATCAAAAAAGCATAAGCACTTATCATCCCTCTCATGGAACCCACTTATAATCTGTTAGTGTACTGGTGCAGTAACTGAGCTAACCAAAGTTAGTAATCATACCAGCCATGGTACCCGAGCCAACCATTAGTATTCATACTTGGAATGGTATCCGAGCCAACCATTAGTATTCATGTATCGGTGTGGCACCTTAGCCAACCAACAATCACAATTAATCATGCACAATCACAATCACATAAAAAACAACAAGCAATCACACTTAAAACCGTGTCACATAAAAATGTTCATTGATAAGATTCTCCACAAGATGTTATTTCATATGCTTCCCTATGTTTTTTCCCAAAATGCATAGAACCAATGATAATATAATGTAGTAGACATGCATACATAGATAAACAGGAAAATATACAACCATCACCTACCTCGAATCAAGCCTCTTGAAAACTCTAAAGATTCCAAGTTTTCCCCTTTTGAAGTGTCTTGGGTTTTTCTTGGTCTAAAGCAATAAATAAACACAACAATCAATTACAAAGGGCATAATTGTACTCTGGTTCTACTCAAATCCTAAGCCCAAGCCAATTCTTGTTCATTCTATCTAGACTAGGGCTTTTTCCACCATTCATTCAAGTTAAGGACGTCCCCTAAGAGTAATACCCTAGATTTTAAGGCTTAAAAATCAAATTATAAGATTGAGGAGTAAACAAGCTTACCTTCCCCGATAAATTTCATGAAAAATCAGTGCGAACAGTCCAAAATTGCTTCTCGAACCCCTAAGAACAATAATGTAGAAAAAGAAGGTTTCGGGGATGTTTCTTCATAAAATCCTGACTTATCCTGCTATAGCACCCCATCCCGCGATAGTGGCCCTGCTATAGTGTTCTGAGCACCACTATGGCTCCTCCACATGCCCTCTATAGCTGACGCCTCCCACTATAGTGGACTATGTGAACTTCACAGACTCAAAAATCCCTTAAAATGCCATTTTTCACAACATACCTTCTTTCCTTGATGTCCCGACATATCCCCTTCACACTGAGTTTGATTCCTGGAGTTTTTCTCGCCCGAATTCGATTTCATGAAGCCCTACGGGTTTCTTAATGCCTTGACTACAAGAAAATATCAGCCAAGCCTAGATATTATACCTCACCCATTTCTGGACGGCCCTAGACCTCGCAAAGATTCCGTCTGAGGCTGGCCTATTTCAAGTCACTACTCAAAATATTTTCTTGTCAATTTCATTCAATATTGGCATACTCATAATGACTGGATGGGTCATTAAACTCTATTAAAATTAGTATAGGTCAAGATTGAAGGTGAAATAAAGAGGATCTTAAAATTCTCTTGGGTTTTTTTTAAAAAAAGCTCAGATTTGTATAGTAAAAAATTACCATACGAAGAAAAGTTTAAAGTGATTTCGGAAGACTTTATTAAGCAAAATGTGTCCAAAGTTCAATGATTGTTTCAAGACACTTTGAGAAAATCTTGACGCATGCAACAATAATAAATCTTGAAGATTGGTATTGCACCAAAGAAGGAAAGATTTCAATCTAAATGGAGATTGGCACTGCATACTAAAGGAATGAATATCTTAAACATATAACCTCCTTACAACCCAAGAAAACATGACTAGGATATTACATTGGTTCCAAATCAACATAAAACTTTGTAGTGTAATTTACTTTGTTAATCTCACATAATACTATGCACCCGTAATATTTACAGTGGTTTATAATTATTTAAATTGAAGAACTAGCAGTTCTGTGTAGGTTGTGTCCTTATCAGTCAACTTAATCCAAAGAGTATAATCAACTAGCTTTTAACAAACTTACAATTCACCCACCACTCTTGTACTTTCAATTGTTATTAGAGACTCGTCTCACATATTTAATGGTTAATACTATGGATGGTGGAAAATAGAGTGATGGACTTTAGCATTGGAGAAAATCATGATCTGTGAAATATTGTGTTGGATGGTCCAACCATCCCAACAAAGTTTGACAAAGATGGAACAACTCGATTTCCTAAAGGAAGACTTGAACTATCACCTGTTGATAAAATTGTTGTACAAAACAATGTCAAGCCTAAAAAGATTCTGATTTGTGGCATTTGTCCTGAGGAATACAATCGTATATCTTCTTGCTCTATTGCTAAAGAAATTTGGGATACTCTTCAAAAAACCCATGAGGGTACAATTCAAGTGAAAAAATCAAATATTGATGTGTTGAACAGAGAGTATGAACTATCTAGGATAAAAGACTGAAAAACCATTTAGGAGATGCATTTAGGAGATGCATACCAGGTTCACACTGATTATGAATAAGATGTACACTCTTAGTGAAGTAGTTCCTAGTAGAAAGGCACTACAAAAGCTTCTCAGTGTGCTACAAAATTCATGGGAGAGTAAAATAGAAGCAATTACTGAGGCATGTAATCTAGAAGAATAGGGGTTGTGGTATTTTATTTTTGATGATTAACTTGTGAACCTGGTTCTCACTATAGTGAATCAGGTTGAGACCATTGATATTATTACCAATTGATGAGTTTGCTTATGCCTTCATGGAATGTAGGAATACATAATAACTCATTGAAAAGAAGTTGAATGCAAGGGGAGTCCTAGTCCGAAATGATGTTTATAAATTATGGGAAAAAGTCTATTTCTTTGAGATTTTCATAAAAGATTTTATTTTACACAAGGAAAAGGAGGTCTGAAAATTAGGGCACATGAGTTGTATCATATATGTGAAGAAAGGCACGCTTCTGCCGTAGTTTTTTTGTTCGCACAAAACTGAGCAATTGCAAAGGCCAGAAGGGGATAGAAGGTGAAGATTGAAGATCGCAACTCAAGCTATTACATGGTGATAGTTTGGTGTCAATGTTAGTTCTTGTGATAGAAGTATTTACTAAGTTCTAATAGCATTTATTCAATATTGAGATTGTAGTTGGTGTTGTTCTAGGGTTATTATTTAGTTGTAATAATATCTAGGTTGAAGAGAGTAGTTTTGTGGGTGAGGTTTGTAACAAAAAGTGAGCTTGACTTCTTGGAGAGTAGTTAGAATGTTTGAGTGAACTATTGAGTTGAGCTACAGAGTTAGTCCCTTGGATTGCTGAGTTTTAATTTAAAATGTTGCTCTTGAGAAGTTAATAGAGATTTGTGGTTCAAAGCCTACACGCGGTAAGTCATGGCTTTTAACTTCCATGAGCAAGGAGTTTTCCATGATAAATTTGTGTTTTGTTAATCTCGTTGATTACTATTTACTGCGTATTTAGGAATCAAGTTACGAATATGGATAGTGGCGCAGAGTAGTTCTTTCATGATAAGACATAAAAAATATGAAGAAATTACAAAATGACAATGAGGGTTGTTATAGATCAAAATCGACCCTTTGACACACCCTACATTAAATCTTCCTTTTTGTTAATTATCAATACTAAGTTATACACACACACACACACACACACACACACACACACATATATATATATATATCGTAATGACCTTAAAGGTCTTTTCGATAATTTTTAGAAAATTACCTTTTTACCACTTATGATAGTTGCCCCGAGTCATGTTTGATCACCCTATGAAGTTGATTTTTAAATTTGGTTAAGAAGTTATGATTTTTTAAAGGTTTATTGTAGTCAAAAGTTGTTTTTGGTAACAACATTGTTTTGAGTCTCGGAATGGAATTTTATCTGTTCCATCAGCTCTGAAATGTAGTATTTGGTCTAGGAGTGTTATCATTTTTTAGTTTCTGAGTTTTTTCATGGATTTGAGCCCTTGAGTTGGAATGTAACACTTCGGATTAGAGAAAGTCTAGAAAGGAGTAAATCGGGAAAGTCAAGAACGACCCATCACGACACCCTAGACGATCGGTGCATGAAGGGGACCACGACCCGTTAAGGGGCTCGTGAACCCTTTCCCGAACCTGCCTCATGCAGGGATGACTTGACGGTTACCCAAACGGGCCATGGTGGACTTGACGGCCCGTCAAGTGGGTCGTACAAGTCACCTAGTTTGTAGGGTATGACCCAAGGTCACTCGTCAAGGACCATCAACGTTTAAACGGCCTGTGAAGCCCCACACGGATCGTAAAGTCATCCGTGAAAGGGGTTTATCAGACTTAGCGTTTAGGGTCAACTTCAAATGATCATATCTTTTAGCAAAAAATGAATCAGGTGGCCCTAACATATCAAATTATAGGTCTTTGAGTCCTTTTTCCAACGCCACTGAGTTTGCTCCATTTGAAGTTCGGAGTAAACAGTTATGATCATTTTAGTGGAGCACTGTCAAGCTGGTGAAGCTTCACGACCGCTTATACGAGCCGTCATGCCCTAGACTGCTCGTGAAGCCTCTCTTGACAGTCACTTCGTCAGTTTTTAAGTCAGGGTCATTGTGGAAATTTTTCTAATTGATTAATACCCAATCTATGTTTGTTTAGTCCTATTCCTAGACCCTATATAAGTGAATTAAGCCCTAAAACTATCAATTTCTATTCATTCTCCTAAATCCCCTAAACTTGACCAAATTCATCCTCTCCAAATATTGCTCTCTCTAAAATCAAGGAAAAAGAAGAAGAAGCTAGGGTTCTTCAAGTTCAAGTCTTTTTTCTTCCTCATTGCTTAGGGCTTCAATAAAGGTATATAGGGAGTTCATCAATGGGTTCCATTAACCCATTGAGCCCCAAGGTTTCTTCAATTCTCCAATTCGATTTCCCAAGATTTGATTTATTTTTCATTCAATTCCTCAAGAGTTCTATTTGTATGGATTCAATTATGTTATTATGATCTTATTTTGATGATTCGGACTTAATTACATGCTATTCAATTAAATCCATGTGAACCCATGCGTTGATTTATGAATTTTGACTATGAACCCTAATTTACATGAATTTATGCAGAAGCTTGAATTTATGAATAAATTTTATGAAATCATGCATGTTTTTATGAAAGCAATATTTATGACTCAAGTAAGCATATAGATGAAGGTATCTATATGTAGTAGGGCATTTCTAGCATGAAGTGAATGACAATGGGCCTTAAAAGCTATTATGAAAAGATCGTGGATGGTGAAAGGTTTTCTCACGCATGGTTAAGGAGCTATTCTAATGAATGAGACAATAGGTGCTTACCCATGTTCCCTAATGATAGACAAGTGGCGACTACCCATGTCTACTAAAGGTAAGATGACTTATAATTTATGACCGTTCCGTGGGAATTAGGCTTAGTACCGAGTGGACAAGAGGCGATTACCCATGTCCCATAAACTGTGTGCCACCATAGGTTGTCTAGATAGACATTAGCTAGTGGATCCAGTTAAGCTAGAAGTTCATGGTCCTTACCTTGGCAAGTAGGAAAACCCCTTTTCGGTGTGGGGAGGACACCGGATTCCATGTTGTAGCTCACATGGTCTATGTACCACCATAGGTTGTCTAGATAGACATTAGCTAGTGGATCCACTTAAGCTAGAAGTTCATGGTCCTTACCTTGGCAAGTAGGACAACCCCTTTTCCGTGTGGGGAGGACACCGGATTCCATGTTATAGTTCTAATGTTTTACGAAGCTTCCTTTATTATTTATAGATGCATTGACCGTGTCAATGATTATGAATCTTCTTAATTGATTTTACTATGTTTTAACTTGGTCATGCATTTCATGTTTATGATTATGTCCCCTTATGATCATGTCCCATGTTTTATTGCATTCCCCTTATACTTGGTACATTCCATGTACTAACACATACTCTTGCCTACATTGTTTCACTAATGTAGGGCGTGACAAATCTTCTCCCTCCACCCGTGGCTAGTAGATACATTTAAGCTTTGAAGACTTGGTGAGTCCTCATATATTCAAGGACGATGTCATTTTTAGCTTTATGTCTTTTTCTTTTCGGATGTTGTAAGTGATGCATGGGTTACATCCCAATCACTCTCCTATTGTACTAGATGGCCTTGAGATATATGTTAGATTTCCGCTATTTTTATCAAACTCTTATGATATAAAACTATCTTTTGAACTCTTTAAACTCTATTACCTTGTATGATGTATGCTAAGTGGCTTGTGTGGGACCTCTCGGGGTCATATATGCCATGTTACGACTAGGGTGTACTTTGGGCCGTGAGGAACTTGGTATTAGACCTAGGTTTTAGAAAGGTCCTAGGATGTCTCATAAGCCACGTCGAGTAGAGTCTTATTCATGAGTGTGAAGCGTGCCACATTTATGAATAAGAGCCTATAAGATGTTTAGGAAACTCCATTTCTTTCATTATTCTAAAGTCATGCCATAGAGTTTATCTCTTTAAAGGTCTTCCTCTCCTAATTCTTGTTTGTACTTTCAGAATGTGCCTCCACAAAGGAATCCCGTGAGAAGGAATGTTCATGAAAATGTGAGACAAGAGGTTTCTTAAGTACCGGTCAAACCTTTGGCCGAGGAAGTAACTAATGATGAGTTTCGAGCCGCATTTCATGCATTGGCCCAAGGTATGATGGCTCAAGCAAATAGGGAGGTTGTGGCTCCCGTGAACCCAAGGGTGGGTACGACGGCATCTAGAGTGAGAGACTTTAACAAGGATGAATCTTTCAGAGTTTCATGGTTCCAAGGTTGAGGAAGATCCTCAAGAGTTCATCGACGAGATTTATAAGGTTGTAGAGATTATGGGTATCACTCCGGTAGAGAAGGTGGAATTGGCTGCTTACCAACTAAACAGTGTTGCTTAAGTGTGGTTTGAACAATGGAAGAGTGAGAGGGAGGTTGATGCGGGTCCTCTTAATTGGGAGAAATTTAAGGTTGCTTTTCTTAATAGGTTTTTCCCCTTGAGATTAGGGAGGCAAAGGTACTTGAATTCATCAACCTTTGTCAAGGGGATATGAGTGTGAAAGAGTATGCTTTGAAATTCATGCAATTATCCAAGTATGCTCCAACCATGGTTGCCGATCCAAGGGCACGGATGAGTAAATTTGTGTCGAGTGCTTCCGACTTGGTGGTCAAAGAATGCCTAACCGCCATGCTTGTTAAGGAGATGGATGTCTTCCGTTTGATAGTTCATGCACAACAAATAGAAAAAGAAAAGCTTAAGAAGAAAACTAGGGATTCAAAGAGGGAAAGAAGGGATGATGGTGATTCTTCACATTCAAGGTTCGGTAGAGGTAATCATTCTCAAGGCACGGGTTCTAGTGAGAAAATGTGGTCCGAGTGTCGAGAGTGTGGAAGAAGACATAAGGGTGAGTGCCTAGTCGGTTCTAATGCATGCTTTGGGTGTGTGGAAAGAGTGGTCACAAAATAAGAGATTGTCCATTTCTTACTACTAAGGGAAGGGAAGGTAGGCAAGTTCAACCTAGTGGTTCCGTTTCAAGTTCCCCAAAGCAAGATAGATTTTGTGCTCTTCAAACTCGAGAAAATCATTAGGGTTCCCCGAATGTGGTAATTGGTAAGTTATGGTCTTTTAGTTTGTGGTTATGCATTGTTTGATGTTGGGTGATTTGTTGGCTATGATAAGACTCCATGTGTGGTTAGTGTGTTTAAGGTCAACTTTGAAATCTGTGTGGAAACTTCCTAGGTGTTTACTTGTATCAACGGTTCTCTGGTTGTTAAGGCTTTGGTACTATGTTTGGATTGAGGGAGATGGATTCGAAAGGACTAGAGAGGTTTGCTCCCTAGGGGGAGATAGTGTGTTTCATGATTGGTGTGTGTGGGACTATTTAAGTTGTTGGAAAGGATCCTTGCTTTGGGTTGGTACGTGAAAGTTCAGAGGCGATGTGATGTCTTAGTATCCTTATTTCTTTCCTTCTATCCTCGGGTCTATCTTGAGGACTTAGCCCCTCATGATTCACTCTTTAAGATTCATGTGTCTTAGTCATTCTCATGTTTCCTTATGCATGCATGCTCATAAAATAATTTGATTTTTGAAGATATGATTTAGCTTTATTGATTGCTTCATGATTATGGCCATTTGAGTATGATTTGCATATATGTCTTAGGAAATGATGTTTTGCATATGTTTTAGCTTGGAGTCGAGATTCCTCCTTGTTTATGTGCATTTTGATGAAGATGAATTAATGTTGGGCTATTAGTTTCTCTCCTACTCCTTTCATGCTAGTTTGAACTCCATTCGAGGATTAACGTTCTCAAGGGGGAGATATTGTAACACCTCAGATTAAAGAAAGGCTAGAAAGAGTTAATCGAGCAAGTCAAAGAACCGAAAAGGGGCCATGGACCCTTCATGGCACCCTACATGGTCCATGAAGGGGTCCATGACCCGTTAAGGGGCTCGTGAACCCTTTCCAGAACCTGCCACATGCAGGAATGTCTTGACGGTGACCCAGACGGCCCGTAGTGGACTTGACAGCCCGTCAAGTGGGTCGTACAAGCCACCTAGTTTGTGGGGTGTGACCCAAGGTCACTGGTCAAGGACCACGGATGTCTAAAAGGCCTGTGCAGCCCCACACGGACTGTGAAGTTGTCCGTGAAGGGTGTGTATCATACTTAGAGTTTAGGGTCAACTTCAAATGATCATAACTTCTACCAAAACATGAATTAGGTGGCCCATGACCTATCATATTAAAGGACTCTGGGTCCTTTTTCCAATGCCACCAAGTTTGCTCCATTTGAAGTTAAGAGTAAAATATTATGCCCATTTCAGTGGAGAACTGTCAAGCTGGTGAAGCTTCACGACCACCTATACGGGCCGTCATGCCCTAGACGGCTCGTGAAGCCTCTCTTGACAGTCACTTCCGTCAATTTTTAAGTCAGGGTCATTGTGGACTTTTTCCTAATTGATTAATACCTAATCTATGTCGGTTTAGTTCTATTCCTAGACCCTATACAAGTGAATTAAGCCCTAAAACTATCAATTTCTATTCAATCTCCTAATCCCTTAAACTTGACAAAATTCATCCTCTCCAAATATTTCTCTCTCTAAAATCAAGGAAGAAGAAGAAGAAGCTAGGGTTCTTAAGTTCAAGTACCTTTTCTTCATTATTGCTTAGGGCTTCAATTAAGGTATGTAGGGAGTTCTTCAATGGGTTCCATTTACCCATTGAGCCCCAAGGTTTCTTCAATTCTCCAATTCGATTTCCTAAGATTTGATTAGGTTTTCACTCAATTCCTCATGGGTTCTATTTTTATGGATTCAATTACGTTATTATTATCTTATTTTGATGATTCAGACTTAATTACTTGCTTTTCAACTAATTCCATGTGAACCCATGCATTAATCTATGGATTTTTCTATGAACCATAATTTACATGAATTTATGAAGAAGCTTGAATTTATGAATATATTTTATGATATCATGCATGTTTTTATGAAAGTAATTTTTATGACTCAAGTAAAGCTTATAGATGAAGGTATCTATATATTCTATGAAGCTTGGTCACATGACATGAATGACATCTAGATTTGACATCAATGCTTTTGGGACTATTTTCCTAAATTAGGTCTTGATTAGTATGGTAGCCTATTATGCCATCAATGATTATAGATCACACTTTTAAAACTATTTCCATTAGTAGTAGGGCATTTCTAGCATGAAGCGAATGACTATGGCCCTTAAAAGCTATTATGAAAAGATCATAGATGGTGAAAGGTTTTCTCACGCATGGTTAAGGAGCTATTCTAATGAAACGGACAAGAGGCGATTACCTATGTTCCCTAATGATAGACAAGAGGCGACTACCCATGTCTACTGAAGATAAGATGAATTATGATTTATCACCATTCTGTGGGAATTATGATTAGCACCGAGTGCACAAGAGGCGATTACCCATGTCCCATAAACTATGTGCCACTTTAGGTTGTCTAGATAGGCATTAGCTAGTGGATCCACTTAAGCTAGAATTTAATGGTCCTTACCTTGGCAAGTAGGACAACCCCTTTTTGGTGTGGGGAGGACACCGGATTCCATGTTATAGCTCACATGGTCTATGTCGGTTAAGGCTCACTTCCCACAAAATGAACTAAGATAATTACTAATGTTTTATGAAGCTTTGTTTATTATTTAAAGATGCATCGTGTCCATGACTTACAAATCTTCTTAAATGATTTTACTATATTTTAACTCGGTCATGCATTTCATGTTTTCAACTATGTCCCCTTATGATCATGTCCCATGTTTTATTTCATTCCCCTCATACTTGGTACATTCCATGTACTAACGCATACTCTTACCTACATTGTTTCACTAATGTAGGGCGTAACGACTCTTTTCCCTCCGCCCGTGGCTAGTAGATACATTTGAGCTTTGAAAACTTTGTGAGTCCTCATACATTCGAGGATGATGTCAGTTTTAGCTTTATCTCTTTTTCTTTTCGGATGTTGTAAGTGATGCATGGGTTACGTCCCAATCACTCTCCTATTGTACTAGATGGCTTTGAGACATATGTTAGATTTTCATTGTTTTTGTCAAACTCTTATGATATAAAACTATCTTTTGAACTCTTTAAACTCTATTACCTTGTATGATGTATGCTAAGTGGCTTGTGTGGGATCTCTCAGGGTCCTATACACCATGTTACGACAAGGGTGTACTTTGGGTCGTGTCATGGAAGTTTAAGTGAATTTAGACGTTGAGTTGACTTTGATAAGCATTCGGAGTTCGTCTGCTCGGATAGGATTTCTAACAAATCCAATGGATTGGGGGATGATTTTAGGCCTAGAGAAGATCTTGGCTGATTTTTTTGAGGTTCCGAGGGCACTTTGGTATTTTTGGGTGTTAAGTTAGTTTATTGTGAGTGTCACACGTTTTGGGTCAAGGAGACCTCAGATCCATATTTCTAGGCTTCCTTGAATCAGGAACGTTGAGTTTAGTTTGATAGCATATCTAGTTTGTGTACTCGGGGTTTTGAATGAATTTGTGGGCCCTTTCAATGAATTTTATGTCTTTGGTGAATTGCAGATTTCTGAGTTCTAGTGAAGTGTAATTTGTTCTTCATGATCGTGTGGGGATATTTTTGTGTGCATCGCAATAGCATGTGGCTTGTCACTACTACGTAGGGTTAGATTCCCATTCATCGCGATCGTGTGAGGCTCATTCGCGATTGTTAAGGTCAATTTAAGTGGGTTGACCAGTTTACTCATCGCAATCGCGTGATTGGGGTCAGGATCGCGATGAGAATATGTCACCTTGGCAGAATGTTTTCCCAAAATTGGGGTTTTATCCCTATTTAACCATTTTTTAACCCTTATAGGCTTAGTAGAGGCGATTACTGATGTACCTCGGATTTATAGCAGTTATCATGCTTTAAACTTGGAAATTTGCATGTGTCTTAGGCATTTGTTAGCATATTTGATGGTATTTTACTTGTATTTTTGCAGGAAAATAGGTTTTTGATAAGTCGGGATGCAATAGGTTGAAATATCATCTTTTTGAGGTTGGACAACTTCACCTACGAGCCGTAGGAATGAATTGTAGACGGAAGAGATGATTTTTGGAGTTTAGTGTTGGGCAATGAGGCCAGACTATGAGTCGTACTACTTGTACGAGCCGTATGTCTAAGTCGTAGGAATGCTCAGAGAGTTTGAGCTCCAGTACTTAGATGACGTGAAGCCAAGACGGGTCCTGCAAAGTTCTATATGTCGTAGAACATATCCGTAGAAAAGTTCATAGAGTTTTTCCAGAAGGGTGTTTTGATGAGTTGTTCTTACGAGCCATAGAACCAAACCATAGAAGCGACTGTCGACTCCTATTTTTCCTATGTGTCTTTTTCTTAGTTTATTTAGGATTTTATGTCTATAAATAGTCATATTTTGTTCATTTTTGAAGTTAGACAGTTTATGCATTTAGTTTTGGGTTTGAGAATTATTTTGGCAAACACTTTTCCATTTTAATTCTTGAATCATTGGTTTATAATACATCTTTTGTTCATCAATTCATGATTCCGAAATTCAACTACTCAAATTGTAAGTGCATAATTTATTTTTACAATATTAATATGAATTGTGATCACCCACGCATGAGAAGATATTCAAAACTAGGCTTATCGGAACCATGAGAAATTATCAATGTAGACCTAATAACTAGTAATTCTTGAATAGTTTTTACGCATGTATTGTTGATCTCTTTGCTTTGATTGCTTTATAATGGATGCTACGTTAGAACTCACCTTATTCCTACCTGCCCGACGAAAGGAGGTAACGAATGGGAAAAGAGATTAAATAACGGAGATTTGGCGATTACAACCGGCATCTAATAGCTTGAACCATCTCGGTAACGGCTAATCTAGGTCAAGGGTAAGGGTTAGTATTACACATACATGTAGACCAACCAAGTTGTGTGGTGAAATTCCCTATTTGGATGAACAATCACTTAGGAGATACCTAACTTACCGACTTTGCATGTTAAACACTAGACAAGGTTACTACTATAAGGTTTACTACATTAAGTACTTGTGGGGAACACATACACCCTAGTTTCATCTTCTATTGATTCTACAAAACATTCAACCCTGCTTACTTGTTTACTTGTTATTGTGATAAATCAATTAAGTTTATTTTTACAAACCCCCTCCCCTTTATGGAAATAACTCGACTAAAAGTACAACTAACAACTAATTAGGCTAAGTCTAGACCTCATTCCTCATGGGATCGACCCAAACCTCTGTTAGGTCCTTCATTTGAACAACGACCGCTTATACTTCTTTGGAGAGGTATAATTTGGATGTATCAAATTTTGGCGCCATTGCTGGGAAATATGGTTTTTAAAATTAGACAAATTTTGTTATTGCACTATTATTCAAATTATTTCTTGATTTATGTTATCTTTTGGTTTTGTTTGTTAACAGGTTTGGTTCTAAGTGTATGTGAAATACACGGAGTCAAGGCAATCCCCTAACCAATTTTAACCGAAACTAAATAAAACTTTTAGCAGAGTGGCCGACACCGAACGTGGTCGAAATCACTGGTTGAACGCTGATCCAGTTGAAGATGGGCAAGAGGGTGATCACGAAGCCCAACTTCAACTTCGGGAAGATTTATCGTGAAACAACCATAAAAACCCTATGATAGAGTGAAATCATACAGCACTCGATGTGTGTGATAATTATAGGGTTGATCATAATGCTATTCGATATGACTGGTGCCATCATAGTACCTCTACTGTGACCCAGTCATACATTTGTTGTCACTAGCAGTCTAATGCAAATGCTTACATCCAAAGGGTTGTTTTCTGGTATGCCATCTGAAGTCCTCTATGCTTATCTGAGTAAAGTTACTAGCATTTGTAAGAGTAGTGTGGGTAGGCCAGACTTAGACATGGGCGTGATTAGGTCACGTGTGTTCCATTTATCATTGATTGGTGATGCTACCATGTGGCTATATGAGATTTCATATAACTCAATCACCATATGGGACGAGTTGTACAGAGTATTCCTGGAAAAATACTTCTCATTGTCAATCAAGTTAAAGCTTAAAGATAAAATCAACAACTTCGTGACTACACTTGGGGAGTCGATTAGTGATGCATGGGAAAGATTCACAGGCTACATGAGAAGTCTTCCAAACCGCCGAATCAATGATGAATCACTCAAGGATTTCTTTTACAGAGGATTGGATGACAATGGTAAAGTGGTGTTGGACACTATTGCTAGAGGATCTTACGGAGTAGACACATTCCGATAGATTGCAGAGAAGTTGGAAAAGATTGCCAAAAATAATAATGCATGGAGCACTAGAGGTACAACCACTACAAAGAGAAATTTTTTGATTCAAGCAACTCACGACCAAGTGAATATCACCTTCGTCAAGAAGTAGCACAGTTCAGAACATATGTTAGCTTGGTGTTAAAACATATAAGTGAGAGTTCTAGGAAAGTTAATGTTGTAATCTATCATAATAGAGCTCAACCTCATGATGAGTATATCTATAAAGAAGAAGTTAATTTTGTGAATGAGTAGACGGGGGGATCCAATCAAGATTATTGGCACCAAGGTCGGAACTACAACAACTACAACCGCGAAGGGAAATATAAGTGTGATAATATCTACAACTGGAATGGGTAAAACAATAGAAACAATAGAAGTTATCCATATGTTCCACCAGGTAATCGAGATGCAGGATCAAGTTTGAATCGCATTGAGGATATAATGTCCAAGATGATTAAAAGGTTTGACTCGATAGGCAATAATGTGAAAGAGATGCATACTGCCCTATCAAGCATTGGGCAAAAGGTAGATTCACATGCAACATCAATTAGACAAATTGAGAAATAGTGGAGTCAACTCTCTTCATCCAGGAATCCACGCTAGCAAGGAACATCCCCCAACAATACTATCAAAAATCCAAAGAATGATGGGCAATGCATGGGAGTTACTACTAAAGGTGGAAAGCAAACTATTGCCTACTATGCCGACTGAAGTGGTAATTGTGATGGAATCTAAAGAGGTTGAAGTTGAAAAAGTGGAGCAACCTAAAGATCAAATTAGGAAAGTAGATGAATCCACTCAAAAGATAACTTCGATGCCTCGACCTTCTCCTCCATTTCCCCAATGATTGGTCAAGAAAAATGAGGAAGGTAAATACCACAAGTTCATCTCAATGTTGAAACAACTCTCGATTAATGTTCACTTGATTGAAGCACTAAAACAAATGTTGGGATATGCTAAGTTTATGAAAGATCTAGTGACCAAAACGAGGGTCTTTAATTTTGAAGGTGATGACAATTTGCAACATTGTAGTGCCATTGCTACGATATTATTAGTGCAAAAGAAGAGGATCTTGGAGTGTTTACCATTTCATGTACAATTGGCGCATTGCATTTTGCTAAATCCCTATATGACTTGGGTGCAAGCATTTACTTGATGCCTTTATCAGTGTTCAAGAAGTTGGGATTGGGAGCCTCCAAACCGAGTGCAATGCGGCAACTTATGGCTAATCACACTGTAAAAGAAACCAATTGGGATCCTTCAAGATGTTCTCGTAAAAGTTGAGGCATTTATATTTTTTGCAGACTTTGTGATTTTTGACTGCGAGGTTGACTTTGAAGTGCCCATTAGGAAGACCATTCCTTGCTACCTGGTGTGCTTTAGTTGAGATGGAGAAAGGGAAGATGAAGATCAAACTGAACAATGAATAGGTCACATTTCATATCTGTAAATCAATTAAGCATCAAAGTAATCTTAAAGTGGTATCTGTAGTGAATTTGATTGTTGAAGAGCAACCAGAAGTTCCAATTGAGGAGAGATTAGGTGTTGAAGCACTAGCGGTTGTGATCATGAATTTTGATGAGAGCACATTGAGGAGTATGATGAGATTGTTGCTGCAGTTGATGGAATGGGATATTTTTATCATATACCAAAGAAGCTGGATTTTGATCTGAAAAATAGAGAGACTCTGCCTGCAAAACCATCCATTGATGAGCCCCCAAAATTGGAACTCAAAGCTCTCCCACTCACTTGAGGTATGTGTTTCTGGGCCAGAACAATACTTTGCCGGACATCATTGCAACTGATTTAAATAAAGGGAAAATAGAGGCTTTTATATCACCGTTGAGGTGTTCAAGAGGGAAATTGGATGGACTATTGCGAACATCATAGGCATTCCACTGGCATATGTTCTCATAAGATCCAACTCATACCTTATTGTAAACCGAGCATTGAGCACTAGAGGAGATTAAATCCTCCAATGTAAGAGGTCATGAAGAAAGAAATCATCAAGTGGTTGGATGCTAGAGAGATTTATCTGATTGCTGACAGCAGTTGGGTGAGCCCTGTTCATTACGTACCAAAGAAGAGAGGAATTACTATAGTTCCTAATGCGAAGAATAAGCTTATACCAATGAGGCCGATTACATGTTGAAGAGTGTGCATGGACTATCGCATGTTGAATGCATGGACAGAGAAAGATCAGTTCCCAATGCCATTCATGGACCAAATGTTAGATCATCTTGGGGGAAAGGTTGGTACTATTTTCTTGATGGGTATTCAGGCTATAATCATATCTCTATAGCTTTGAAAGATCAAGAGAAGACCACTTTTACTTGCTCCTATGGGACGTTTGCTTTCACGAGGATGCCTTTCGAGTTGTGTAATGCACCAATGACTTTTCAATGTTGCATGGTGTCTATATTCTCATATATGGTTGAAGACACTATTGAGGCATTCATGGATGACTTCTATGTGGTAGGTGATTCATTTGATGATTGTTTGGCTCTTCTAGAAGATGTTCTAAATAGTGTGAAGAATGCAATCTTGTGCTAAATTAGGAGAAGTGTCACTTTATGGTAAAAGAAGGCATAGTTCTGGGTCATCAGATCTCCCACAAAGGTATTATAGTTGATAAAGTTAAAATTGAGGTAATTGAAAAGTTGCCACCACCTATCTCTGTGAAGGGTGTTAGGAGCTTTCTAGGGAATAGTTGTTTTTTATCGGAGATTTGTCAAAGATTTTTCTAAGATAGCGCACCCATTATGCAAGTTGCTGGAAAAGAAGATAGTTTGAGTTTGATGGTGCTTGTTTGAAAGCATTTGAAGGGTTGAAAAAGAAGCTGATTTCTGCACCTATCATTATTTCACCGGACTGGGGACAACCGTTTGAAGTGATATATGATGTGAGTGGGGTGGCTCTTGGCGTGGTATTAGGGAAAAGGCGTGAGAAGATTCTGCATCCCGTATACTATGCTAGCAAAGCCCTAAATGTTGCTCAAAAGAACTATAAAGTCACTGAACATGAATTTCTTATTGTAGTCTTTGCATTCGAGAAGTTTTGATCCTATTCGCTTGGCACCAAAGTCATTGTGCACACTGACCATGCATCTTTGAGGTACCTTATGGAAAAAAGAATGCTAAACCGAGACTAATTCGATGGTGTTGTTGTTGAAAGTGTTCAACTTCGAAGTGAAGGATAGAAAAGGGATAGAAAATCAAGTGGCTGATCACTTGTCAAGATTATAAGAAGAAGCAATGTTGAAGTTGGCTGATGTAGTTGAGATAGATGATACGTTTCCCGACGAACAAGTTTTGGTTGTATCTATGATCTTATCCCTTGGTTCGCAGATTTCGCTAATTACTTAGTGATTGACGTGGTACTTTCAAATATGTCATTTCACCAGAAAAGGAAGTTCATGTCTGAAGTGAAGACGTTTTTTTTTGGAAGAGCCATACTTGTTCCGTGTGTGTGCTGATGGGATTATTCGTTGTT
Organism: Solanum appendiculatum; assembly: GCA_018342035.1. Classification (NCBI taxonomy): domain Eukaryota; kingdom Viridiplantae; phylum Streptophyta; class Magnoliopsida; order Solanales; family Solanaceae; genus Solanum; species Solanum appendiculatum. The sequence goes on along the minus strand of JAGDQO010002262.1, from coordinate 78,925 downwards.
GTATTCCTGAGGTTGAGATGATGAGTATATTGGAAGCTTTCCACTCATCTCCAATTGGTGGCCATAATGTGGTATCTTAATTGATCATAAGATCATGCAGTGTGGGTATTATTGGCCTACAATTCACCACGATTCTCATGATTTCCCCCAGTCTTGTGATTGATCTCAACGAGAATGAGGTAGTTCAAGGAAACATGAACTCCCACTTGCTCCGATTCTGGTGATTGAGTTTTCTGATGTTTGGGGCCTTGACTTTATGGGTCCATTCAAGAGTTTAAATGGGATAAAGTACATACTTGTAGCGGTTGACAATAGGTGAAAGTTATTGTTCTTTCAAACAATGAAAAAAAGAGTGTCACTGCATTCATCAAAAGAAAAATGTTCTCCAGATTTGGTACAACAAGGGAGATTATTAGTGATGGAGGTTCCCATTTTTGTAATAAGTTGTTCAAGATGTTGCTCGAGAAATATGGTGTTCAACATAGCGTAGCAACCCCTTAGCATCCACAATCTAGTGGGCAAGTAGAAGTATCAAATATAGATATCAAGCAAATCCTTACAAAGACTGTGAATACGAAAAGAACTGATTGGTCGAGAAATCTTGATGATGCTCTATTGGCATATCGGATTGCATTCAAGACTCCCATAGGTATGTTCCCTTACAAACTTGTGTTTGGAAATTCTTGTCACTCACCTTTAGAGCTAGAGCACAAAGCTATGTGGCACTCCAGAAGTTTTATCTAGATGGGGTGATGCATCAAAATCAGAGGCTAAATGAACTAAAAGGAATTGAGGAGTTTTTCTTGAAAGCGTATGAAAGTTCAGCCTTATACAAAGAGAAGATGAAGAAGTACCATGCTCAAAAGATTGAAAAGCATGAATTTTCTCCCGTTTATTTGGTCCTTCACTTCAATTGAAGGTTGTTCTTGTTTCCTCGCAAACTCAAGTCAAAGTGGATAGGACAGCCGGAGGAAGTAAAAGAGGTAATTGAAGAATGGGATCTTGATGAAGTCTGAGTAATCAAAGAGTCTATGTCGTGTCGTGATGTTAAATCAAGCACCGCTTGGGATGCAACCTGAGATGTTTAGTTTAGTTATTTTTGGAGTTTTCTCTTCTTAGTGTTAGTTTTTAGGCTAGTTTAGGTTAACTTATGGTCCGTGTCAAAATAGTGTCAAGAAAAAGTTAAAGGAAGGCCTAATGTTTCCTAAATGTGCAGGAGAAAGAAAACTACAGAAAATTTTGAAGTGCAGAGGTTCCTACGGATGGGTCCTACGGGTTGTAGGGAGTCCAACGGACCGTAGACCTTGTTAGTAGAACTTTGGTGAAATAAAAATCATTAAGGACTTGTTCTAATAGTCCCATATATGAGTGGTAGTTTATTCAACGAATCGTAGATGGTGTCCGTAGAATCTAAGTCCCAGTATAGCTGCAGCTTTAGGTCTACGAGTGCACAGTACTAATCGTAGAAATTTTTATGGTATGTAGTTTGTACTCATAATGTCACGACCCAGGGTAGCCCCTAGATGTATCACGGTGTACAAGACCCCGAAAGACCTCATACAAGCCCTTAGCACACATAACATACAAGATAATAGAGAAATAAGAGTTCAAAAGAGCATTTTATATCAAAACTTTACTCAAAACAGCGGAAGTCTACAACTCATGTCTCAAAGCCTTCTAATATCATAGAACACGAATAAAAGTGATAGGGACGCAGCCCATTACAATATCCAATACTGAAAAAGAAATGACATGAAAATAAGAACAACTCGGTCATGTCCTCGGATGGATGAGGACTCACCAAGTCTTCTTCCCAACTCTAAGTCAATGCTCTAGCTACGAGTGGATGGTGAATTTCCACGTCCTACACCAAAGAAGTTAATGTAGGCAAGAGTATGCGTTAGCACAATTAAGTACTAAGTATGATAGAAATGCACATAAATGCATAAATCATGCTAGAGAGAGACATAATCATGACATGCAAAGGCCAAGCTAAAAACATGATAAACAAGAGAAACATGAAACATAAAGCATATATCAAGGCCAAATCAAGCTAAATCATCCTTCCTTCTTTTCTTTACTTCATCATGAGAACACTTGTTCATTAACTTGTGGGGAAAATCCTTAACCGACATGTAAGACCATGTGAGCTATCAACATGGAATCCGATGTCTACCCCACACCGAAAAGGGGTGTCCTTACTTTCCAAGGTAAGAACCATAGCTTCTAGCTTAAGTGGATCCACTAGCTAATCAAAGGTCTATTCAAGACATCCTATGGGGGCACATAGGTATGGGACATGAGGGATCTCCTCTCGTCCTCTCGGTGCTAAGCATAGTTCCCACGGATTAATCATAGTCATAATCTTATCATATCATTAGAAAGCACGGGGGATCTCCCCTACCTTACTATGAGTAGACATGAGGGATCTCCTCTTGTCCTTTCCATTAGAATATCTCCATAGAAGACATGAGGGATATCCTCTTGTATTGTCTTGGATAGGCATGAGGGATCTCCTCTTGACTATCATAGGGAGGGGGGGAAAACATGAGAGATCTCCTCTTTTTCCTTTCATTGAATCAACTCCCTATTCTCCGTAGTTAAGAAAATCCTTCGAAAATTCATCATCAATATCTACATGTCATAAACTTTAATGCTTCAATCTCAAAGCATCCTTAACTTCATAAGAGACATGTGTGAGTTCATAAGCTTTATCTTTTCTTAGTTCATCATTCTCATAATTCATAAATTAAAGAGTTCATATGGGTTCATGCAAGTTCAACTCATATCATGCCATTCTAAGCAAGCTCATGCTTAGAAAGCAATAATTAAGACAATTTACCCATACTTGAAGGAACTCACATAATAGAAGAAAATCATGCTTTTGACTTGATCATGCTAAATTTATAAGATTATCCTCAATTCATTCATAATTCATGCTTGATTTCATAGCGAATTCATAAACTTCATCAAATCATAACTCAACCCAACAATCAAAGCATAGATTATCAAATTGGAGAGAATTAGCTTGGGATCATGGGGGTTCATTCAATCTTTACATCAAATCATGTAATTCACGCTAATTCGTGCACTAAGTTACTTTATCACGCTAAATCGTGCACTAGGAATCATAAAATCAATAATTGGAATCATAATTGAAGAATCCACAATGATTGATCACAAACCTTAATTCAATTGAGTTAGAGTAAACCTTTGAAAATCATGAAGAAGAGGAAGGGCCCATTGGAGGAAAATACTCCTAATGGTGAACACTATCATATCTCAAAGAAATCCACAAGAAATTGGAGAAGATTGAAGGTCTTCAATGGAGGATTCAAGCTCCTTCTTCTTCCTTGATTGTTGAGAGAGTTTCTTTTTAGAGAGAGAAATATTTGAGAGAGGAGAGTTTTGGAATGAATTAGAATGAAAGGAATTAGGCTTAGAAAGTATTTATAGGTCTAAGATAAAGGGCAGAACCGACTTAGCTTAATAGGTAATCAATTAGGGAAAAGACCAAAAACCCCTTAATTAAAAACTGTCGGGGCCAATCGACGGACAAGATCTACGGTCCGTACATCAATTGACGGACCGTCCTACTCTTCCGTCAATTGATTCAGAAAGTTCATTTTGAGCTGAAAATTTGGTTAAGTCTGGAAGGCATCTACGGAACCCATCTACGGCCCGTCAACTGGACTACGATTTGTCCTGCTGTTCCATAGGTCAAAGTTCAGAAACTTTGAAATCCTGAAATTTAACAATGCCATTGACGGTTCCCACCTACGGCCGGTAGGTGGCCTCCGTAGGTCACTGTCTTCAGGTGAGTTCTGCAATTTAAAAGCCCTTGGAAGGTTGGGGTGTTACAATATCTCCCCCTTGGGAACATTCGTCCTCGAATGAGAATCAAGACATCTTGAGAAGGGTAATACACACGGACTAAGAACCCAACGTAGCATGCAATCACATAAGTGCACATATCCGAGGAGGAAACATCAACTCCAAGCTAAAGCATGATCAACACATCATATCATGAAGACTTTATGCAACTCATACTCAAATGCACATTATCATATAAGACTCTTTCATGAACATGCATAATCAAGGAATCATGGAAATCAACTATGACACATGAGACCAAAAGAATGAACCATGAGGAACTGGGGCGTCAACTAGACCCGAAGGTAGAAGAAAAGAAAGATAGGGATACTAGGACATCACATCACCTCCGACTTCTCATATAACAACCAGAACAAGGAACTCCTTTCGGCAAATTAGTTCCCACACTTACCAATCAAGAAATACACTATCTCCCCCCCCCCTTGGGAGCAAACCCTTCTAATCCTCCCGAATCCATCTCCCTTAATCCAATCATAATAACCAACATTAATCAACGCATAACCACAAGCTAAAGGACCATAACTTACCAATTTCTGCATCTAGGGAATCCTCTTGCTCATGACGAGCTTGAAGTGCATAGAATTGGTTTTGCTTTAGAGCGCTTGAACCCGATGAATTTTGAGATTGAGTCCATCGACGATTATCTCCCTCCTTCCTAACCACTAAGGGACAATCCCTTATCTTGTGACCCGTCTTGCCACAACAAAAGCATGCATTAGATCCGGCTAGACAATTGCCCTCATGCTTCCCTCCACACTTAGCACAAGTGGTCGATGAGAATCCACCACCATTCCCTTCTTGAGGCTTAGGGTTAGACACCCTATATTTATTGAACTTAGGTGGATCATTGGAGGAATCTTGATCGGAAAACCTTTGTCGAGACTTAAAACGATCATGCCCATCGGAACTTGAATGTGAGAAATTATCATCACCGGTTTTAGCCCTCTTGGACTATCTAGACCTCTCTTTAAGTTTTTCTTCTTCAATTTGTTCGGCATAAACCATGAGGCGAGAAATATCCATGTCATGCACAAGCATGGCGGTGCGGCACTCTTTCACCAACATATCGGACACTCCCGACACAAATTTGCTCATTCTTGCCCTTGGGTCGGCAACTATGGACGGAGTATATCTAGCCAATTGTGTGAACTTGAATGCATACTCTTTCACACTCATATTTCCTTGTCGAAGGTTGATAAACTCAAGCACCTTAGACTCTCTCTTCTCAAGAGGGAAGAACCTATCAAGGAAAGCAACCTTGAATTTCTCCCAATCAAGAGGACACTCTTTAACCGCCCTCTCACTTTTCCATTGATTGAACCAAATTTGGGCAACACCCTTGAGTTGATAAGTGGCCAACTCCGCCTTTTCTTTCCGCATCACACCCATGATCATCAACACCTTGTATACTTCATCAATGAATTCTTGAGGATCTTCCTCAACCTTAGAGCCATGGAATTCTGGAGGATTAATCCTCGTAAAGTCCCTCACTCTTGATGTCGCCATACCCACATTTGGGTTCACGGGAGCCACAACCTCTCTATTGTCTTGAGCCGTCACGGCTTGAGCCAACACTTGGAAAGCATCCCCAAACTTTGCATTAGACACTTGTTCTACCAAAGGGTCGGCCGAAACTTGAGGAGCTTGAGGAGAAGCTTCTTGTTCCACATTCTCTCCCATGTTTCTCCTAGCGTAAGCTCTTCGGGTCGCCATATCCTGAAACGCGTAGGATAGGGATGATGAAGAGATATATAGAGTTAAACTCTATGGCACGACTTTAGAGTAATGAAAGAAGTCGAATTTTTTAAACACCTTATAGCCGCTTATTCATAAATGTGGCGCACTTCACACCCATGAACAAGACTCTACTCGACGCGGCTTATGAGACATCCTAGGATCTTTCTAAAACCTTGCGCTCTGAATACCAAGTTTGTCACGACCCAGGGTAGCCCCTAGATGTAACATAGCATATAAGACCCTGAGAGGCCTCATACAAGCCCTTACTTAGCACACATAACATACAAGATAATAGAGAAATAATAGTTCAAAAGAGCATTTTATATTAAAACTTTACTCAAAACAGCGGAAGTCTACAACTCATGTCTCAAAGCCTTCTAATATCATAGAACACGAATAAAAGTGATAGGGACGCAGCCCATTACAATATCCAATACTGAAAAGAAATGACATGAAAATAAGAACAACTCGATCATGTCCTCGGATGGATGAGGACTCACCAAGTCTTCTTCCCAACTCTAAGTAAATGCTCTAGCTACGAGTGGATGGTGAATTTCCACGTCCTACACCAAAGAAGTTAATGTAGGCAAGAGTATACGTTAGCACAATTAAGTACTAAGTATGATAGCAATGCACATAAACACATAAATCATGCTAGAGAAAGACATAATCATGACATGCAAATGCCAAGCTAAAAACATTATAAGCATGAAACATAAAGCATATATCAAGGCCAAAGCAAGCAAAATCATCCTTCCATCTTTTCTTTACTTCATCATGAGAACACTTGTTCATTAACTTGTTGGGAAAAGCCTTAACCGACATGTAAGACCATGTGAGCTATCAACACGGAATCCGGTGTCTACCCCACACCGAAAAGGGGTGTCCTTACTTGCCAAGATAAGAACCATAGCTTCTATCTTAATTGGATCCACTAGCTAATCAAAGGTCCATTTAAGACATCCTATGGGGGCACATAGGTATGGGACATGAAGGATCTCCTCTCATCCTCTTGGTGCGAAGCATAGTTCCCACAGATTAATCATAGTCATAATCTTATCATATCATTAGAAAGCACGGGGGATCTCCCCTACTTTACTATGAGTAGACATGAGGGATCTCCTCTTGTCCTTTCCATTAGAATAGCTCCATAGAAGACATGAGGGCCCTCGTCTTGTATTGTCTTGGATAGGCATGAGGGATCTCCTCTTGACTATCATAGGGAGGGGGAAAAACATGAAGGATCTCCTCTTGTTCCTTTCATTGAATCAACTCCCTATTCTCCGTAGTTAAGAAAATCCTTACAAAATTCATCATCAATATCTACATGTCATAAACTTTAATGCTTCAATCTCAAAGCATCATTAACTTCATAAGAGACATGTATGAGTTCATAAGCATTATCTTTTCTTAGTTCATCATTCTCATAATTCATAAATCATAGAGTTCATATGGGTTCATGCAAGTTCAACTCATATCATGCAATTCTAAGCAAGCTCATGCTTAGAAAGCGATAATTAAGACAATTTACCCATACTTGAAGGAACTCACATAATAGAGGAAAATCATGCTTTTGACTTAATCATGCTAAATTTATAAGATTATCCTCAATTCATTCATAATTCATGCTTGATTTCATAGCGAATTCATAAACTTCATCAAATCATAACTCAACCCAACAATCAAAGCATAGATTATCAAATTGGAGAGAATTAGCTTGGGATCATGGGGGTTCATTCAATCTTTACATCAAATCATGTAATTCACGTTAATTCATGCACTAAGTTACTTTATCATGCTAAATCGTGCACTAGGAATCATAAAATCAATAATTGGAATCATAGTTGAAGAATCCACAATGATTGATCACAAACCCTAATTCAATTGGGTTAGAGTAAACCTTTGAAAATCATGACGAAGAGGAAGGGCCCATTGGAGGAAAAGACTCCTAATGGTAAAGACTATCATATCTCAAAGCAATCCACAAGAAATTGGAGAAGATTGAAGGTCTTCAATGGAGGATTCAAGCTCCTTCTTCTTCCTTGAGTGTTGAGAGAGTTTCTTTTTAGAGAGAGAAATATTTGAGAGAGGAGAGTTTTGGAATGAATTAGAATGAAACTAATTAGGCTTAGAAAGTATTTATAGGTCTAATATTAAGGGCATAACCGACTTAGCTTAATAGGTAATCAATTAGGGAAAAGACCAAAGAGCCCTTAATGAAAAACTGTCGGGGACAGTCGACGGACAGGATCTACGGTCCGTACATCAATTGACGGACCATCCTGCTCTTCCGTCAATTGATTCAGAAAGTTCATTTTGAGCTGAAAATTTGGCTAAGTCTGGAAGGCATCTATGGAACCCATCTACGGCCCGTCAACTGGACTACAAACTATCCTACTGTTCCATAGGTCAAGGTTCAGAAACTTGGAAATCCTAAAATTTCACAGTGCCATTGACGGTTCCCACCTACGGCCCGTAGGTGGCCTCCGTAGGTCACTGTCTTCAGGTGAGTTCTGCATTTTAAAATCCCTTGGAAGCTTGGGGTGTTACACATAAACTCCAGGTATGTTTCGAAAAATTTCTAAGTGTTGAGTCAAACAACGAGAGCCTTCTATGCTCCATAGGAACTCCTATGGTCCATAGACGGGATTTCGTCGAATCAAGTCCAATTAAATCAACACACCCAACTCGCGGCCCCTTAAAATAAAATGCCTAAATTTCAAATCAAACCTACTTTCCCTCATTAATTTCCCCTATCCAACTGTTACAAACCCTCATCTTCCCAACCCTTCATCAACTTTCAACACTCCTCAAATCCTCAGATCCCACCATATAAATTCATCTACACACCCAGTTCAATTTTCACATTTTCCGCAATATTCACAACCAAAACAAATTCAACCCTATAAGGTCGTGGGTCACAGTGAAGGGGAGCACTAGAGTCTAGGACATTGAACTACGTCACACAGCTTCAAGTTCAATCTTAAAGGTATGAATTTCATCTTTAATTGATTAAATTTGATTGAAATTTTGAGTTATGACTTGAACTAGGATTGAAATGTTATTATGTTAAATCGATATGATCTAATAGTTAGAATCAACCCTAGGAATAATGGTATTAAGTGAGTGTTAGGTGTCAAAAAGAATGAATTAATCTTAGGTTGGATTGTTGATTAAATTGGGTTGTGAAGTACGCACACTGTTCTAGTAGTTTGGGACCTACGAGGGCCTCCTATGGACGGTAGAAATTTCTACAATCCGTAGTTGCCCCTCGTAGACAAGCCTTAAAGGATTAGTGTTGCCCATTTCTCACCCGTGTTTGTACGGATTCGATATATGGGTTATAGGTTCTTCTACAATCCATAGGTAGGACTCATACAAACACCTACATATTTAAGAATTAATGTTGTGGACTACAGAACCTGTCTACGATCCGTAGAAGCTTCAATGACTCATAGATCAGTCTCCTAGTCCTAAAAAGCACAAACCAATAACGTAAGTTAGGAACTACGGGCTGACTTATGGTCCGTAGGAATTTTGACGGACCGTATTGGCAAGCCGTAGTTCGACCTTCAAAAACATAAAACTTTGCCTCCTTTCCTATGATTGGGTCCTACGGCCTGTAGAAATTTCTACGGTCCATAGGATCCCAATTGTAGGACCAAAAACAGTTACTTTCTGTGAATTTTTAATTTCTACGTTCCGTTGGTGCTGCTCAATCTTCCCCTACCTCCAACTCATATGCTCCAGCCGATCGGACATGGCCTTCTTTGCAGTAGCTACAGAGGCAATAGTAGGTGCAGATGCACCCTCAGGTATGGCTCCAGATAGTCTGGTGGGCAGTCCAGCAACTAACTCTCGGATCTGAGCATCCACTCCCTAAATCTGAGAAGATATATATCGCATCGTGGCAGGTCCAAACTGTAGGGATCCTGCTGCAGATGAAGCTCCCATCTCAGAAGTGGGCTCAGTAAATTGCCCAAACTGTGAGCCAAGCACATCTATCTTCTTCTTCATGTGTCTGTCGCCCGGTGCACCTCTCTTCTTCAAAGGGTGAATCTCAATGGCCGGTTTCTTCTCCTAGTCGGTCGGGAATCTCTACACTCTGGCACTGTAGCAAAGCTGGGTGATCAACCAAGGGCATACCAGGCTCCTCGTCCTCTCCTGGGCAACCTGTATAATATGAGCCAAAATCAGCTGGCCCACGTCTACTACTAGCCCATCCATGATCGCTACGAGAACCACAGCTCTGTCTAGTGTAATCTCGGTGTCATGTGAGGATGGAATAACCAAAGCACAAATGATATATAGCCAAGTCTTGGCCTCTGTTGTAAACTTCCGGGACTCTACACCTCTCTTTGACTCAAACCACTCCGGAGACTCACCATTGTGCAATTTGTCCACGAGCCACTAGTTACCCAACTCCTTGTATAACTCCATATAAACCTTGTTGTCAGAATCTAGAAGGCCATAGTGAGCATTAATCACCACAGAGCTAAATGGGACCTGTACGCCTCGTACAGTAGTGACGGCGGCCTCCTTAAAATCGGTCTCTAAGGCATTGGCATAGAACTCTACCATGATAGTGTGGTTAGCCTGGATAGGCTCAGTGGCAAAGACTACCCATCCGCTAGTCTCAAGCCGGTTAAAGAATTCTGGCATCCCTTCTTGGAGCTTGTCCAAACAGATCCCTCTTTCTTTTACGATGGCCTGACCCAAGTATTCATCATATTTCCTGACACACTTAGCTGACAGGAACCTGGTGGCATCAAAATAATCGTCATCGAGTGCAACTCCAGATGATTGGGGAATGTTATCGGTTGACATTTTCGCTCAAAGTACCTACAAATGAAGCCAACATGTTAAAAGTTCTTCTGGACACTTAAAACAACGTATTAGGAAGTATTTAGGCCAAAGAAAATAATTAAAACAAGTCCTGATCAATTTATGCAAAGTTACTGTTTTGGGAAAGAATTGATTTCTTCTCCGTGTTCGCGGAGAGTAACAGGCCTTGCCTCCACGTTCGGGGGGAGGAACTATGTTCGCGGTTCAGATACAAGTAGACCTCCACGTTCGCAGACCAATTGGTGCGTTCGCGGAGGGTAATGGGATGTTGACTTCCGCGTTCGCAGAGAAGTCTTCGTCCCAGACAAAACAGATTCGTAAAGGCAATTTATCAAACAGGTTGAGGGCAACAATATTCATCAACAATGTCACAAAATTTTTCTCCCAATTCAACCCCAACACAAGAACAATCAATTATCAACCTAGAAAACATGAATTCTGCCCAAAAACCACATCAAATCATATTAAGAATCAGGTTCAAATTAAGAACACCATTAGGCATAAACTTTCAAAGGTTTTACCAAAATCAATCTCAAGATCAAGCCTAAAAATCATGCAACAATACTGACAAGGCACAAATCATGAATTTCAACTTAAAAGTCAACTTCTAAACACATAAATTCAAAAATTAAGCCAAGAATACAATTAAGCACAAAAGTTGATTTTTAATTCACCAAAATAAACTAAAATAAAGGGGTAGATACATACCTCAAGTAATGATGCAAACAACAAAGTGAAATTGAGGATGTAAAGTAAGCAAAGGAAGGAATTTGAGGGGATTTCGGGATGTGATCGATGAGGGGAAAGGGGAGAGGTTTTCTTTGTTTTTTTAAAAAAAGAGTTTGAAACTGAAAAAGACCATTGGCAATTCAGCCTGTTAATATACCCGTTCTTCCCGCGTTCGCGGAGACACTGCCGCATTCACGGACCTGTGAGATCAAGATCTCCGCGTTCTCGGTCACTAGGGCGCGTTCATGTAGTGCATGGCAGATTAGCCTCCGCATTCGCAGACTACTCTCCGTGTTCGCGGAGAGTAAGGGAGGCCTGGACCACTGGCAGCTCTCTTTAACTTTTGGCGATGGGTGGGCCCATTGGGCGACTCGTCCATTGCACTTTGGCGACCGTAAGCTGCCCAAAAGTGTTCCAATCCCCATTTTGAAGGTAGTTCAACCCTGAACTTCAATCCCAAGTGCATTTTTGCATCCAAACCTGTTCAAACACTTCCAAAAACTTCGAAATCATGAGGATTAGTCAAAAATAAATTTCTAATCTAACCTAGAAATTAAACAAAACTCAAAATTAATCAAAAATTAAAATTTTGGATACCGATGGGTTGCCTTCCATCAAGCGCACAATTTAACGTCACGGCGCGACGCCGGTTGCATCACCCTTTATGCTTCCACTTCGAGGTGATGTACCTTTTCCCCAACTTCAAATGATTTTCTCGTCGAAGTAATTGGGAACTACTGGAGAGCATCACGCGTTTCACTCGATCTCTCCACTTAGAAGATTCATTTCTTGCCCAACTTCACATCATTCTTTTGGATAGGAGCATTGGGCAAGAGTGATAGAATCACTAGGCCATTCGAACAACGGACTTCATAACTTTTGGCCCTCAAGTGCATGACACTATCAGTTTCCAATGTACTAGAGTTGCCATATATGATCTTTTTGGCTTTTTCTTGCAACTCCAATATCATTGCCTTGATATTGGAATCTTGGAATTTTATTGGTTTGGTTTTGTTGCAAATTCCCAAGATTTCATCAATGTCTAACACAACCCCTTTTTCTTGGCACTCCAACTCCAATATCCTACTCTTGACCACTTGACGACGAGCCTTACGTACTCCAAACATTGATCTTACATTGGTCCTCAAAGTAGCAATTTCGAACTCAAGTTGGATCATTTCATGTCACCTAGTTGGGTGCAAGTTGCGGAATTCATCCCTCATTTGGAACATTATATTCCTTAGCCTCTCTACCTTTTCAAGTTGATGAGACCAGTACAAGAGCAAAGCTTGGCTCACAACACCCATCTCTTCATGTATCTCTTCATCTAACGAGGCATCCAAACAACTATTCCCAACATGAAGTCTTCCACAACATGGCCATGGGTCATCCATATAAGGCTTGCACTCACCAAACCTTGTTCCTTCACAAGAAGCCATAAAAACAAACAAAAACAAAACTCAAACAAATATTCACAATTTGGATCGAAACTAGGAAACTAAAAATTCTAAATCAATTCAACAAGCCAAATTGCTCCCCGGTAGCTGCGCCATTTTTGATAACGCTTAACCACGCCTATCACGATTCAAAGTGTGGGCGGTCGCTATGCAAGTAGAAACCCAACAAAGAGTTGGGGTCATTCCCACGAGGAACCAGTGCTAGGGGGTTGAAGAGAAAAAGAATTCACTAGTTACTAGTTTGAATCCGAAATATAAAATACAATTATAAAAATGAGAAGGTTTGCAAGTAACGATTAAGGGATTGGGGATAAAAGAGAACAAGGGACAAAGTTTTTTCGAACAAGATCACCAAAGGAATTTGGGAATGGGAAATCAATTAATACCTATATGATCCATTGCAAATTAGAATCACGCAATATCAATCAATCATGGATAATCTCATATATGCCTCGGACTCTAAACTATCGAACATAGGCAAATATTTCTCGATTAGCTCTCACGAACCCAATCGAGTGGCAACACAACCAATCCGATTAATGGCAATACAAGGATTCACTATTTCTAGCACAATCCCACATATGAGTTGTTAAACCTCAATTAATGCACCAATCAATTTTACCCAACCTCAATTAACTCTTGCAAGCTAAATCAAAATAAATGGGCAAGTCCATGGAGTGATCAATTCCAATGGAAAGTCATTAAAGCATGAAATCAATTGGATAATCAAAAACCCATTTCATAAATGATAAAGCAATCAACTAAAAGCAAAAGCACAAGATAGAATTTGAAACTCAAATATTGATTATCACTAATTCAACATCAAAATCCACTATTCAACAATTAACACCCAAGATTCAACAATACAAAGCAAAAAGTTAAAGAAAGGTGAAAAATGATTACAACCCAACATCATAATCTTCACTCAAATGGTGTTTATTGAGGAATCTTGATATCAAAGCTAAGCCCAAGCCTCAATCCCCAAGGTCTTCTTCTGTATTCTCTTTACTCAATATGGAATACCAAAAATTCAAGAGATTCCCCCAAAATGGCTGTGAATCAGTGTATATGGTGAATTGGGATAAAAATGTGAATTTCCAGACCTGCCCAGACGGCAGTCACATACTCTTCTCCGTGTTTGCGGAGCTCTATGTAATCCTTCTCGGCGTTCGTGGTAGTCAAGCTTCCTGCACTCCACATTCGCGCCCAGCTCTCTGCGTTCACGAAGAGTACTTCACTGCCAGCCCCAAAATCATTGCTTTTAGCTACATTTTGTCCCAATTTTCATCCTTTTTCATCAAAGCTCCTTTTTCACCAATATGTACCTGCAACACAACATTCAAAGGATAATTAGCCTCTTTTTCTACTCAAGTATCACAAAATTACTACGAAAAGGACTCCAAATGAGTGAAAATCACCCACTCATCACACTACGGACTTTTACTACATCAGGTCACCTCACTAGGCCTGTCACCAGAGTTCAGTGATTAGAGACTCAAATGGCATAGTTTTAGCAGTACCTTCCACCATGGGTCTGGTCCAATGTTGAGGAGTTAGAAAATAGGATGAGAGTTGTGATGGTGGAGCAGACTTAAGCTACCCACCAGAGGATAGACACATTTGAGTTGAGGATTCTCGCCCAGCCCTAGACCACCCCAAGTGCAGATATTGAGAGTTTCTAGGCAGTGTTGGATAGGTTCTGGGCTTATGTCGACGTAGTGGCTGCCACATCTTCATCTGTACCACCTGGTCCTTTACCCACTGATTGGAGATGAGGTCTTATTTGGATGCAGCCACTAATCGTGAGACTGGGAAGTGCACACAGGCTGATACTGGTATTGGCGAGGGTTACGAAGAATGTGTGAGGAAGTTGGAGCGGCATAATTTAGAGGCATACCATAGACAATCCTGACAGGATGACGAGGTTAGATTAGAGTGAGTCCAGTAGCAGGTAGCTGGAGGTTCAAGCTCGGGAGCCACTACTGATGGTGCTCCCAGATTTTTCTAGTGGGCGTTACTGATGAAACACCTCTTCTTGTTACAGAGGCTCACACTGATGCATTGGGGTCCACACCCACAGAACCCTTTAACTCTAGATAGTTCTTTGGTGCTTAGGCACCACAGGTTTATCTTCTCCCTTAGTTCTTTATTTTAGTGCATTGAGGACATAGCACATTTCTTTATGTGGGTATGGGATAAATCTTTTTAAGAGTGTAAAGGGTGAAGTCTGAATAGCCCAAACACTCGGATCATGCCTTGGGGTTTTCTTGCTTGTGCTTTTTTCCCCAAGGACTCATTTAAATTTTGTTGAACCGGCATGTTTAGGATGTTGATTGTGAAAGTAGACTAGACACAATAAACAGCATGATGGCTGTATTTTGATTAAATTGATATCCCTCCAAATTTTTTGCTATGTTCTATATTTGTGTTATTAATAAGTGAACTGTGTAAGATATTTGCATGACATGATAGGATCTAATAGGATAACATGACATAAGCTCAAATACACTGATAATTTGATAGTGAAACGATGTGCCATGTGTGTGTGAGGTACTTGTTCATTCGTATAGTGAATGCCAATCTAGAACTTACCCCGTTAGTCTTACTAGGATGATTTAACTGTTATTAGGAAAGGATCATAGGCCATTGTTGAAACTGAGTCCACTAAGCCTAAAAACGACCAACAAAATTAAAATGCTCCCTTCGATCCAAATTGTTGAGCCTAAATTATACCATTCTTTCGATTTACCTAATTCACCTTCCCCGTCATGTTTGTTAGCCTTTGTTTTGACCCTAGTTCCTGTAACACCTCAGATTCAAAAAGAAGAAATTTTTTTTGGTTTTTCAGGTCTGGTGCCAGTACTGACGGAAGCCACCTATAGACTGTAGGTTGACTTACGGGCCGTAGATGGGAACCGTATATGGCAAGGTAAACTTTTTGAAAATGTCAAGTTTCACGATCCTTTCTACGACTCAACAGGACGGTCCTTCATTGCTTCTACAGACCATAGGTAGGTCTCGTAGGTCTCTCCAGACTTAATGAAATTTTGACGGTTTGTATGTAAGGTCCATCAATGGACCTACGAACCGTACATGGGGTCCCGTCATTTGAAGGTCCAAAACAATAGTTTCTGAACTTTTCTACGATTGACCAGGACAGTCCGTAGTTGGACCTATAGACCGTAGGTCTGAACCATAGGTTGAGATCTGGCAGTTATTTTTAAGGGCTTTTTGGTCTCTTCCATAATTGATTTATTCCTAATCTATGTTGGTTAATCCCTAATCCTACACCCTATATAAGCCTTCTAAGCCTAAATTCTACCCTTTCTAATCACTTTTCAAGGTTCTCCCAAATGCCTCCATGTTTCCCCAAATATTTCTCTCTCTAAAAGGTTGAAGAAGAAGAAGAAGAAGGCTCTAGGGTTTCCATTCAAGTCTCCTAAGTTCGCCATTGATTTCAAGCTTTTGGCATCAAGGTATGATAGCTTTCACCTATGGAGTCCTTTCCTCCATAGGGTTCCTAAATTTTCCAATTTTGTAAAGTTAGATTCTCAATTGAAATTAGGGTTTTTCTTCTATCTTATGGGTTCTTTCAAATTATGATCTAATGGATTGAATTAAATATTTTTATGCATGAATTGAGTTAATTGCATGATTTGAAGATTGAATTTCCATGAACCCATGCATGATTTATGATTTCTAAGCTATGAGTCTATGATGATGTTATGAATGATTTAAGGATGAATTTTATGAAGATATGCATGTTCAATTATGAAATTGATGATGATTTAAGTTGCTTTGAGAGTGAAGCATTATTGTTGTTGTTGTTGTAAAAGAATTTCTCACCTACTTCTCATAACATGATTTGTGAAAGGATTTTCTCACATGAAGGATTCATAGGGTGGAAAGGTTTTCTCAACTAATCTTAAATTAAAGATTATGGTGCTATTCTAATGAATTCTAAGTTGGATTGGCCATTTGATGTGCCTTTCATGAATAAAGGGACAAGAGGTGATTACCCATATCCCCTAATGATAAGACAAGAGGCGATTACCCATGTCTATTAATGATAAAATAAGCTATGAATTATGAATATTCCGTGAGATTTATGCTTAGCACCGCGTGGACAAGTGGTGATTACCCATGTCCCATAAACTATGTGCCACCATAGGTTGTCTTGATAGGCATTAGCTAGTGGATCCACTTAAGCTAGAAGTTATGGTTCTTACCTTTGCAAGTAAGGGCACCTCTTTTCGATGTGTGGTACACACCGGATTCCATGTTATAGCTCACATGGTCTAAGTCGGTTAAGGCTAATTTTCCACATAATGAACTAAGATTTCTTTCTAAAGACTCACTAAGCATATGTTGTTTTGAGATGATTTCCTTGCATTGACCATGGCTTTTACTTCATGTTTTCTATCATGCCATCCTATTATTTAACTTGGTCATCATATTTTATGTATAGCCCTTTTTGCATGATTTTGTAACCACTACGCATAGTTATCATACTTGGTACATTCTTGTACTAATGCATACTATTGCCTAGATTTTTCCCAAATTTAGGATTTGGCTTATCTCCATCCACTCGTGGCTAGTCGTTGCCTTTGAGAGTTGAAGATTTGGTGAGTCCTCATATGTTCAATGAGAATTCCACATTTATCTTTCATGTCATTTTACTTTTAAGACTTGTATGGGTTACGTCCCACTTTTATTCTATTCATGTATTAGATGGCTTTGAGATTATGTATAGACTTCCGCTACTTTTGTCAACCTCCTTGATATAAATTATCTTCTGAACTCTATCTACTATTATCTTTTATGAAGTATGCTAAGCGCCTTGTATGGGGCCTTTCGGGGTCTTGTATGCAATGTCA
Organism: Solanum appendiculatum; assembly: GCA_018342035.1. NCBI lineage: Eukaryota > Viridiplantae > Streptophyta > Magnoliopsida > Solanales > Solanaceae > Solanum > Solanum appendiculatum. The sequence goes on along the minus strand of JAGDQO010002262.1, from coordinate 61,386 downwards.
CATCTAGGGGGTACTTTAGGTCGTGATAAACTTTGTATTCAGAGCACAAGGTCTTAGAAAGGTCCTAGGATGTCTCATAAGCCACGTCGAGTAGAGTCTTGTTCATGGGTGTGAAGCGCGTCACACTTATGAATGAGAGGCTATAAGATGTTCAGGAGACTCCACTTCTTTCATCACTCTAAAGTCGTGTGATAGAGTTTAACTCTATATATCTCTCTCCTAATCCCTATCCGATGATTTTTAGGATATGGCCACTCGAAGGGCATATGCTAGGAGGAATGCAAGAGAGAATGTGGAACAAGAAGCTCCTCAATCTCTGGTCGACCCTTTGGCTGAGCAAGCAACTAATGCGGAGCTTAGGGCTGCTTTTCAAGCGTTGGCCCAAGCCATGACGGCTTAAGCCAATAGAGAGGTTGTGGTCCCCATGAACCCAAATATAGGTATGATGGAAACTAGAGTGAGGGACTTCACTAGGATGAACCCTCTGGAGTTTCATGGTTCTCAGGTCTAGAAAGATCCTCAAAAGTTCATTAATTAGGTGTATAAGGTGTTGATGATCATGGGTGTGACACCGGTGGAAAAGGTGAAAATGGTCATTTATCAACTCAAGGGTGTTGCGCAAGTGTGGTTTAAACAATGGAAGAATGAAAGGGAGGTTGATGCGGGTCCTCTTGATTTGGAGAAGTTTAAGGTTGCCTTCCTTGATAGGTTTTTTCCCCTTAAGATGAGGGAGGCAAGGGTTCTAGAATACATCAACCTTCTTCAAGGAAACATGAGTGTGAAGGAGTATGCTTTGAAATTCACACAATTTTCTAGGTATGATCCTACTATGGTTGCAGATCCTAGGGCAAGAATAAGTAAGTTTGTGTCCGGAGTGTCCCAAATGGTGGTCAAGGAATGTCATACCACTATGCTTATCAATGATATGGACAAATAGAAGAGGAGAAACTTAAGCAAAGAGGACTAAGGCTGGCGATGGTGACTTTTCACTCGCAAGGTCTGATGCGTATGGTCATCCAAAGTTTCGACAAAGGTTCTCCAGTCAAGGTTCCTCCAATGCGCTTCCTAAGTTCAACAATGAAAGGGTGTCTAACCCGAAGCCTCAAGGAGGGAATGGTGGTGGAGTTTCATTAAATACTTGTGCTAAATGTGGAAAGAAGCATGAGGGTAAATGCCTAGCCGGTTCCTATGCATGCTTTGGTTGTGGCAAGATGGATCATAAGATTAGGGAATGTCCCTCTGTTGCTAACAAAGGAGGAGATGACCGTCGACGGGCTCAACCTTATCCTCCATCAGGTTCTAGTGGAAATCAGAAGCAAAACAAATTCTATGCACTCCAAACTCATCATGAGCAAGAGGGGTTCTCCCGATGTGGTTACCGGTATGTTGAAAGTCTTTAATCTGGATGTTTATGCTTTGCATAATCCCGGTGCTACTTTGTCTTTTGTGACGCCATATGTGGCTATGAGGTTTGATATTCTTCCAGATGTGTTGTTAAATCCTTTTTCTATCTCTACTCCTATTAGTGAATCTATTATGGCTAAGAGAGTCTATAGAGATTGTCCCATCTCTTTATCCCATAGAGTCACTCATGTTGATCTTGTAGAGCTTGATATGTTAGATTTCGATGTTATTCTTGGGATGGATTGGTTGCATTCATGTTATTCCTCTATTGATTGTAGGACCCGAGTGGTCAAGTTTTTGAATTCCCAAATGAACCTATCCTAGAGTTGAAAGGGGGAAATTATATACTTAAGAGTCAATTTGTTTCTTGTCTTAAAACTAGGAAGATGATTTCTAAAGGTGCATATACAATCTTATTTGGGTTAGGGATATGGATTCTGAAACCCCTATCTTTGAGTCGGTCCCCATTGTAAATGAGTTTCCAGAAGTGTTTCCTGATGATCTACCCGGTGTTCCACCCAAAAGAGAAATAGACTTCGATATTGACCTTCTCCCAGACACGCAACCTATCTCTATTTCTCCTTACCGAATGGCTCCAGCAGAACTTAAGGAATTGAAGGAGCAATTAAAAGATTTGTTGGATAAGGGCTTCATCCGACCGAGTATCTCTCCACGGGGTGCTCCAATTTTGTTTGTTAGTAAGAAAGATGGTCCACTTCGTATGTGCATTGACTACTACCAATTGAATAAGGTTACTATTAAGAACAAGTATCCTTTTCCAAGAATAGATGATTTGTTTGATCAACTTCAAGGGGTGAGTTACTTCTCCAAGATTGACCTTCGGTCGGGCTATGACCAACTAAGAGTGAAAGAAGATGACATTCCGAAGATAGTTTTTCGGACTAGTATGGCCATTTTGAATTCTTAGTAATGTCGTTTGGCTTAACAAATGCTCTGGCTGCATTTATGGATTTGATGAATAGGGTGTTTAGACAATACCTAGATATGTTCGTGATTGTGTTCATCGACGAAATTTTGATTTACTAAAATAGTGAGGATGAGCATACCACTCATTTGAGGATTGTGTTGCAAGTTTTCCAGGGCCAACAACTCTTTGCAAAGTTTAGTAAATGAGAGTTTTGGTTGAGGTCCGTGGCTTTTCTTGGTCACATGGTTTCCGGTAAAGGTATTGAGGTAGATCCTAAGAAGACGGATGTGGTTAAGAGTATGCCTAGACCTCTATCCCCTTCAGATATTTGAAGTTTCTTAGGTTAGGCTGGTTACTATAGAAGGTTTGTTGAGGGATTCTCTTTGATTTCCTCTCCATTGATGGCATTGACCAAAAGAAGGTTAAGTTCGTATGGTCTAAAGCATATGAGAAGAGTTTCCAAGGATTGAAAGATAGACTCACCTCCGCTCCGGTGTTAACTCTACTAGAAGGATCTGATGGATTTGTAATTTATTGTGATGCCTCAAGAATTGGGTTGGGATGCTTCCTTATGGAAAATGGGAAAGTGATTGCTTATGCTTCAAGGCAACTTCAGGTTCATGAAAAGAACTATCCTACCCATGACTTAGAACTAGCGGCGGTTGTGTTTTCTCTAAAGATTTGGAGGCATTACTTGTATGGTGTCCATGTTGACATCTTCACCGACCACAAGAGTTTGCAATATGTGTTCAAGTAAAAAGATCTGAATCTTCACCAAAGGTGGTGGCTTGAGTTGCTAAAGGACTATGACATGAGTGTCCTCTATCACCCCCACAAGGCGAATGTGGTCGGTTATCCATGGGTAGTGTTGCTCATGTTGAGGATAGTAAGAAGGAATTGGCTTGAGATGTTCATAGATTTGCCCGATTGGGTGTTCGGTTGATTGATTCTAATGATGGAGGTGTTGTTGTTCATAATGGTGCAGAATCGTCCTTTGTATCAGATGTGAAATCAAAGCAAGGTCTTGACCTTGCTATTGATGGAATTGAAGGAAGCGGTGCTTAAAATTCCGTTGAGGCTTTCTCCCATGGGGGAGATGGTGTACTTCGATATTAAGGTCGTTTATGTGTTCCGGGTGTTGATAACTTGAGGGAGCAAATTTTATCGAATGCCCATAGTTCCCGATATTCCATTCACCCGGGAGCCACCAAGATGTATCGTCACTTTTGGGAAGTCTATTGGTGGAATGGGATGAAGAAGGACATTGCAGAATTTGTGGCTATGTGTCCAAATTGTCAACAAGTGAAAGTTGAACATCAAAAGCCGGGAGGTTTGTCCCAAGATATTAGTATTCCTACTTGGAAGTTGGAAAACTTGAATATGAACTTCATTGTTGGTTTACCACACACCCGGTGACAACACGACTCGATTTGGGTTATTGTGGATCGTATGATGAAATCGGCTCATTTCATTCCCTTCAAGATTTCTTATTCGGTGGAAGACTATGCTAAGTTGTACCTAAGAGAAATTGTTAGGCATCATGGAGTGCCCCTATCCATTATATCCGACCGTGGTACCCAATTCACTTCTCGGTTTTGAAAATCTTTCAAAAAAGGCCTTGGTACCCGTGTAAAGCTTAGCACGACCTTTCATCCTCAAATCGATGGACAAGCGGAGCGTACTATCCAAAATTTGGAAGATATGTTGAGAGCTTGTGTGATTGACTTCAAGGGTAATTGGGATGATCATTTTCCTTTGATTGAGTTTTCTTATAATAATAGCTACCATTCAAGTCAATGGTATGGCTCCATTTGAGCCTCTTTATGGTAGGAGGCCTAGATCTCCTATAGGTTGGTTTGAAGTTGGTGAAGTCGCTTTGATAGGTCCCGAATTGGTTCATGAGGCTATGGAGAAAGTATGGCTTATTAGAGAAAGGTTGAAAACGGCTCAAAGTCGACAAAAGTCCTATGCCGATGTTAGAAGGAGAGATGAAGAATTAGATTTTAATGATTGGGTTTACTTGAAGATTTCACCCATGATGGGTGTAATGAGGTTTGGAAAGAAAGGGAAGCTTAGTCCTCATTATGTGGGCCCATATAAGATTCTGAGGCGAATTGGTAAGGTTGCTTATGAACTTGATTTGCCTAATGATTTAGCATCGATTCATCCAGTTTTCCATTTCTCCTTACTGAAGAAGTGAGTTGGTGATCTGGCATCTATAGTGCCATTGGAGAGTCTTGGCGTAAAGAAGAGTCTTTCTTATGAAGAGGTTCTGATTGAGATTTTAGACCAGCAAATTCGGAAGTTGAGAAATAAAGAAGTTGCTTCTATAAAAGTTCTTTAAAGGAATCAGTTAGTTGAGGGTGCTACTTGGGAGGACGAGTCCGATGATGTCCCATTATCCTCATATTTTTCCCTCCGTTCCTACTATAGCTTGAGGTATGTAGTTCCTCATGGTTCACACTTTGGTCTCATGTGTCTTAGATATTCCCATGATTCCTCATTTATGCATGTTCATGAAAAAAGCTTAATTATTGAGAAAATGAGTTAACTTGATTGATTTCTTCATGTTATGTGCATTGAGCATGAATTGACTATAGATTTGATGAAATGTTGTTTTGAACATGCTTTAGCTTGGAGTTGATGTTTCCTCCTCGGATATGTGCTTTTATGTGATTGCATTCATGTTGGGTTGTTAGATTTAGTCCTATCCTTCTTATGATGTCTTGATTCTCATTCGAGGACGCATGTTTCCAAGGGTTAGATATTGTAACATCTCATTTCAAAAAGAAGTGAAATTTCTGGTTTTTCAGGTCTGGTGCCAGTACTGAAGAAAGCCACCTACGAACCGTAGGCTGACTTACGGGGCGTAGATGAGAACCGTAGATGGCAAGGTAAACTATTTGAAAATGTCAAGTTTAGGGATCCTTTCTATGACTCAACAAGACGGTCCATCATTGCATCTACGGACCGTAGCTAGGTCTCGTAGGTCTCTTCAGACTTAGTGAAATTTTGAGGGTTCAAAGGTTAGACTGACGGTTGGTATATACGGCCCGTCAATGGACCTACTAACCGTATATGGAGTCCCATCATTTGAAGGACCAAAACAATAGTTTTTTAACTTTTCTATGGTTGACCAGCACAGTCCGTAGTTGGACCTATGGACCGTAGGTATGAATTGTAGATCGAGATCTGGTAGTTATTTTTAAGGGTTTTTTGGTCTTTTCCCTAATTGATCTATTCCTAATTTAAGTCGGTTAAGCCCTAATCCTAGACCCTATATAAGCCTTCTAAGCCTAAATTCTACCCATTCTAATCACTTTTCAAGGTTCCCCCATATCCCTCCAAGTTTCCCCAAATATTTCTCTCTCTAAAAGGTTGAAGAAGAAAAAGGTTCAAGGGTTTCCATTCGAGTCTCCTAAGTTCACCATTGATTTCAAGCTTTTGGCATCAAGGTATTATAGCTTTCACCTATGGAGTCCTTTCCTCCATAGGGTTCCTAAATTCTCCAATTTTATAAAGTTAGATTCGTCAATTGAAATTAGGATTTTTCTTCAATCTTATGGGTTCTTTCAAATTATGATCTAATAGATTGAATTAAGTCTTTTTATGCATGAATTGAGTTAATTGCATGATTTGAAGATTGAATTTCCATGAACACATGCATGATTTATGATTTATAAGCTATGTGTCTATGATGAAGTTATGAATGATTAAAGGATGAATTTTATGAAGATATGCATGTTTAATTATGAAATTGATGATGATTTAAGTTGCTTTGAGAGTGAAGCATTATTGTTGTTGCTGTTGTGAAAGGATTTCTCACCTACTTCTCAAAACATGATTTGTGAAAGGATTTTGTCACATGAAGGATTCATAGGGTTGAAAGGTTTTCTCAGCTAAACTTGAATCAAAGATTAAGGATTTATTCTAATGAATTCTAATTTTGATTGGCCATTTGATATGAATTTCATAAATAAAGGGACAAGAGGCAATTACTCATGTCCCCTAATGATAAGACAAGAGGCAATTACCCATGTCCCCTAATGATAAGACAAGAGGCGATTACCCATGTCTATTAATGATAAAATAAGCTATGAATTATGAATATTCCGTGGGATTTATGCTTAGCACCGAGTGGAAAAGTGGCGATTACCCATGTCTCATAAACTGTGTGCCACCATAGGCTGTCTTGATAGGCTAATCTAGTGCATCAACTTAAGCTAGAAGTTATGGTTTTTACCTTGGCAAGGGCACCTCTTTTCAGTGTGTGGTAAACACCGGATTCCATGTTACAGCTCACATGGTCTATGTCGGTTAAGGCTAATTTCCCACATAATGAACTAAGATTTCTTTCGAAAGGCTTATTAAGCATATGTAGTTTTGAGATGCTTTCCTTGCATTGACCATGGCTTTTACCTCATGTTTTCTATCATGTCATCCAATGATTTAACTTGGTCATCGTATTTTATGTATAGCCCTTTTGCATGATTTTGTAGCCTCTATGCATTGTTATTATACTTTGTACATTCTTGTAATAATGCATACTCTTGCCTACATTTTTCCCAAATGTTGGATCCGGCTTTTCTCCATCCACCCTGGCTAGTCATTGCCTTTGAGAGTTGAAGATTTGGTGAGTCCTCATATGTTCTAGGACAATGCCACATTTATATGTCATTTTACTTTTAAGACTTGTATGGATTACGTCCCACTTTCGTTCTATTCATGTATTAGATGGCTTTGAGACTATGTTTAGACTTATGTTACTTTTGTCAACTCTTATGATATAAATTGTCTTTTGAACTCTATCTACTATTATCTTATATGATGTATGTTAAGTGGCTTGTATGGGGCCTTTCGGGGTCTTATACGACATGTCACGTCTAGGGGGTACGTTAAGTCATGACAGTCCCTCCTTGGACATCGTGCACCTCAACTCAGGCTAAAAGCCTAAGTTGGGGGTGGCTACTATAGAGGAAAACAAGAAAAAAGGGGTATGAAAAGAGTTGGGTTTTGAGAAAAGAGAGAAAATATATATATAATGTTGTGGCAACAAAATGAGAAGAAAAAGATAAAGTCATGAAAAGCTAAGAAAATTTTGAAATGAAAAAGTAAAGCAAGTGAAAGTCACACCCAAGCTTTAATGAAAAATGAGGAGAAAAGAAAATAAATGTGAAACAAGTATTGGTTGTAAAAAAAGAAAAATAGCCAATGTAATGTCAAGGAGGGTAGAAAAGTCACATTAAATCTAAATACACTACACCTGACCCTGAGCCTACTTTACAACCTAAGAAAGTCCTATAGTGATCCTAATTTAAAGGTTTGAGAGTATAAGTATTGAGTATAAGGGCAAGCATATGGTATTGTGCATGTATTGTATTGAATTCAATTGTGCGAGTGAGCATATTCTAAGTCTCTGAACATGAAATAATATTGATATATGTGTGAAAAATAGGACTTCTTTGTGGTAAGGACACACGTTACATTGTCAAAAAGTCAGTATCTTCCTTTAGTTATCTATGTATGTGAATGTATCCATTAGTATGTCTATGACATGAATTGATTTGCATGTGTTAGCTTGTTCTAAACTTAACGATTGCACTGTGCTTGAATGAGAAAAAGAAGGATGGATTGTAGAGAAAGAGGACATGTGATTGCTTGAATTCTAGGTTTACTTTTACATTGTGTCATTTTGTGTTAGTAAGTGTCGCTTGAGGACTAGCAACAATTTTAAGTTGAGGGTGTTGACGTACTACTGATTTACGGTACTTATCATGCTTGAAACTTAGAGTTTTGCATGTGTCTTAAGCATTTGTTAGCAAATTTGAAGGTATTTTACTTGTATTTTGCAGGAAAATACGTTTTTGACAAGTTAGGACGAAACAGGTTGAAACAATAGCTTTTTGAGGTTGGATGACTTCACCTACGAGCCGTAGGAATGAATCGTAGATGGAAGAGATGATTTTTGGAGCTAAGTGTTGGGCAGCAAGACTGGACTATGAGCCCTAGGAACTTCTACAAGTCATAGGTCCAATACTTGGACGACGAGAAGCCAGGATGGGTCGTACAAAGTTCTACGGGTCGTAGAACATATCCGTAGAAAAGTTTAGAGATTTTATCCAGAAGGCTATTTCGACAAGTGGTTCTTACGAGCCGTAGGAATTCCTATGAGCCGTAGAACCAAACCGTAGAAGCGACTATCGACTCCTATTTTTCTTATGTTTCCTTTTCCTAGTTTATTTAGGATTTTATATCTATAAATAGTCGTATTTTGTTCATTTTTGTAGTTGGACAGTTTATGCATTGAGTTTTGGGTTTCAGAATTATTTTGGCAAACACTTTTCCCTTTTAATTCTTGAATTATTGGTTTATAATACGTCTTTTGTTCATCAATTCAAGATTCCAAAATTGAACTACCCAAATTGTAAGTTCATAATTTATTTTAACAATATTAATATGAATTGTGATTATCCAAGCATGAGTAGCTAAATCCACAACTAGGGTTGTGGGAACCATGAGAGATTAACAGCGTAGACCTAATATCTAATAATTCTTGAATAATGTTTATGCATGTATTATTTATCTCTTCATTTTGATTGCTTTTTAATGGATGCATACGTTAGAACTCACCTTATTTCTACCTGCCCGACCAAAGGAGATAACGAATGGGAAAAGAGATTAAACAACGGAGATTTGGCGATTACAATCGTCATCTAATAGCTTGAACCATCTCTGTGACGGCTAATCGGGGGTCAAGGGTAAGGGTTAGTAAAGCACACACCTGTAGACCGACCAAGTTGCATGGTGAAATTCTCTATTTGGACGACCAATCACTTAGGAGATGCCTAACTTACCGATTTTGCATGTTAAACACTAGACAAGGTTACTACTATAAGGTTTACTACGTTAAGGAATTATGGGGAACACATACACCCTAGTTTCATCTTCTATTGATTCTACAAAGCATTCAATCCTACTTGCTTACTTGTTACAGTGATAAATCAATGAAGCTTTTGTTTTACAAACCCTTCCCCCCCCCCCCCATTTACAGAAATAACTCGACTAAAAGTACAATCAACAACTAATTAAGCTAAGTCTAGACCTTATTCCTCATTTGATCGACCTTAACCTCTATTAGATTCCTTATATTAACAACGACCAATTATACTTCTTTAGGGAGGTATAATTTGGGCATATCAATTACAAAGTGGTTTTTTGAGATAAATCTTTTCAGTAAGTGTTTGTGACCCTAAAACTTCATTTCCCATTTATTATTTACGATTTTAAACATCAAAATCCTTATTTTCAAATATAAATTTTGGGGTTTTTCAAGAACTCACTGTTTTGAAATTAATGGTGATTGTGGAATGATTTCAACTCCATTTTTGAATTGATTTTCACCGGTGACTGCCAAATCCTTTGGGTAACATGATTTTATAAGAATTTCTAGATTAACCCTAGTTTACAAAAATAGGTTATTGGGTCAATTTGGCCTCATTTTCCCAAATATTTGATATGAGTGTTGTTGGCTTCGAAATCTTATTATGATTCTGTATTTGAATAAATTATATTGATTTTGAGACCCATCAGAAAGGGAAGACCCAAGTGCCAAAGTGATTGTTTGATTTCTTAAGGCAAGTGAACTTCTTGGCCCTTTGTTAAGCATATAGAATCTTGTATTTCCTTATTTAGTGTGTTGAGAGTAATGAGAGTTGGTGAAAGGTTTGATAATTGTGGTCATGTGTTCAAATTGAATGATTCTAAGATGAAAAGGGGGAAATAAAATGGAAACTAGATGTTATATTTTTGTGTGACGTGTTGTGGTTGATTTACACGGTTATATTAATTCTTTATTGGCGATGTATCATGATGGTATTGATATGGATTGTGTATTGATATGGATATTTTCTTCTTCTCATTATCGTGTGAACATGCCTATTTGTATTGGTTTTGAAACACTTTGATGAGATCTATTGTGATGATTATACTGAGGGGAAATGATTCAGGTGGATACATGGACCGGGTATGTCCCCCATGGGTCCCAGCCTAATATTCAACAGATGTGTATCATTAGTACATACATGCATCACTATTATTAATATCGCATTGCATATCATTACAATTTGTGAACTTTGTGAGTGCTTGTTATATAACTTGTGAATGATGAAGATGATTTTCTGTATAGTGACCCTTATGCGTTGAGGTGTTATTATACGTGCTACGTGCTATATGAATGTGAACTTCTAGGTTTTGCTAATTCTGTGCAGGTTGTAGTTGTGGAGGATTTGTTAGAGTGGTGGGAGTACTTGTATTATGTATGGTTTTTCTTTGAGTTAGTTCTTTGCTCGCTGAGTACCTTGTTATTTAGTACTCACTCCCTTTCTTCTACACTTCTATATGATATGAGCCCAATTCAGCTTGATTCTCCTTCTTCTCTTCTACGTCCGAGGCTTGTTGTGGAGAGTTGTGAGGTAGCTGTTTGTCATCTCAGTAGACTCTTCTTCCTCTTTTATTATGTTCTTTTTCTATTCTTGAAACATGGACATTCAAAATTGTACTTCTTGAATCTATTGTAATACACAGAGGCTTGTACATATGACAACCAGATTTTGGGATTATTTTTGAGTTATGCTATCAGCATTATATTATATGTTAGTCATTTATTCTGATTTTATTTCTGCATTTCCTTATCTCATTGGGTTTAGGCTGACCTATCTTGATGGGATAAGAAAAGTGACATCACGTACAGTTTTAGGTCATGACAAATGGCATCAGAGTCCTAGGTTCATAGGTCTCACGTGTGTACAAGCTAAGTCTAGTGATGTCTCGAGGATTGGTATGGAGACGCCTGGGCTTATCTTAGAGAGGCTATGAAGGTTGTTAGGAAATTTCTTTTGTTCATTCATTCTAATTGTGTGTTGTTACCTTCACTTGTTTGGAGTCATTGCATATCCTTCTAACAGATGGCAAGGACTAGATCTATTGTTTGAAGTAGAGGACGGGAGGCAGTCCCCAAACCAATTTTTGAGACCCCAGTTAGGGGTATAGGTAGAGCTCGAGATAGGACAGAGGTCATGCCCATGGAGTGGCACCAGTGAGAGGCCATGGCAGAGGTGTCTCTCCTGAGCTTGAGATTGATGCTAGAGAAGACTAGGTTCTTCCAGAGTACACAGCCGCACCATTGCTTCAAGATACTTTATTGAGGGTGTTAGGTGTCTCAAGAGTTTCACTCAGGGTGGTGGTACGATAGGCAGACCGGAGGAATCTCATATCAGAGTAGGGAGCTTAGACCCCAGAGCAGCAAGAAGTTCTAGTAGTTTAAGGTCTGGTGGGGCAGCCACTAGTGGGTCCTATGGTTTAGGGTGATCCTGCATCGGCAGTCATGATACGAGGTGCACCTTTTGAGGTGTGGATTGATAATGAGCAGCGCGTAGACGAGAGGTTCAGAAAGATTGATCCACCTCAGTTTCAGGTTGGAAAGAGCAAGGATGCACATGTGTTTCTAACCACATGTAGAGAGTTGCTAGAGACCATCGGTTTAGCTTAGTCTCATGGAGTTTGTTATGCTACACTCCAAATATGTGGACCAGGGAGAGAGTGGTGGAGAGTTTATTTGGGGTCTTTGCCGATTGGGTCTCCACTACTATCTTGGGATGTGTTTGCCAATGCCTTTTTTGACCATTTGGTTCCTTGGAGCACGAGGGAGGAAAGTCAGTTGAGGTTTGAGAGATTGAGGCAGGATAGCCTCACAGTTACTAAGTATGAGGCCTGCTTTTACCAGCGATCCAGACATGCCATGGCTATTAGTCCTAATGAGGCTGAGAGGAACAACAGATTTGTGAGAGGGTTGCCTTATTCCATCCGCTTAGCCGTGTTTTGATGATCTTGTAAGGGGGCTTCCTTCTAATCCATTGTGAGTTCCCCCAAAAAGGTGGAGTTGATGAAGAGAGATGAGTTAGAGGACCATAAGAGGGAACGCATGTCAAGCCATTATTCTGGAGGTAAAGGATCATTTTGGGTAGTGATTCCTTCCAGTCTCAGGGACTAGTTCATGCAGCTATGCCGACATCCGAGGTTGGTCAAACACCTCGTGGGTCTTGTTGTGTACGTCAAGGTTCTCATGGTTCACAACAGTGGTCTGCATGATGACGCAGTTATAGTGGTTTATCTAGTCCATTGCAGTAGTTCTCTGCTCCAAGATCTTATTATGGTTGTGGGGATCCTGATCACATGTTTTGACAGTGCCCTATGAGCTCATACAGGGCCCCAGCATGGCTATTCGACTCTAGATAGAGCACCAACGCCTTTGACTAGGGTTCGAGGCAGAGCTTAGTTAGGCTGAGGTGGTTGGGCTTATAGTAGTGGTACTACAGCACAACAGAGTAGGGGTAGAGGTACCACCTAGGCTATAGGTGGCAAAGGGGGCCGGTCTTACGCTTTTTCAAGGAGACCCGAGGCAGAGGCTTCAGATGCGGTTATCACAGGTGTTGTCCCAGTCTGCCATCAATCTACATATGTATTGTTTGATCCAGGGTCTACTTTCTCATATGTGTCTGCCTACTTTGCTACTGGGCTTGTTATGATGTGTGATCACATGCCTGTACTAATTAGTATTTTACACCCGTGGGTGAGTCCTTAGTGATGGATCAAGTGTATCGATCCTACCTTGTTTCTTTAGCGGGATATGACACTTAGGTAGACTTTATTATTCTGGAGATCGTGGACTTCAATGTTATATTGGGTATAGATTGGCTTTCTCCTTATCATGTTATTCTAGATTGTAATGTTAAGACCATGAACTTCGCGGTGCCTAGTGTCCCGAGAGTTGAGTAAAACGGTGCTAGTGGTTCTTTCTTACCCTAGTAAGGTTATTTCCTTCCTCCGTGCTTAGAGATTGGTTTATAGAGGGTGTTTATCTTACTCGTCTTTCATTCGGGACACTAGTGTTGAGTCACCACCCATGGAGTTCATTGTCATAGTTCAAGAGTTCCTAGATGTATTCCCTACTAATCTTCTAGGTGTTCCTCCTGATAGGAATATTGATTTTGCTATTGATTTGGAGTCGGGCACTAAGCCCATCTATATTCCTCTTTATGGAATGGCCCTGGCAAGGTTAAAGGAGTTGAAGGAGCAGTTGCAAGATTTGTTGAGTAAGTGTTTTATTCGCCATAGTGTGTCACCTTGGGGTGCACCAGTCTTTTTTGTGGAAAAGAAGGATGGGTCTATAAGGATGTGTATCGACTATAGATAGTTGAACAAGGTGATGGTGAAGGAAAAGTATTCTCTTTCATGCATTGATAATTTTTTTGATCAACTTCAGGGAGCAACTTTATTGTCTAAGAGACTTGAGGTCCAGTTATTATCGGATGAGGATTAGAGCTTCGATGTCCCTAAGACATCTTTACGGACCCAGTATGGCCATTATGAGTTCGTGGTGGTGTCCTTTGGGTTGACAAACACCCCTGCAACATTCATGGAGTTGATGAACAAGTTGTTTCAACCTTATTTGGATTCTTTTGTGATTGTGTTCATAGATGACGTTTCGGTGTACTTCAAGACCGAGGACGGTCATGTTCTCCACTTGAGGATAGTGCTTCAGAGGTTGAGAGAGGAGAAGTTGTATGTTAAATTCTCAAACTATGAATTCTTGCTTGATTCAGTTGTATTCATGGGACACGTCATTTCCGAGGAGTGTATTAAAGTGGATCTGACCAAGATTGAGGCAGTTAGAGGTTAGAGGAGGCCTAGTTCTCCGATGGATATTTGTAGTTTTATGGGGTTGGCAAGCTACTATATACAATTTTTGCAAGGTTTTTCTACTACTGTGGCTCAATTGACCAGATTGACTCTATAGACTGTGGGATTTCAGTGATGTAATGAGTGTAGGGAGAGCTTTCAATAGCTCAACAACTTGTTAACTTCAGCACCTATTTTGACCCTACACGAGTAAGGTGTGGGCTTTACCATATATTGTGATTCTTTAGGGGTCGACTTAGGTGGAGTTTTGATGTAGAAAGGGAAAGTGATTGCCTATGCTTCAAGGTAGTTGAAGACCCATGAAAAGAACTACCCTACTCATGACTTGGAGTTGGCGGTCATGGTCATTGTGCTTAAGTTATGGCGGCACTAGTAGCATGGTGTGCATTGTGAGGTCTTCACAAATCATCATAGTCTTCAGTATATCTTTAGTCAGAGGCATATGATTTTGAGAAAGCGTAGATGGCTTGAGTTGTTGAAGGACTATGACATGAATATTCTATATCACCCAGGAAAGGCCAATGCGGTAGCAGATATGTTGAGTAGGAAGACATCTAGCATGGGGAGTTTTAACGCGATTCGAGTAGAGGAGAGACTGTTGACTAAGGATGTTCAGAGATTAGCCAATATTCTAGTTCGATTGTAGATTTTAGAGGATTGTAGCGCTATGGCATTGATTAAGGCCCAATCTTCTTTGATTGAGCACTTTAGAGAGAGGCAGTTCGTTAATAAGAATTTGTGTAATATTCAGGACAAGGTGTTGAGGGGTGAATCTAAGGAAGCGACACTTGATTTCGATGGAGTGATGAGGATTAGGGGTAGGATTTATGTGCCCAAGGTTGGTGAGTTAGTCAGATTGATTTTGGAGGAGGCCCATTGCTCTAGATACTTTATTCATCCAGGAGCAGTCAAGAAGTACCATGATTTAAGTCAACATTACTTGTAGTGTGGTATGAAAAGGGATATTATTGAGTTTGTTTCTTAAGGCTTGACTTGCCAACAAGTCAAGTATAAGCATCATCGGCTTGGTGGTGTGGCTTACAGAATGCCCATTCCTACTTGGAAGTGGGCGATTATTACCATGGACTTCATAGTGGGTTTGCCTACCACCGTGGGTGGTTATGATTCTATTGGGTGGTTGTTGATAGGTTGACCAAGTCCACCCATTTCATTTCAGTCGAGGTGAAGTACATGGAGGAGAAGTTAGCTCGGCTCTATATCAGTCAGATAGTCTGACTGCATGGGGTGCCCATTTCTGTTGTTTCGGATTGAGGCTCACTGTTCACTTCTCACCTCTGGAGAGCCTTACAACATGGTTTAGGTACTTAGTTGACATGAGTACAGCTTTTCACCGAGATGGATGGACAGTTGGAGTGTACGATTCAGATATTAACAGACATGGTTCGAGCGCGTGTGATAAAATTTTGTGCTCGTTGGGAACATGACTTGCCTTTAGCAAGTTTTCCTACAACAAGGATATCATTCTAGTATTTAGATGGCCCCATTTGAGGTCTTGTATGGTAGGAAGTGTAGATCTATGATTGGTTGGTTTGATGCAGTTGAGATGGACTCATTGGATACAGACTTGCTTAGAGATGGAATGGAGCAGGTCCATTTGATTCAGAGTAGGTTGTTGACAGCCCAGAGTCGACAGAAGAGTTATGCAGATAGGAGGGTTTGAGCCTTGGAGTTTATGGAGGGCGATCATGTTTGGCTCAAGGTGTCACCCATGAAGGGTGTGATGAAATTCAAGAAGAAAGGCAAGCTTAGCCCTAGATTTACTGGCCCTGTTGAGATTTTGGGGTAGATTGGAGAGGTGGCCTACAAGTTGGCCTTGCCACCTAGCTTGTCAGCTGTGAATCTGGTTTTCCATGCTTTAAAAGTACGTGCGAGATGAGTCTTGTGTGATTTCACTTGATTTTGTGGTTTTGGGTCCAGATTTTTCATTCGAGGAGGGGCCTACAACTATCTTTGACAGGCAGGGTCGAAGGCTAAGGACCAAGGAGATCGCTTCAATGAAGGTGCAGAGGAAGCATGTTCAATTGGAGAGACAACTTGGGAGACGAAGTCCGACATGTGTCTTTTCGACTCTTCATGTACTTTCTTTTACTTTATGTTTGAGGATGAACATGGTTTTAAGCGGTCGACAATGTAACGACCTGAAGGTTATTTTTGGAAATATTTGGAGAATTATCATGATAGTTGTCTCGAGTCATGTTTGATTAGTTTATGAAGTTGGTTTTGAAATTTTATTGAGAAGTTATGATTTTTGGAAGTTTTAAGTTTTGAAAGGATTATAGTAATTAAAAGTGGTCTTTGGTAACAACCAGAGTTTCGACTCTCGAAATGAAATTCTATATATTCCATCAGCTTAAATATGGAATTTAGTCTAGGAGTGTTGTCATTTTCTATTTCGGAGTCATATCATGGATTTGAGCCCTTGAGTTGGAAGTTTAAGTAAATTTAGACCTTCAGTTGAATTTGGTCAACATTTCGAGTTCAGACATTTGGATCAGATTTCGATGATTCCATTGGATTCGGGGGATAATTTAAGGCCTATTGGAGGTCTTAGTTAATCTTTTCTGAGGTTCCAAGGGCAATTTGGTATTTTCGGGTGATAAGTTAGTTTATTGCAACTTTCATGGGTTTCGGGTCAAGGAGATCTCAGATACGTGTTTCGATGGTTCCATTGAGTCTAAAATGTGAAGTTTAGTCGGGTAGCATATCTGGTTTGTGTAATCGGGGTTCCAAACGATTCTCGAGGGTCCTTTTGGTGAATTTTGTGTCTTGTGTGAATTGCTAGTTGCTGAGTTCTGGTGCAGTGTAATTTGTTCTTTGCAATTGTGAGGCCCTCTCTCATGATCGCGTGAGGATACTTTTATGTGCGTAGCGATCACATGTTCCTTGTCGCGATCTCGTAGGGATAGAATTCAGGTCATCACGATCGTGTGACACACAGTCGCGATCAGAATGGTCAATTTAAGTGGGTTGACCAATTTACTCATCACGATAACGTGGCTTGGGGTGCATCGATACTAGCAAATGTCACCTGGGTAGAATGTTTTTCCAAAATTGAGGTTCATCCCTATTTCACTATGCACCCTAAAGGCTCGGTAGAGGCAATTTCAGGTGGTTTTTTTAGATAAATCTTTTGGGTAAGTGTTTGTGACCCTAAAACTTCATTTTCCATTTATCATTTACGATTTTACACATTAAAATCCTTATTTTCAAATCCAAAGTTGGTGTTTTTTCATGAACCCAAATTTTTGAAATAAATGGTGATTGAGGAATGATTTCAACTTCATTCTTGAATTGATTTTCGTATGTGACCTACAAATCTGTAAAGACCCGGAAGGTCAATTTTTGTAAATTTTTATAAAATTATCATTTTACCCCTCCTAGTAGCTGCCTCGAGTCATTTCTTATAAGTATGTGAAGTTAGTTTTAAAATTTGAGTAAAAGATTGTGATTTTTAGAAGTTTTAAGTTTTTTAAGGCTTAAGGGGCCGTTTGGTTACTGGATAAGGGCAAAGTTAATACATGAATAACTTGGTTATTCATGTATTAATTTTTATACCATGTTTGGTTTGTAAATAGAATAAAAGTTATCCTTATGTTAGTTTTATACAATGTTTGGTTATATTTTTGTAATTCTACATAACTAATACTCACATAAATATCGAAAACTGAAAAACCGAACCGAACCAAATTAATTCGGTTTTTCGGTGTCTGTTTTTCGGTTCGGTTTTTCGGTTCGGTTTTTCGGTGTCGGTTTTTCGGTTCGGTTTTTCGGTGTCGGTTTTTCGGTTCGGTTTCGGTGTTTTTTTTTCAAAATTTCGGTTTTTTGGTTCGGTATTCGGTGTCAGGGTAAGAAAAATTCGGTGCACCGAAAAACTGAAATTTTATTAACTAAATTTAAAATAATATTTTAATTTTATTAATTATATACTTGGTAACTTGTGTTTGTGAGTTATGACTCCTATTGTTTTTTATTTGAATGAAGTTAAGGCATTTTTAACTTTGTATTGTTTTAACTTTTAAATTTCAAGTGTTGAATTCTTGGTTTAAATTGTTGGCTGCTATTACAAAGAGTGTTTGTTGAAACAAAAAATCGGAAAGAGAAAAAAAAACTTCTTTAGTTCTTTGTTGGAAACTTTAACTATTAAATATGTTAATTGATTATTTCGAGTTTTCAACTTTTATCTTTAGTTAAACGTTTTGATAATTTAATTTTCACTTTATTTTTTATTTGCTTGCACCGAAAAATCGTTTTAAAAACACCGAATTAAACCGAACCGAAGTTTAAAAACCGAACCGAACCGAACCGAAATATTTTGATTTGGTATTTGGTGCACATTTTTTCAAAACCGAACACCGAACCGAAATTTAAGAAAATCGAACCGAAGAACCGAATGCCCACCCCTAGTTGATAGGTTTTTAAATATTGTATAAACGTTATTTATGTATTAATTTTATACGGTGTTTGGTTTGTAGGTTTAAAATGTTGTATAAAAATTATTCCTGCATTAGTTTTATACAATGTTTGGTTGTGTTTTAGTGAATCCACATAATTAATACTTACATAACTTATGAGGAAATCTATGTATAATTTTATGCAGGGTAGAAGGTGGAATAAGTTATGTGGGTATTAGTTATACATGGATTAAATAATATATTTACATATTTACCCTTATTAATTAACTTTTAATTTTTTTTAATTATGTGTGCTTTTAAAAAAGTTACTATTTATTTTTGTCTTGATAGTTGCTTAATTATTTTTAGTTTCTTTGCTTTATTTTTTATTAATTATTTTCTTTGGAGATAAGATAGTGCCGGTTAATTGTAATTAGTTCTTTACTTAGTTTCTTTGCTTTATTTTTTATTAATTATTTTCTTTGGCGATAAGATAGTGCCGGTTAATTGTAATTAGTTCTTTACTTAGTTTCTTTGCAACGCACGGCCAATACATGTATTATAATATTTTTAGTTATTTCTTATTTACTTAATTACTTATCCTATTCAATACAAATTACTTAACTTCTTTTAGTTATTTGTTATTTACTTTAGTGTTTTTAGCTATTGACATTTATTTAAATTTTAATGTGTTATTAAGATAGTTGTTTATTTTAATGGATATAATAAATATTAGCTCGCTAAACATTTTTGGAATTAAGAAATAAAAATTAGTTTACTGTATTGTAATTTGTACATAACTAAATCATGTATAACTAATACTATATAATTAAACCCTGCATAACTAAACCATGCATAATTAATACCTGCATAACTAAACCCTGCATAACTAATACCTGCATAACTAATACCTGCATAACTAAACCCTGCATAACTAATACCTGCATAACTAAACCCTGCATAACTAATACCTGCATAACTCTAACCAGTAACCAAACGGCTCCTAAGTGTTTAAAGGTAGTTTTTGGTAGCAATCAGAGTTCTGAGTCTCAGAATAGAATTATGTTAGGTCCACTAGTTCCGGAATATGGAATTTGGCTTAGGAGAGTCGTCGGTTTCGGATTCAAAATTGTTTTGCGGATTTGAGGTGTCGAGTTTTAAGTTGATGTGATTTTAGTCTTTGGGTTGACTTGGGACAACATTCTAAGTCCGGATGCTCAGATTAGAATTTCGATGGTTCCATTTGTATTCTTGGTTGATTTTTGGGAGGTTCTGAGGGAAGTTTGGTCTTTTTGAGTGTTAAGCTAGTTTGTTGCGACTTTCATGGGTTTCGAGTAAATGAGACCTCAGATTTGTGTTTCGATGGTTTCATTGAGTCTGAAACGTTGAGTTTAGTTGGATAGCATAATTGGTTTAAAAAATCAAAATTTTATTTTTTTCGCAAATGTCCAAAAAATATATAAAAACACCACAAAAAATATTCGATTTGCACCAATGACTATAAATATCGAAAATAATACTTTTCAAAAGCATAACAAAATTTTACATGTGTCCAAAAAATTTCAAAGCTATTTTCATTTTTTTCTGCAAATGACCGAAAATTAAAAAAATTAAAAAAACCATTTTAAAAAACTATTATTTTTGATATTTCAAAGTCATTGGTGCAAGTTGAATATTATTTTCTGGTGTTTTTTTATATTTTTTCTTTATTTTTATATTTTTCGGACATGTGGAAAAAATATAAAAATATATCGGAAAATTTTCAGAGATAAATAAAATTTTGAATTTTGTAAACTAAAAATTCAGAAATTTTTTTTTACGCAAATGTCTAAAAAATATAAAAATAAAAAAAATATTCAGCTTGCACCAATTAATTTGCAATATCAAAAATAATTATATTCGAAACAATCAAGAAAAAATATTTAAAATTCCTCAAAAAATAGTCGACTCGCACCAACGACTTTAAATATTGAAAATAATAATTTTAAGAAAAAATCAAAATTTAATATATGTCCGAAAAATTATAAATTTTATATTTTTTTCACAAATGTCCGAAAAATATAAAAATCAAGAAAAAATATAAAAATACCTCAAGAAAATATTTGGCTTGCACAAATGACTTTAAAATATCGAAAATAATAGTTTTAAAAAAAAAACCAAAATTTTATATATGTTCGAAAAGTTACGATTTTTCTTTTTTCTCACAAATGTCTAAAAAGTATTAAAAAATAAAAAAAATATAAAAACACTCAAAAAAATATTTGGCTTGCACCAATGACTTGAAAATATCAAAAATGATAGATTTCAAAAAATTCAAAAGTTTATATATGTAAGAAAAATTCTGAATTTTTTTGGCAAATGTCCAAAATTATAAAAACCAAGAAAAATATATATATAAAAAAACCTCAAAAAGCATCCGGCTTGCACCAATGAGTTTAAACTATCAAAAATAATAGTTTTCAAAAAAAAAATTGATTTTCTTTGAAAACTATTATTTTTGATATTTTAAAGTCATTGGTGCAAATCGAATATATTTTGAGGTGTTTTTATTTTTCTTGATTTTTAAATTTTTCGGACATATGTGAAAAAAAAAATTGATTTTTTAAACTGTTATTTTCGATATTTTAAATTCATTGGTGGAAGCTGAATATTTTTTAAGAGTTTTTATATTTTTCAGATATTTGCGAAAAAATAAAAAGAATTCAGTATTTTTTGGACATATAAAAACTTGGATTTTTTAACACTATTATTTAAATATCTTAAAGTCATTGGTCCAAGCCAAATATTGTTTTGAGGTATTTTTATATTTTTCTTGATTTTTATATTTTTTTGAACATTTGCAAAATTACTATTTGATTTTTTATAAAAACTATTATTTTTGATATTTTATATTCATTGGTGCAAGCCAAATAATTTTTTTGAGTTATTTTTTTATTTTTTCTTAATTTTTCTATTTTTTGGACATTTGCAAAAAAAGTTAAAAAATTCAAAATTTGTCGGACGTATGTAAAAATTTTAATTTTTTTAAAAATTATTATTTTCGATATTTTAAAGTCATTGGTGCAAGCGGAATATATTTTATGGTGTTTTTATATTTTTTAATATTTTTCTTGATTCTTATATTTTTTTTGATATTTATGAAAAAATAAATTTTGATTTTTTTAAAAACTATTATTTTTGATATTTTAAAGTCATTGGTGGAAGCCGAATATTTTTTGAGTTGTTTTTTTATTTTTTTAGACTTTTGCGAAAAAAATAAAATTTGTTTTTTTTAAAATTATTATTTTTTATATTTAAAAGTCATTTGTGCAAGCCGAAGTGTGTTTGTCCCTTAGCACGTGCAAATTTAGTTGTGCATGCTCGTTATGATTCTCTAGAAAAATCATGTCTACTCCTCCCACTTAGTTTTTTTAAAGCATATATAAGGAGGGTAGGGGTGTTGGAGGCACAGTGAGGCGATAACAGCTGGCCGACATAGGCTTGCAGCAGGCACGTCGAAGTGCATTGTGGGCCCTTGGTGGTAGGGGTGGGCATTCGGTTCTTCGGTTCGGTTTTCTTAAATTTCGGGTAGGTGTTTCGGTGTTTGATTTTGAAAAAATGTGCACCAAATACCAAACCAAAATATTTCGGTTCGATTCAGTTTTTTAAACTTCGGTTCGGTTTAATTCGGTGTTTTTAAAATGGTTTTTCGGTGCAAGCAAATAAAAAATAAAATGAAAATTAAATTATCAAAACGTTTAACTAAAGATAAAAGTTGAAAACTCGAAATAATCAATTAACATATTTAATAGTTAAAGTTTCCAACAAAGAACTAAAGAAGTTTTTTTTCTCTTTCCAATTTTTTGTTTCAACAAACACTATTTGTAATAGCAGCCAACAATTTAAACCAAGAATTCAACACTTGAAACTTAAAAGTTAAAACATTACAAAGTTAAAAATGCCTTAATATTCAACTTCATTCAAATAAAAAACAATAGGAGTCACAACTCACAAACACAAGTTACCAAATATATAATTAATAAATTTAAAATATTATTTTAAATTTAGTTAATAAAATTTTGGTTTTTCGGTGCACCGAATTTTTCTTACCCTTACACCGAATACCGAACCAAAAAACTGAAATTCAGAAAAAAAAACACCGAAACTGAACCGAAAAACTGAATTAGTTTGGTTCAGTTCGGTTTTTCGGTTTTCAATATTTATGCCCACCCCTACTTCGTGGCATGTATAGCTAGTCCATGTAACATCACCGAGCTCCAAAAAAACACGTCGACGACAGCTCATCGGGCGGTCGTGGTACGCCAGTGTGGACATTTCTCGCTGAGGTCACCAGGCGATTGGTGTGAACGACGAAGCTTTCGGGCATGTGGTGAGTTCTAAATGCTTATGTCATGGAAAACTCTAGGCGCTGCACACACGGGGCAAAGCCATGTAAGGTCAATCGTTATCGGTGGGACGACGTGGGCAGTGTCTGCACAGGGACCTCGGTGTGCCTTGGACACTTCTTTTGGGATTAACTTCTCCTTCGGTGGGACGTGCTAAGCAGGGCTTGCTTTGGCCTTGCAACATCGGCATCAGCGTGCGGCATCTAATGGCAGGCGTCGGGGTGGGTGTTGGGCGTGCATCAATGAAGCATTCGGACGCACGACACATGAGTGGCCTTTGTCTTGTGTGGTAAGGTTGGATCCTTGTTCGAGCAGCGACATCCTGGCCCTTATGCCATCTTAATCGCGGGGCAACCACATTATAGGCTTGTTCGAAGTCGATCTCCTGTGTTGCATACCTAATGCCCAGGCATTGTTCACATGCAATTGATCGCCTTTCGCCCCTCTCATTCCATGTACGGGGTGAACCCAAAAGCCGCTCTCGCATCCCATGCCTTCCTCACTTTGTCGTGCAAGGGCATGGTCCACAAACAATGGCTTAGATTCACATATTCAGTAGACGTAGTGGGCATAGGGTCTTCATCGGCTCTTTTTCACCCAAAATGAATGTTCCTTATGATTGACGGTTGTGCTCGCCTTGGACCTGGTCGTGCCCAAACGGTCACGGAGGGCTCATACGGCACGCGGCGTCATTGAGGAATGCTACCTGTTTGGTCATTCCAGTAGTCATATGCTTGTCACAAAGATTACTCCATGCATGTGTAAGTATGAACAAATTCAGACTATGAAACTGTGAATGGCTCATTAAATCAGTTATAGTTTGTTTGATGGTATCTACTACTAAGATAATCGTAGTAACTCTAGAGCTAATACGTGCAACAAACCCAGACTTCTGGAAGGGATGCATTTATTTGAGAAAAGGTCAATGCGGGCTCTACCTGTTACTGTGTTGATTCATGATAATGCGACAGATCACTCGGCCGTCGTGTCGGCGATACATCATTCAAATTTCATCCCAATCAACTTTTGATGGTAGGATAGTGGGCTACTGTTAGACCCCTAGTCTAACAAAGCAAGTGTCCGACAATCATGGAAAGGATTTGGGAATCGGTCTTGGCATGTGCGTGGGTGAAGCAATGCAACTGTGCAGCTGAGTGTTAGTGTGGAGCAAAGTATTCAGAAAGCTTAGGTGTTGGCAAGCCAGCTTGGACGTGCAAAGGCAAAGACACGCATATGACACCTTTGGGGCATACGTGTGGGCAGTGGCATCAGCAAAGCAAGATTGTGGGACATGACAAAGGAATTTCAAAGTGTTGACAAGAGTTGGCAGATTTGAAGAAATAATACTAAGTGTTGGAAGGAGGCTGAAATATTCTAAGTTTTGGGCATGGGCAATTTCGGCTAAGGCAAATAGATAGCATGTGCTTGGCACATGGGTTGATGTAATTGAATTCGAAATTGCAATAGCTGTTAGAATATAGCTTTTGGGACTTAGTATTATCTGATTAAATCTTTCCATGACATGCGTTAGACACATGGAAGATGCAACTGTTTTTGTAACTACCTGTAACTGCCCTGTGCAGATTTTTAAAAGGGCTGAAATTCATCTAAGGCATTGAGAAAGTGTTCTGTGCCTTAGACAAATTCGTGAGGCTCTTCCTATGTTGAGTTTTGACATTAATAAAGGTTGGGAATGTTCCCGTACGTTGTTATGTGTTTATCAATAAGATACGCTGCCTAAAAAGTAAGACAATCTTCTAAGACTTAGTAAAAAACATGAGGGTTGTGAGGCTGAAGTTTGTGAGTGTTGCAAGTTGCCTAGTAGTGGTGTAAGATAAAAAATAATCACCCCTGTCATAGTTGGTATCATAGAAAAGTAGTACGATGGTCAAACATTGAACAATGCATACATGTGCATATAGTAGACGTGGGTATAACAGATGAGCGTTGGGATGATCCAAATCTGGTGGATCTGCTCAACCCAGAATAATGGCATGAAATAGGAATTTGAGGCATTTCGTGGGGAACTAGGTTTATATCATGCTGATATAGATGAACAATTGGCTATAAATCTCAATTTTCACAAAGCAGCAGCACTACAGATGGACGGACAATAGAAGTATAAAGAAAATCTTCGTGCAGAGTTGGTGGTGCTGCCTTTGGCCGTTGCTGCATCTAAATCAGTGCATGGGGAATCCTCTAAGGTAAAAATCCCTGAACCTAAGGCTTTTGTTGGTGCTAAAAGTGCCAAGGAACTGGAAAATTTCCTTTGGAACATGGAACAATACTTTACTACCGCCGGATTGCTGAGAATGATAAGTTGAATATCACGACTATGTATCTTATTGGTGATGCTAAACTATGGTGGTGGACTCAGAATGTGGATGATGAGAGTGTTGGTCGGCCTAGGATTGATACTTGGGCTAAAATGAAAAAGTAAATGTGTGATCAGTTCCTTCTTAGAAACACATCTTGGCTTGCAAGGGACAAACTGAAAAGGCTTAGACAGAATGGTTTGGTGAGGGATTATATTAAGGAGTTCACTTTTCTGATGTTGGATATTCAGAACATGTCAGATGATGACAAGCTACATAACTTCATATCTGGTATGCAAGGTTGGGCTCAAAACGAACAAAGGAGGAAATATGTGAAAGACTTACCGAGTGCAATTGCTGCCACTAATTCCTTAGTTGATTTTTGGTAGGTTCGTCCTACTGCGGATGTTCCTTCTACTTCAAAACCTACGAAAAAGGGTGAGAAGAAGGGGGACTGGAAAAAGAAAAATCATAAGGACAATGCTGCTAATAAAGGGAAAGCACCAATGAAAGAGGGAAACAAGGACAGGGCCAAGGGAAAGGATAAAAATTTGAAGGGATGTTGGACTTGTAGTGGTCCTCACTTAGCAAAGGCTTGTCCAAACCGGGAAAGAGTCAATGTTATGCTAGCTTGAAACTTAAATCTGCGTGAGGGGGAAGAAGAAGTCATGGCTGCATTGGCGAATCCTTTGGGGCTGTCGTTTAATCATATAACTTTGATTAATGTTGTTGGAGAAACATCTAAGTCTTCAAAATCTCATGCATCATTGATTCATATTGAGATGGAAATTAAGGATCAACATGTGGTGGCTATGGCCGATACCGAAGATACTCACACGTTTGTGGATGTCAAAATTGCTGCAAAGTTGGGGCTTAAGTTGAAAAAATATCCCTCCTACGTCCAGACTGTTGGTTCATAGGCACAAGCCATTGTAGGCATGGCTTATGATGTGTCTATGTCAACTACAAACTAGGTAGGAAAACACAACTTGATGGTGATGCCGCTTGGTGACTTTGAAGTCATACGTGGGATTGATTTCTTCAGCAAATTTCTATTTGTTCCTTTTCCTCACTTAGATGGTGTGATGATCATGAATGATGGCAATCCTGGTGTCATTAAGGATGATCACCCTTTTGGGAAGGTTGGTATAGTTGGTAAAGTTGCAAAGTACAAGGGTCCGTTGTTGTTTGCTATTTCGGTTGATAAAGGCTTGAGGAAGGGAGATAAAACTTTTCTTGCTACCTTAGTTGAATTGAAGCCCGACTTTACAGTAGAAGTGCCTGATTGTATAGCTGAAGTGTTGAGGCAACACGTTGATGTTATGCCGCCTGAACTACCAAAGAAACTGCCACCAAGGAGGTATATTGATCATAAAATTGAGTTGCTGCCAGGTTCAAGTGCTCCTGCGCGGGCTCCTTACTGAATGGCTCCAAAGGAGTTGGCTGAGTCACGTAAATAGTTGAACGAATTGTTGGATGCTGGACTGATTCATCCATCTAAAGCTCCCTATGGTGCACCTGTTTTATTTCAAAAGAAGTAGGATGGGACGCTAAGGATGTGTGTGGGTCGTTGAATAAGGCAACTGTGAAGAACAAATATCCAGTTCTGTTGGTGCAAGACTTGATGGATAGGCTGAGCAAGGCATGCTGGTGCACGAAACTAGACCTTAGGGCAAGTTACTGGAAGGTTAGAATAGCTGAAGGCGATGAGCCTATGACAATTTGTGTAACTAGATATGGTTCCTACGAAATTCTTGTAATGTTGTTTGGCTAACCAATGCCCCGGCTGCTTTCTACAACTTAATGAATGATGTATTGTTTGACTATCTTGATGGCTTCCTAGTTGTATACTTAGAACGACATAGTCATTTATAGCCGAACCTTGGATGAGCATCTGAAATACTTAAGTATGGTTCTGTCTCGTTTGAGGGATTATACACTTTATGTGAAAATGGAGAAATGTGAGTTTGCTCAAAAAGAGATAAAGTTTTTGGGGCATCTAGTTAGTGAAAATTTGGTTTGGATAGTTCCTAAGAAGGTGCAAGCCATTGTTGACTGGCAGGCACCATGCAGCGTGAAGGATTTGAGGTCTTTCCTAGGGTTGGCTAACTATTACAAAAAGTTTATTTCTGGGTATTCAAGAAGCGCAGCAGCATTGACTGATTTGCTAAGGAAAGACGTCAAGTGGGTATGGTCGGTGAGATGTGAGGGAGCTTTTGAGAACTTGAAGGAAACCATTTCATCGGAGCCAATACTTAGGCTGCCAGACTTTGAGTTACCTTCTTAAGTACATATTGATGCGTCGGATAAGGGTGTTGGAGGCGTATTGGTGAAAGAGGGTCATCCTATGGCCTTTGAAAGTAGAAAGCTGAAAGATGCGGAGCAAAGGTATTCCACTCATGAGAAGGAAATGGTTGTTGTTGTACATAATTTATATGTTTGGAGGGTATACTTGTTGTGTACTCGCTTTGTACTGCGGACTAATAATGTGGCAAATACATTCTTCAAGACGCAGACAAAGTTAAGTTCAAAGCAAGCAAGATGACAAGAATTCTTGGCAGAATATGATTTTGTGTGGGAACATAAGCTGGGAAAACACAACCAAGTCGCAGATGCCTTAAGTCGGAAAGAGGTATTTGTTGCCGTGTATTCTATTTGTAAACTTGAGACTGATTTCTTAGATAGAATCAAATTATGTGCTTTGAATGACTCACTCTATGTCAACTGGATGGGTCAAGTTCAAGAAGGAACATTGAGGAGGTACTAGATCGAGGACGATCTGCTTCATTTTAAAGGGGGAGGATCGTGGTAACGAATGGTGGTGGGCTGCGTAAAGATTTGATGAAAGAGGTGCATGACACTACTTGGGCTGGTCATCCAGGTGTTGAACGGATGTTGGCTATATTGGCCCGGTTATATTTCTGGCCAAAGATGGAAGATGATAGTGAGGCATACGTGAAGACTTGCCAAGTTTGTCAAATGGACAAGACTGAACGTAAGAAGGAAGCTAGTATGTCGCATCCCTTGCCTATTCTAAAATGGACATGGTTGTAGGTAAGCATGGATTTCATTTTGGGTTTTCCTAAAGTTGATGGTATGGCATCTATAATGGTGGTAGTGGACAGATTTTCGAAATACTCAGTCTTTATTGCTGCTCCTAATTTATGTTCGTCTGAAATTGCTGTTGAGTTATTTTATAAGAATGTGGTTAAGTATTTTGGTATTCCAACTGACATTGTGTGTTATAGAGATACTTGGTTCACGGGCAGATTTTGGACAATCTTGTTCAACCTGATGGGGATTGATTTAAATTTCTCTATTGCGAATCATCCACAAACAGAAATAATTAATCACTTGCTAGAAGAATACTTGAGGCATTATGTGACGGCGAGCCAACGGAATCGGGTTGCATTGCTTGACACTACACAATTTTGCTACATTATGCACAAGTTGTCAATAACTGAGATGAGTCCATTCGAAATTGTTTTGGGTAGACAGCCCATGACTCCACTAGATGTATCCAAGATAAAGAATAAGGGGAAGTGTGCAGCAGCATACAGGGTTACAAGGGACAGACTTGAAGTGATAGCTGAGGCACAAGACAATCTATGCAAGACTCAGTGGCGCATGAAAAAGTATGTTGATCAACATCGTCGCTCACTAGAGTTTAGTGTGGGTGACAAAGTGTTGCTGAAACTCACTCCCCAAATCTAGAAATATATTGTCAGTAAAAATTGATATCGGGGTTTGATACCTAAGTACGATGGCCCATTTTAAGTGGTACAACGAGTGGGTGAAGTTGCTTATAGACTGAAGCTGCCAGAAAGGTTAAAGATTCATCCTTCTTTCCATGTTAGTTTCTTGAAACCTTACTTTGTAGATGGATATGATCCAGACATCAAAGAGGGCTCAACAATCTATACCAACACAGTTTGATGTTGATATAGAAAGGACCCTTGATAACCGAGTTGTTGGCATTAGTAAGAAGAACATAAAGAAAGAGTTCTTGGTACATTGGAAAGGCAAGAGTGCAACTGATGCTGTTTGGGAGAAGGCAATTTACTTGTGGTAGTTTGATGACCGAATCAATGTCTATCTCAAAACAATCTCGATGAGGGCATCAAGTTCAAGAGGTGGGGGTGGTCTGTTAGACCCCTAGTCTAACTAAGCAATCGTCGGACAGGCATGGCAAAGATTTGGGCATTGGTCTTGGCATGTGCGTGGGTGAAAAAATGCAGATGTGTGGCTAAGTGTTAGTGTGCAGCAAAGTGTTCAAGATGCTTGGGTCTTGGCAAGGCAGCTTGGATGTGCAAAGGCAAAGACAGCGTATGGCTCCTTTGGGGCATAAGTGTGGGCAGTGGCATCAGCAAGGCAAGACAATAAGTTGACTGGGCAAGGAAAGGCTATGAGACTTTTCGATGGTAAGACAAAGGCATTTCAAAGTGTTGACACGAGTTGGCAAATTTGAAGAAATAAAACTAAGTGTTGGAAGCATGCTGAAATATTCCAAGTGTTTTCAATGGGCAATTTCGACTAAGGAAAATAGATAGAATGTGTTTGGCACATGGGTTGATGTATTTGAATTTGAAATTGTAATAGTTGTTAGAATATAGCTGTTGGGACTTAGTCTCTGATTAAATCGGGCCAAGACATGTGTGTTCTCACATGGCAGATGTAACTATTTTTGTACCTGCTTGTAACTAACTGCCTTGTGCAGATTTTTAAAAGGGCTGAAATTCATCTAAGGCATTGAGAGAGTGTTATGTGCCTTAGACAAATTCGTGAGGCTCTTCCTTTATTGAGTTTTGACATTAATAAAGGTTGGGATTGTTCCCGTACATTGTTGTGTGTTTGTAAATATGATGCGCCGCCTAAAAAGTAAAACAGTCTTCTAAGACTAAGTAAAAAACGTGAGGGTTGTGAGGCTAAATTTTGTGAGTGTTGCAAGCTGACTAGCAGTGGTGTAAGATGAAAAATAATCATCCCTGTCCCACCTACTATGGTGGTAACGGGTGACGGAGAATTAGTGTTCGAAATTGGAGAAGGAGCTTGAGAAATGGCTACTACATCTAAGGAAGGCTGCAGGCGTGCAAATTACTCAATCCTGACACGGGGATATAGTGACAATAAATAACAATATCGGGCTCTAGGAGTCTGGTAATTGAAATGAGTACAATCTAAATCCCTTAACGAGGATCTGTTAGAGGGAAAGTCTGGTGCCAGTAGTCGAGCTAATTCTAGCTCCAATAGTGTATATTTAAGTTGTTGCAGTTAAAAAGCTCGTAGTTGGACTTTGGGATGGGCTGGCTGGTCCGCCCTAGGTGTGCACTGGTCGTCTCGTCCCTTCTGTCGGTGATGCGTTGCTGGCCTTAATTGGTCGGGTCGTGCCTCCGGTGCTATTACTTTGAAGAAATTAGAGAGCTCAAAGCAAGCCTACGCTCTGTATACATTAGCATGGGATATCATTATAGGATTTCGATCCTATTAAGTTGGCATTCGGGATCGGAGTAATGATTAACAGGGATAGTCGGGGGCATTCGTATTTCATAGTTAGAGGTAAAATTCTTGAATTTATGAATGACGGACAACTGCGAAAGTATTTGCCACGGATATTTTCATTAATCAAGAAAAAAGTTGGGGGCTCGAAGACGATTAGATACCGTCCTAGTCTCAACCATAAACGATGCCGACTAGAGATTATTTTTATATTTTCCGGACATATACAAATTTAATTTTTTAAAAACTATTATTTTCGATATTTAAAACTCATTGATGCAAGCCTATTATTTTTTGAGATGTTTTTATATTTTTCTTGATTTTTATATTTTTCGAATATTTGCGACATATTTTTTAAAACTTTTTTTAAACTATTATTTTTCGATATTTTAAAGTTATTGGTGCAAGCCAAATTTTTTTGAGGTGTTTTTATATTTTTTTTTCTTGATTTTTATATTTTTGGACATTTGTGAAAAAAAATTCAGAATTTTTCGGACATATATAAAATTTTAATTTTTAAAACTATTATTTTTGATATTTAAAGTCATTGGTGCAAGACGAATATTGATTTTTTAAAACTCTTATTTTTGATATTTTAAAGTCATTGGTGCAAGCTGAATATTTTTTAGGTGTTTTTATATTTTTTTATATTATTCTTGATTTTTATATGTTGCTGACATTTGCAAAAAAAAATTATATTTTCCTTTAGAAACTATAATTTTTTATATTTTAAATTCATTGGTGTAATCCAATATTTTTGAGGTGTTTTTAAATTTATTTTTCTTGATTTGTATTTTTTGTACATTTGTGAAAAAAAATTTAAAAAATTGGAATTTTTAGGATATATGTAAAAGTTTGGTTTTTTTATAACTATTATTTTTGATATTTTAAAGTCATTGGTATAAGCCGAATATTTTTTTTAAGGTGTTATTATATTTTATATATTTTTATATTTTTCTTGATTTTTATATTTTTTGAACATTTGCACAAAAAACAAATTTTGAATTTTTTTCAAAAAACTATTATTTTCAATATTCTAAAGTCATTGGTGTAAGATGAATATTTTTGAGGTGTTTTACATTTTTTTCTTATTTTTTATATATTTTCAGACATTTGCAAAAAGATTTAAAAAATATCAAAATTTTTCAGACATATATAAATTATTGATTTTGTAAAAAATTATTATTTTTGATATTTTAAAGTCATTTGTGGAAGCCGAATATTTTTTGATGTATTTTTATATTTTTTAATATTTTCTTGATTTTTATATTTTCGGATATTTGTGAAAAAAATATTATTTTATTAGAAAACTATTATTTTCAATATTTTAAAGTCATAGGTGCAAGCCATATATTTATTTGAGGTGCTCTTATATTTGTTTTTATAATTTTTTTGATTTTTATAGTTTTCGAACGTTTGCAAAAAAACAAAATTTTAAATTATTTTCAATATTTATAATTCATTGGTGTAAGACGAATATTTTTGAGGTGTTTTTATATTTGTTTTTCTTGATTTTGATATTTTTCAGACATTTCTAAAATGATTAAAAAAATATCAAAAATTTTTGGACATATATAAATTTTTTATTTTCTTAAAAAAATATTATTTTCGATATTTTAAAGTCATTGATGGAAGCCAAATATTTTTTGAAGTGTTTTTATATTTTCGGACATTTGCGAAAAAAATATTATTTTTTTAGAAAACTATTATTTTCGATATTTTAAAGTCATAGGTGCAAGCCGAATATTTTTTTGAGGTGTTCTTATATTTTTTATATTTTATTTGATTTTTATGTTTTTCTGATATTTGCAAATAAAACAAATTTTTGAATTTTTTTTAAAAACTATTATTTTCAATATTTTAAAGTCATTGGTGTAAGATAAATATTTTTGAGGAGTTTTATATTTTTTTTCTTGATTTTTATATTTTTCAGCCAATTGAAAAAAGATTTAAAAAATATCAAAAATTTTTGGACATATATATAAATTTTTTATTTTTTTAAAATTATTATTTTAGATATCTTAAAGTCATTGGTAGAAGCCAAATATTTTTTGAGGTGTGTTTATATTTTTCTTGACATTTATATTTTTTTATATTTT
Source organism: Solanum appendiculatum (assembly GCA_018342035.1). Taxonomy (NCBI): domain Eukaryota; kingdom Viridiplantae; phylum Streptophyta; class Magnoliopsida; order Solanales; family Solanaceae; genus Solanum; species Solanum appendiculatum. Next base: position 28,590 of record JAGDQO010002262.1, on the reverse strand, counting down.
TCTTGATTTTTATATTTTCGGACATTTGCGAAAAAAATATTGATTTATTTAGATAACTATTATTTTCGATATTTTAAAGTCATAGGTGCAAGCCAAATATTTTTTGAGGTATTTTTATATATTTTTATATTTTTCAGACATTTGCGAAAAAAAATAGAATTTTGATTTTTTCTAAAACTATTTTTTTTATATTTAAGAGTCATTTGTGCGTGCCGAAGTCTGTTTGTACCTTAGCACGTGCAAATTTGAGTTGTACATGTTCATTATGATTCTTTGGGAAAATCATATCTACTCCTGCCACTTGAGTTTTTTTAAGCATATATAAGGGGGTAGAGGTGTTGGAGGCACATTGAGGCGACAACAGCTGGCCGACATGGGCTTGCAGCGGGCACATTGACGTGGAGCGTGGGCGCTTGGTGGCATGCATAGCTAGTCTGTGCAACGTCACCGAGCACTTAAAAAACACGTCGACGACGGCTCGTGGGGTGATCGTAGTACGCAGTGAGGACATTTCTCACGGAGGTCACTAGACGATTGATGTGGAACGACAATGCTTTCAGACATGTAGTGAGTTCTAGATGCTCTTGTCATGGAAAGCTCTAGGTTCACGCAAGGGGCAAACCCACCTACGATCAATCATTGTCGGTGGGCTGACGTTGGTGGTGCCCGCGTAGGGACCTTGAGCACCTCTTATGGGATTAACTTCCCCCCTAGTGGGAAGTGCTAAGCAAGGCTTGCTTTGGACTTGCAACGTTGGCATCGGCATCGGCATCGGCATCGGCATACGACATCTAATGTCGAGCGTTGGGGCTGAAGTTGGGCGTGCATCGATGAAGCATTTGGGTGCACAATGTATAAGTGGCGTTCGACTTGTGTGGTTAGGTTGGATCCTGCTCGAGCAGTGACGTCCTGAACCACATGCCATCTTAGTCACTGGGCTAGCGCAATCTAGGTTTGTTCAAAGTCGGTCTCCTGTGTTGCATACCTAATGCCCATGCATTATTCACCTGCAATCGGTCGCCTTTCGCCCCTCACATTCCATGTGTGGGGTGAACCCAAAAGTCTCTCTCACATCCCGTACGTTCCTCGCTTTATTGTGCATGGACGTGGTCCTCAATCGGTGGCTCAGATTCTCAGATTTAGTTGACGCAGTGGGAATGGGTGTTCATTTGCTCCTTTTTACCCAAAAGGAATGCTCCTTGCGAATGACGGTCGCGCTGGCCTTTGACTCAGCCGGGTCCTGATAACGCTCAAATGTCCTACTTAAAACAAATTAAAAGGGATAGCGGTCGTTGTCAATAAAAATACCCAACTAAGAGTCGAGGTCGAATCACACAAGGAATGGTATGAAGTTAAGGATCCAATTGGTGAATTAAATTGCAACTAATATCAATGTAGTTAATAAGTAAATGGGTGGATGATTCCACCAAATTTAACAAAACAATTTCTACTCACAATTATAAATATTTCAACAAATAGAAATTTCACGAAATTAATTGACTCGAGGGGTGTGGGGATTGAACATTGATATCACTAGGGGTAGTGTTGAATTGCTCAATACAATATCATGGATAGGCTGGGTCATCTTTGATTATGTTAATCATCTTTCGACCTCATAACACTGTTTCATGAAATCTCCTTACGGTCTCATTCATGCAAATTCTCATTCCAACCCACTACCTTGGATTCACAATTAAGCATAACTAGATTGCAAATATTAAACTAATCACCCACTCATATTGGCCTCTTTCAAGCACCAATGTGAAATCGAAGCTAAAATCAAGTTGGCCACCTCAATTTATGAATTAAACACACGACAACAGTTCAAATCCATAATTAACAACTATAAAATAGAGCAATTCAACATACCCACTTAGCTAAATCAACACACAACCCCATAATCACACCCCAAGAGATAGGAGGCTTAGCCACACATCACAAAGTGTAGAGAGGTTATACCTACAATGAAAGCAACCATGGATAACATGACATTAAGCAATTACAAGCAAACTCACTTTGAATTCAACCTCAATTTTACAAATTTAAGACTATAAGTGTTTTTCACTCAATAGAAGGTGTTTCTCTCTCTAAAATGTTCAGAATTTTCTCTCCAATTTCAAACCCCTTTTTCTCTCTCCTTTGGGATATTTATAGTTTCCCAAAATTTTTCGCAAATGTAACATGCGCGTCTCACTCGGTGATATTAGTCGGGCTTCGCCGATGTCATTCGATGATTCACCAATCGTGCATTACTCGCCTCTTTCTCGCACCAGGCTTCAGGTGTTCGACCATCATCTGGCGATCCTGCTCAAGTCAGCTTTTCTAGTTTGGCAAATCGCCGATCATCACCTTGGTTCGCCTTTTAAAGTTCCATTTTGTCATCCGCCACTGTCAATTTTGGTGGTGTTCACCACATTCTTCCTTTTCATTTGGCGCATTGTTGTTTCTTCTTGACTCTGCCAACCAGCCTTGGTAGAGATGCCTTATGTACTATCAATTTAGGCGATAATTGGCTTGTTAGGGATTCACCCTTTTGTGTTTGGCGTTAATCAGAGTGTAGTTTTGCATTTCTTTTCACACTTTTGGCCATTCTTTCGACCATTCATCCTTGCCTTGTCCATTTGCCTTCATTGCTGCAAATCATCAAAATATCATCAGAACAAAACAAAATTAGGCATTGAAGACACTAATTATTGAGCCAACTAGGCCTCAAATGAGTGCAAATCTACCACTCATAACACCCTCAACTTAAACTTTTGCTTGTCCTCAAGTAAATCAAGAACACAATTAGCTCAATAAGGGTGTCTACAACAGTACTCAGTGAGAGATAACATGCAAGTGTCATTACAAGACTACTCTCAACAACATGCTACACTTAATCATGATCATAAAGCTTCAAATGATGACTAGCCGGTTTCAACTCAAGCTCAAGCCCAATTTAGCTTCTTTTACAATGCAAGACCATGTTTCAACAAATGCATTCAAGTGCCCTCACATCAAGAACGATTTCATGCTCTCACAAAGCAAGTTAACAAATAAATAAGGAATCAATACAACTTTCCCTCTCTCAAAAATGAATACATGCAAGCTTTGTCCCATAGGCTTGCCTATATTTTCCAATCATCACACCACCTAGTTTATGCAAGATCTCAAGGGTCTTTTAGGCTTGTAATGGGGCTGAGGGTTAAGGTATGGTCAGTTTGGCTCGGTGACTTCATCTTTTCAAAGCATTGTTTCAATCATCTCCACCTGTTCTAAAGTTCTTTTCATTCTTTTTCATTTGAGAACTCAAACTTTGCTTTATCACTCAATTTATTTGGAATCCCCTTTATTTCACTGCTTCTCTTTTTCATTTCTATTTTTTTTAAAGGAGAGGTTCCTTCTTTTTGTACCAAACTTCAAAGTTGAATCTCATTTCATCTTACTTTGCCCTTCACTTGGCTTTCATTCCTCCTTCCTTTCCTAAGTTGGCTATTCAAACATAGCAATGCTTCAAAAAGGGTTTTAGGTGAGAAGGTAGGGACAATTTGGCTCTAGAGGTTTACTTTTGGTTTTGCCAACAAATGGGTTAGGCTCAAATGGTGCAAAATTGGATGCACACCCTCACAAGGTAGTCACAAAAGATTAAGGGCATTTGGGTTCCCTCTTTGAATTATTGCCCAAGATCATGCCTTGAATTCACCAAGATTTGAACAATTAGATTGATTAGACAAATTCTAGGACTCCATACACATTCTTTCAAGTAAAACCTCACCACACATGGCACTTTGAAGTACACTCAATTAGCAAAGCCTGAAAAGAACAAAAGCGTACATGTGATGTGCATTGCAAGGCTCATATCAAAACACAGCTAGTCAACAAAAGATTCAAAAAGATCGCTCAAAAGTACAACCACATCGATTTCATTCTTGTACCACCAACACTATACACCAAGCTCATCATGAGTACTATTCAAGACATCAATATTGGATACAATCGATCCTCGAATCATTATCAGTGAAAACTTCAAGCATTTTATGAGTTTTAAAACTCAAGGTGGTAGTTGCAAAGACAACGAGATAGAAAGCAAGAGAAACACCAAACCAAATGAAACACTCTAATCTAAAAGGGGACTATTGGCACAATGGCCCTCACCCCACCAAAAAGAAAAGTGCAGTGTCCTTAATGCAAAGGAGTGACAGGAGGACTAGTGTGAACCTCCATCACTTATAATGGCCCTCGGGGTACCAAACCTGGTGAAAATATTCTTTTTGAGAAACTTTGTGACACTTCTTGCTTCATTGTTTGGTAACGCCATAGCTTCCACCCACTTGGAGACATAGTTAACTACTACAAGAATGTACTTGTTCCCAAATGAGCTAGGAAAAGGGCCCATAAAATCAATCCCCCAAACATCAAATAACTCGATTTCAAGGATATGTGACAGTGATAATTCATGTCTCCGAGAGTTGCTCCCTTGCATTTGACATTGGGCACAACATTTGCAAAAAGAATGAGCATCCCTAAACAAAGTGGGCCAGTAATAATCACACTGCAAAACCTTAGAGGCTATACGGATACCTCCGTGATGACCACCTGCAAGCGAAGCATGACAAGCTTCTAGTAAATCATGCACTTCCACTTCGGGTATACAATGCCGAATGATATTATCAGCAAATTCTCTAAAGAGGAAAGGTTCATCCTATATTTACTTCTTCACATCAAATAAGAATTTCCTCTTTTGATGGATACTCCACTCATCAGGTAACATGCCACATATAATAAAATTAGCATACCAAGGAGCAGAGGGGGTAGAAACTACCATAACCGATTCATCATAGAAGGCATCATTGATATCTATCTCCTCAATCATTTTAGCACCCATTTTTAGCCTAGATAGGTGGTCAGCCACTTGAGTTTTACAACCCTTTCTATCATTTACTTCAAAGTCAAACTCTTGAAGAAGGAGCACCCATCGGATTAGTCTGGGTTTTGCCTCTTTCTTTGCCATTAAGTATCATAGGGCTGCTTGATCAGTGTGCACAATCACTTTGGTACCCAATAAATTGGTGTACAACAGCTAGCAACTCTTTCTCCATTACGATGTAATTTTTTTGAGCACAAACGGGATGAAAAAAATTGTTTTTGTATTGCCCAAGAACAACACCTAGTGCCAACCCCTAGCGTCGCACATCAATTCAAAAGAAAGATCCCAATCGGGTGCTATGATGATCGGAGCTGAGACAAGTTTCTCCTTCAACATTTTGAAAGGATTCAAACAAGCATTATCAAAGACAAATTTGCTTTCTTTCTCAAGGAGCATGCACAATGGAATAGTAATCTTGGAGAAGTCTTTGATGAACCGCCTATAGAACCCGGCATGACCAAGGAAGCTTCTTACCCCTTTACCATAATTGGGGGAGCTAATTTCTCAATTACTTGGATTTTAGCTGGATCAACTTCAATTCCATCCCCAGAAATTTTTTGCCCAAGCACAATTCCTTCTTTCACCATAAAGTGGCACTTTTTCTCAATTAATAACCAGATTTGAATCTACGCACCTTTTAAGCACCATCTCCAAATGCTTCAAGCATTCTTCGAAAGAATCTCTAATGACCGAAAAATCGTTCATGAAAACTTCCATGGAGTCCTCCACCATATCAGCAAAGATTGATAACATATACCATTGAAAGGTAGCGGGCGCATTACATAGCCCAAAAGGCATTCGCTTAAAGGCGAATGTGCCATAAGGACATGTAAAAGTTGTTTTCTCTTGATCCTCCGGTGCAATGGAGATTTTGTTATACTCGGAATATCAATCAAGAAAGCAATACCGCCCCTTGTTGGCAAGCCTATCAAGCATTTGATTGATAAATGACATGGGAAAATGATCTTTTTCGATCCATGAATTAAGCTTCTAATAGTCCATACACACATGCCACCAAGTAATGGGCCTAGTGGCAACAAGCTCGGCCTTTTCATTTGGAACTACCGTGATACCACCCTTCTTAAGAGCACATTGCACTGGACTTACCAATTGGCTGTCCGCAATTGGAAAGATGACTCTCACATATAACTATTTTATAATCTTCTTTTTCACCACTTCTTGCATTGGAGGATTTAGCCGCCTTTGGTGCTCAATGCTTGGTTTGCAATCTTCCACCAAATTAATTTTCTGAGTACATACGCATGGAAAAATTCCCATGATGTTGGAAATTGACCACCCAAAGCTCTAATATGCTTCTTCAACACCATGATTAATAGCTCTACTTGCCATTGCTTAAGATCATTTGAAATAATCACCGGAAGCGTGTTGTTGGTCCCCAAAAAGGCATATTTGAGATGAGATGGGAGCTCCTTCAATTCTAATTTTAGTGTCTCAACAATAGATGGCTTGGCTGGGGGTGCTTCATGACAAGAAAATTCAAGATCTAGCTTCATTTGAAATGAAGTATGTGAGTCTACACCCACAAGGGCAGACACGACTTCACCATAGTCATTAATTTCGGCTTGATCATAATTAAGTAATACTTGAGCTAATGAATCCCCAAGATACGCTACTTCTCCATTACTTGCCATAGCTTCATCAATTTGATCCAAGTGAGATACAATGTGCATGTCACTCGGATACTTCATGGATTTATGAATGTTGAAGCTGACCACTTCATCATTAACTCAGAACTTCAACTCACCACCTTCAACATCAACCAATGCTTTTCCCGTGGCCGAGAATGGTCTACCAAGAATACCCAGTATATCAATATCAATCTCACAATCAAGCACTACAAAAACAACAGGGAACACAAATTTGTTAGCTTTACTAATACATCATAGACCACGCCAACTGGTTTCTTTATTGAACAATCAGCCATTAAGAGTTGCATGTTTGTTGGTTTCGATTCCTCAAGCCTGAGCTTATGAAATATCATCAGTGGCATTAAATTTATGCTTGCACCAAGATCACACAATCTATCACCCTCTTCTTTGTCACCAATCTTTCATATATTTGGCATAACCTGGCCTTTCGGTCAAGGCATCCACCAATGGGATATTCACTTTCAAATCTTTCACTATTTCTACAAACTTTTAAAATTTTGCATTGTCCTTTTTCTTCCTCAATCATTGAGGGAAAGGAGGCTTTATCTTAATTTAAGGCAATGTAGATGAAGTCTCACCATTGTCTACTTTAGCCTTTTCATTTGTCTCCCCTTCAACTTCTTTTGCTTGTGTCTTACCCATTCCCATAGGTGATTCATCGTCGGCAGTCACCCCTTGATTATTCACATTATCAGTTTTTGTTATTTCTTGCAAAGTCTTTCCACTTCTAGTAACTATAGCTGAAACTTAAGAAGAATTTCTTTGATTCTCATCTACATGAGACATTTAATTCTCATAGGGATTATCATACACAAGAGCAGTCAACTGTCCCATATTTTCTTCAAGCGACTTGATGGACAATGAGTGTGAGATTACGGTGGTGGACAAAGTTGAAACGTCACTTTTCATCCCTTGCAAGATCATATATGAACCCTCCACCTTGTTTAGGATTTTAGTTAACAAATCATTCGTTGATGCCTTCATCGGATCATGTGGATTGTCTGGCTGCATATATATAGCATCTTCCCATTCCTTTTCATACCACCAGCTATTTCTATTTTTGATCCAACCTTATTTCTGGCAAGCATTGGATAACTTGGACGAAAACCCTCCAATTTTCCACCTCTCATGTACACCTTATCATCATACACTATCCGGGACATTGCGTTCACTAAATTTACCCCTCCTCCAATAACACGTTCAGATAACATTTCAAGCTGAGCGGTCAATTTAGCAATGCTTTTGTCCCGTTCTTTGTTTTTCTCTTCTTGCTCCTTAATTGCCCCCAAGTGGGGAAGTGAAACATAATCTTCACTCGTGTACCAATCTTGGTTAATTTTGGTCATCTCATCAAGCAACCTCGATGCTTCTACGAATGGTTGCTTAACTATTTCGCCTCAAACAAGATAATCGACCAATCCATTATTTATGACATCAAGACTTTGGTAGAGAAATTGCAACAAAAGCTCATCCGGGAAACAATGATTGGGACATTGTGACAACACCCGCTTAAAACATAACCATGCTTTATGAGCGGGTTCTCCATTCTTCCTTTTAAAATTCTGAATGGCCTTCCTCAATTTATTACTTTAGACGGGGGAAGAACCTCTCAAGGAAAGTTCCAATCAATTTTCTCCATGAGGTGATGGACTTCTTTGGCAACTCAATAAACCACTTAGTTGCCTCCCCTATTAGAGAAAAGGGGAATAATCTCCACCGCATTGACTCTTGTGAAATACCCTCAGCTGAAAAAGGGTTACACACACTAATAAATTTGTGACGATGTTCGTTAGGATCTTCGTGTTCAAGACCCACAAATAGTCCTTCCGCTTTGATGAGTTGCAACATGGGCTTGGTTACAACAAATGTAACATCCTTGTGTACCGGTGGTAAACAAATTTGTCCAACTTCATCGGTAGTATGAGATACCACCTCATTCTCTCTTCTAATGTCATTATCATGCCCATGGCAACTAGAATCCTCACCACCATGCATATTCATTAATTCACCTACTAGAATGCTCAACATAAGAGCCAAGCGTAAGATTGTTCAACTACAAAGTAAATTAGCATGCAATTTACTTCTCAATTTAATTCATAACTGCCATTCCTCGGTAGCGGCATCATTTTTTATAACGCTCAAATGTCCTCCTTAAAACCAATTAAAAGGGACAGCGATTGTTGTCAATAAAAATATCCAACTAAGAATTGTGGTTGAATCCCACAGGGAATGATATGAGGTTAAGGATCCAATTGGTGACTTAAATAGCAACTAATCTCAATGTAGTTAATTAGTAAATGGGTGGATGATTCCACTAAATTTAACAAAGCAATTTCTACTCACAATTATCAATATTTCAATAAACGAAAATTTCACGAAATTAATTGACTCGAGGTGTGTGGGGATTGAATATTCATATCACTAGGGGTAGTGTTGAATTGCTCAATACAACTAATGAATCATGGATAGGCTGGGTCATCTTTGATTATCTTAATCATCTTTCAATCTCATAACACTGATTCATGAAATCTCCTTTCGGTCTCATTCATGCAAATTCTCATTCCAAGCCACTACCTTGGATTCACAATTAAGCATAACTAGATTGCAAACATTAAACTAATCACCCACTCATATTGGTCTCTTTCAAGCACCAATGTGAGATCGAAGTTAAAATCAAGTTGGCCATTTCAAGTTATGAATTAAACACATGGAAACAATTCAAATCCATAATTAACAGTTATAAAACAAAGCAATTCAACATACCCACTAAGTTAAATCAACACCCAACCCCATAATCACTCCCCAAGAAATATGAGGCTTAGCCACACATCACAAAGTGTAGAGAGGTTATACCTTCCATGAAAGTAGCCATGGGTAACATGAAATTAAGCAACTAAAAGCAAACCCACTTTGAATTAAACCTCAATTTTACAAATTTAAGATTATCAATTCAAAAACCCCAAGAGATAGAAGTGTTTTTCACTCAATGGAAGGTGTTTCTCTCTCTAAAATGTCCAGAATTTTCTCTCCAATTTCGAACCCCTTTTTTTCTCTCCTTTGGCCTATTTAGAGTTTCCTAAAATTTTGCCCAAAACTAACATGCGCGCCTCACTTGGTGATATTAGTTGGGCTTCACTGATGTCATTCGGTGAATCACCAATCATGCATCAGCTCACCTCTTACTCACTCCAGGCTTTAGGTGTTCGACCATTGTTTGGCGATCCTGCTCAAGTCAACTTTTCTAGTTAGGAAAATCGCCGATCATCACCTTGGTTCACCTTTGAAAGTTCCATTTTATCATCCGCCACTGTCAATTTCGGTGGTGTTCACCACATTCGCCTTTTTCATTTGGTGCATCGCCATTTCTTCCTGACTCCGCTAACCAGCCTTGGTAGAGAAGCCTGGTGGATTGTCAATTTAGGCGATAATCAGCTTGTTAGGCGATTCACCCTTTTGTGTTTGGCGATCATCAGAGTGTAGTTTTGCATTTCTTTTCATATTTTTGGCTATTCTTTCAACCATTTATCCTTGCCTTGTCCATTTTCCTTCATAGCTGCAAATAATTAAAATATCATCAGAACAGGACAAAATTAGGCATTGAGGACACTAATTATTGAGCTAACTAGGCCTCAAATGAGTGCAAATCTACCACTCTTCATGTCCGAACGGGCACGGGCAGCTCATGCGGTGCGCGACGTTGTTGAGGAATGCTACCTAGCTGGTTGATCCTGCCAGTAGTCATATGCTTGTCTCAAAGATTAAGCCATGCATGTGCAAGTATGAACAAATTCAGACTGTGAAACTGTGAATTGCTCATTAAATCAGTAATAGTTTGTTTGATGGTATCTACTACTCGGATAACCATAGTAATTCTAGAGCTAATACTTGCAACAAACCTCAACTTCTAAAAGGGATGCATTTATTAGATAAGAGGTCAACGCAGGATCTGCCCGTTGCTGCGATGATTAATGATAACTCGACGGATCACACGGCCATCGTGTCGGTGATGCATCATTCAAATTTCTGCCCTATCAACTTTTGACAGTAGAATAGTGGCCTACCATTGTAGTTTTTTGCAAATGTCCGAAAAATTTAAAAATCATGAAAAAAAATTTAAAAATATAAAAACACCTCCAAAATTATTATGGCTGGCACAATTGACTTAGAAATATAAAAAATAATAGTTTTAAATAAATCAAAATTTTATATAAAATTTATTTTTTTCGCAAATATTCAAAAAATATAAATATCAAGAAAAGTTATAAAAACACCTAAAAAAATATCCGGCTTGTACCAATGACTTTAACATATCGAAAATAATAGTTTTCAAAAGAATCAAAATTTTATTTATGTCTGAAAAATTCTAAAATCTTTTTTGAATATGTTCGAAAAGTATAAAAATCAAGAATAAAATATAAAAACACTTCAAAAAGTATTTGGCTTGCACCAATGACAAATATCGAAAAGAAGTTTTCAAAAAAATCTAAATTTTATATATGTAAGGAAATTTCCAAATTTTTTTTTTATTCGCAAATGTCTGAAAAATATAAAAATTAAGAAAAAATATAAAAACATCTCAAAAAATATTCAGCTTCAACCAATAACTTTAAAATATCAATAATAATAATTTTGATAATAAAATCAAAATTTATATGTATTTAAAAAAAATTGAATTTTTTTTATTTTTGTAAGATTTTATATATGTCCGAAAGTTTTTGATTTTTTTCCCAAATGTCCAAAAAATATTAAAATCCAGAAAAATATAAAACACCTCAAAATTTTTTTTAGCTTGCACAGTGTCTTTGAAATATAGAAAATAATAGTTTTTAAAAAATAAAAATTTATTTTTTTCGCAAATGTCCGAAAATTATAAAAATCAAGAAAAACATATAAAAACACCTCAAAAAATATTTGTCTTGAACCAATGACTTTAAAATATTGAAAGTAATAGTTTTCAAAAAAAATAAAATTTTGTATATGTCTAAAAAAATACGGTTTCCAAAAGCAATCTCTTTATCCCATAAACTATATGCCACCATAGGATGATTCTCTAGATAGACATTAGGTAGTGGATTCACGTAAGCTAGAAGTTATGGTCTTACCTTGGCAAGTTGAACACCTCCTTTCGGTGTTGGGTAGACACCGGATTCCATGTTGGTAGCTCATATGGTCTTACATGTCAGTTAAGGCTACTTCCCACAATAACGAACTAAAGTGACTTTTAAGGTATTTCTCAAGTAAAGTAAAGAGGTTTAGCTTGCATTGATCATGATTTATAATTTTATGATTTCTAACCCTTTTCTCCTGGTTTAGCTTGATCATTGCATGTTGTCAAAATGTCCCTTTTAGCATGTTTAAATGTTTTATGCATGGTTATCATACTTGGTTCATTTTTGTACTAACGCATACTCTTGCCTACATATTTTTATAAGTGTAGGGTCCGGTTCATCCCCATCTTCTCGTGGCTAGTTCGTGATATTAGAGATCTTGAAGAATTTTGTGAGTCCTCATATGTTCGAGGATGTAGCCACATTTACTTTCATGTCATTTACTTTCTTTTAAAGACTTTGTATGGGTTACGTCCCAACGTTTCTTTCTATGAGTTTTAGATGGCTTTGAGACTATATGTTTAGACTTCCGCTATGCTTTGCAAACTCTTTTGATATGAAATTTTCCTTTGAACTCTCAAATTGCTATTATCTTGTTCGATGCATGCTAAGTAGCTTGTATGAGGCCTTTCAGGGTCTTATACGTCATGTCACGTCTAGGGGGTACCTTTGGTCGTGACAGAACCTTAATTCTCCATTACCCGTCACCACCATGGTAGGCCACTATCCTACCATCGAAAGTTGATAGGCGCAGAAATTTGAATGATGCATCGTCAACACAATGGCCGCAGCGATCCGTCAAATTATCATGAATCATCGCAGCAATGGGCAGAGGCCGTGTTGATCTTTTATCTAATAAATGCATCCCTTCCAGAATCGGTGTTTGTTGCACGTATTAGCTCTAGAATTACTACGATTATCTGAGTAGTAGATACCATCAAACAAACTATAACTCATTTAACAAGTCATTCAAGTTTCACAGTCTGAATTTGTTCATACTTATCCATGCATGGCTTAAAATATAAAAATAAAAAAGAATATATAAAAACATCTCAAAAAAATATTTGGCTTGTACCAATGACTTTAAAATATCAAAAATAATAGTTTTCAAAATTTATACATATATATATAAGAAAATTTTGATTTATTTTATTTTTTCGCAAACGTCAGAAAATTATAAAAATCAAGAAAAAAAAATTAAAAATACCCCCAAAAAATATTCGGCTTGCACCAATGACTTTAAAATATCAATAATAATAGTTTTTAAAAATTCAAATTTTATTTTTTTCACAAATGTCTGAAAAATATAAAATATTATATATAAGAAATACAAAAAAAACATTTAGTTCGCACAAATGACTTTAAAATATCGAAAATAATAGTTTAAAAAAATAAAACATCATATATGTCCAAAAAATTTTGAATTTTTGAATTTTTTTTTTTGCAGATGTCCGAAAAATATAACAATAAAAAAACATCTGAAAAAAATATTCAACTTGCAACAAATACATTAAGATATCAAAAATAATAGTTTTCAAATAAAATCAAAATTTTATATACGTGCGAAACGTTCTGATTTTTTTAAAAAAAATTCACAATGTCTGAAAATTATAAAAATCAAGAAAAAATATAAAAACACTTCAAAAAATATTCGGTCTGCACCAATTACTTTAAAATATAAAAAATAATCATACTCCGATCCCGTAGGTCAACATAATAGGACTGAAATCTTATAATGTTATCACATGCTAATGTATACAGAGCGTAGGCTTGCTTTGTGCACTCTAATTTCTTCAAAGTAACACCGTCGGGTCGCACGACCCGGCCAATTCTTTTTAATTTTTATTATACTAATGTTTTCTATATATATATATATATATATATATATATATATATATATATATATAATTCATATTTAATTTCCTTCTCATTCTCAACCTTTAGTATTATCTAAACAAATCATTAGTATAATTTTTTTTTAATTCTACTTTTCAAATTAAAGTAGAATTCATTATTGATTAAAGTGTGGACTTACGTTTTTCTTTTATTTTAAATCGTTTTTATGTATGTTATGTTAAAATTTGACATAAGAGTATTATGTGAAATTTTTATTTTGAATTTAGAACTTAAGTTATATTTTCAATTTCATTTGTTTTAGGAGTATTGACTCGATATTTTAAATTGCAAGCTACATTTTTAAAGGTAGACTTGATAGATTATCTTTTTGTCAAATGTTTTATAATTTTATGACATTATATTTATAATAGGCTAAAGTCATACACGATCCCTTAAAGTTATCCGCATATTTCAGTTAGACACTTCAATAGACCTTGTTTCCTATTAGACACTTTAATATTAAAAAATAAATACCTATTGAATATTTTTCTGACACTTAGTTAAAAGAAAACTTGTGTGTAATACACATGCACATGATGTGGCAAACTAGCATATCAAATAAAGCCACGTGACATTTTAATTTAAAATAATTATAAAAATTAATGTTGAATATAAACAAATCAAAATCTAAAAGAGAAGACTTTCAACTAAAGAAAAAAAAAGAAATTATACACCCCTCACCCCACCCCCCGCAACCCCCACCCCAAACCTCTTCCTTTCTTCTCTTTCCCTAACAGTGACTATTGTCCACCATTGTTAAAAATTGGACCTTTTGAAGTGTTAGGGAAAAAATCCTTAACCGTGACTATGACCACCATTCTTTCTTATTCCTATTTAATTTGATAGTTTTTTTTTAAAAGATCTGTTCTTCTTTGTTTATTTTGATTTCGAATTTGAATTTTTTTGTTTCTATTTGATTTGTGAGAAGAAGAGGCGTGGGTCGGAGGCGGTGTGTCTGGGGGAGGTGAAGAGGGAGAGAGAAAATATTTGAATAATGATCTCCATTTTTTTTTATAAAGAAGATGTAACTGGTGGTCTCCATTTTTTTCGACATAGAAGACGTAGATGATAATCTCCATTTTTCTCGGCAAAGAAATGTGAATGGTGATCTCTATTTTTTTGGCAAAAAAGATGATTAAAGTAGTTCTTCATCTGCAAAATTAACAGTACAATGATAAAAAGATAAAAAAAGAAAAAAGAAGATGACAGAAATTTGTAAAAAAAATTTGATGGTGAATTGTTGGAAAAATATAGTTGCGGGCTTGCAGAAGGTGGTGTGGTATTGAAATAGAGGAAAGAGAAAATGATTGTTAAAGTATTTTTTTAAAGAAAAATGAGAATAAAAAAAAAGAAAAAACTAAAAAGGAAAAGGAAAAATATTGAAATATTTGATTTCACGCGCTCACCAAAGTGTGAATTACACTTTTTGTGCTACATCGGCAAAAAATGTCTAAGTGGTTCAAATTCGAGCTGGTAGAGGTGCTCAATAGGTATAAATCCTAGGTGAGGTGTCTAAGTGAATTATGCGGGCAACTTTAAGGGGCCACATATGACTTAAGCCTTTATAATATTAATCTTTTTGTCAAACATGCATTTCCTGATGTTCATAGAAATTTTGTATTTTTAGTTTTTATGATTAATTTAATAAAAATTTACTAAATTAAAAAATATAAATCAATTATTTTATAATATTAGTTAAGAACATATGTTTATTAATTAATATATTTTCAAAAGACAATATATATCTTAAATATTTAATTTAACATCATTTATATAGTCTCTTATTTGTCTAATATAAATTTTAAATAATTAATTTTTATTTTTAAAATTCAATATAATCTTATTATTACACTTGTGCAACCAAATAGTACAGTTGTAATTACAATGTAATTACTGTAATTACACTGTGACAAACAAACATATCAGTGTAATTACTAGGTTGTGTAATTATTAGGGTGTTAATTACTACCTTAGTAATTACACCAATTCAATTACCTGATGGCTTTCCAAATTAACCCTTATTGTCACTACCTCCCCGTGTCAGGATTGGGTAATTTCCGTGCTTGCTGCCTTCCTTGGATGTGGTAGCCGTTTTTCACAAGCTCCCTCTCTAGAATCGAACCCTAATTCTCCATCACCCGTCACCAGCATGGTAGGCCACTATCCTACCATCGAAAGTTGATAGGATAGAATTTTGAATGATGGATAACCGGTACGATGATCGTGTGATTCGTCGAGTTATCATGAATCATCGCAGCAATGACTCCTATGATATCAAAAATAATAGATTCCAATTTTTTTTTTACATATGTCAAAAAATATTTCGCGAATGTCCGAGAATATAAAAATCAAGAAAAAATATACAAAATAAAACACCTCAAAAAATATTCGGCTTGCACCAATGACTTTAAAAAATCAAAAATAATTGTTTTTTAAAAAGTAAAATTTTATTATTTTTCGCAAATGTTCAAAAAATATAAAAATCAAGAAAAATATTATAAAAATACCTCAAAAAAATATTCAACTTGCACCAATGACTTTACAATATCGAAAATAATACCTTTTTAAAAAATCATAATCTTAAATATGTCCGAAAAAATTTCAAATTTTTTATGTTTTTCGCAAATATTGAAAAATATAAAAACCAAGAAAAAAATATAAATATATAAAAATACCTCAAAAAAATATTCGGCTTGCACCAATGACTTTAAAATCTGAAAAAAAATAGTTTTTTTAAAAAAATCAAAATATATTCTTTTCGCAAATTTTTGAAAAATATAAGAAAAATATAAAAACACCTCAAATAAATATTTGGCTTGCACCAAAGAATTTAAAATATTGAAAATAATAGTTTTGAGAAAAAAATTAAAATTTTATACATGTCCAAAAAATTCCATTTTTTTCTTGAATGTCCGAAAATATAAAAATCAAGAAAAAATATAAAATAATATAAAAACACCTCAAAAATATTCGGCTTGCACCAATGACTTTAAAATATCAAAAATATCAGTTTTAAAAATAAATCAAAATTTATTTTTTTCGCAAATGTCTAAAAAATATAAAAATCAAGAAAAATATAAAAAATAGAAAAATACCTCCAAAAAATATTCGGCTTTGATCAATAACTTAAAAATATCGAAAATACTAGTTTTAAAAAAAATCAAAATTTTATTTTTGTCCAAAAAATTTTGATTTTTTTCGCATATGTCTGAAATATATAAAAACCAAGGAAAAATATAAAAGAAACATAAAAACACCTCAAAAATATATTTTTCTTGTACCAATGACTATAAAATATAAAAAATAATAGTTTTTAAAAAAATTAAAATTTTATTTTTTTCGCAAATTTTAAAAAAATGTGAAAACCAAGAAAAATATAAAAATACCTCAAAAAATATTCTCCTTACACCAATGACTTTAAAATATCACAAATAATAATTTATAAAAATAAATCAAAATTATATTTTTCGCAAATGTCCGAAAAATATAAAAATCAAGAAAAATATAAAAAGAGAAAAAATCTCAAAAAGAATATTCGGGTTGCACCAATGACTTGAAAATAACGAAAATAATAGTTTTCAAATTTTTTATTTTTTTTTGAAAATTTTTGAAAAATATATAAATCAAGAAAAATATAAAAAGTATTTAAAAAATAACTCAAAAAAAAAATTCGGCTCACACCAATGAATTTACAATATTGAAAATTATTGTTTTAAAAAAATTAAAATTTTATATATATCCGAAACATTAAACCCTAGACCCTAAACGTTAAACTCTAAATCTTAGGGCCTAAACCCTAAATCATAAACTTGAAACCTTAGGGCCTAAACCCCAAACCATAAACCTTAAACCCCTTAACCCAAATGTAATGACCCTCCATGTCATTTTCTTTGTTTTCTGATCTTTTCAATGTTTAGAGCTTTTCTATAGTGACCCCAAGTCACTTATGACTTGCTGGCACTGACTGTTCGGTCGCTGGGTCGTTCGTTTGGGTTTTATGCCCGTTTTTGTGTTTTGGAGCTTCCGGAGTTTCAACGATTGACTTCGGTCAAACTCCAGGAAAACGGCCTCAGAATGGAATTCTGACGGTTCCATCAGCTCCGAAATGGTCATTTTAGGCTAGTAGCATGTTCGGCTCAAGTTTCGAGGCTTTCGGTGCGAGTTTGAGCCATTAGGCATTTTAGTCTTTAAGCTTTGGCCTAAGTTTGACTTCAGTCAATATTCTTAGTAAACGTGCTTGGATTAAATTTTCGTTAGGGCGGTTAGCTCTTGAATGTCGAGTTTGGTCTAGAACGACCTTTCGTGCGCTTCCCAAAGCTTCCAAGCTCCCTTGTGGATTTTAGCTTAAAATGGCGCATGGGTGTGGGACCCACTTTTCATCGAGATGACCTTGTATGGAAATTTTGACTGCGTCATTGAGTCCGGAATGTTGAATTTAGTGGGGTAGCATATCTGGTTTATTCTCATCGGGTCACGAACGAATTCCGAGGGTCCGTTCGGGACTTTGAAAAATAGCAACCAGAATTGGGACTTTGAGCGACCAGAAACATCCTTTTAGCGACCATATTTATGCTACAATAACACCTTATTAAATTAATACTCGGTTAATTAATAACCTCTCTAGGATAATATTTTCCTTCGGTCCCGACTTGGGCCAATGGAAAAAATCATCCATTCCGATAAGATAATAAGATAATTTATTTTCAGAAGACCCCTGTATAAATATATGGTTCCATTAATATTATAAATTAATAATTCTTTAAAAGTACAAATATATCTAAAACAATTTAGTGAAATGTGATTCTATTGTGTTATTTTTTTAATTAAAATTTAAATCTAGTTGAAGCTCATCTCTAATTTTTCTTATTGCATCCAAAAGTTTCGGTGTTGTCTTTTTGAACTACACGATAAAATTATGAAGAGTTCTAAATGCGATAAGTGTTTCCTTATGCGCAACTGGTTCCAAAAGTATTGTATCATATTCAACTTTATCATCAACATTATTATTTTCAATGGTATCCAAATTTCTTCTTAGCTCTGGACCTCTGAATATGTATCATTTTCACCCATCCAACAGGTTATTAACGTCCATTTTATTGCGGTAATCAAGATCATTAATCATGACCTTAAGTTCACGAATAACGTTTTCACAAGTGGATTCATTTAATTCTCTAAGATTTCATCTCCGAATGAATTTTGTGGTGTTGAAACATTCTTTAAATTAATAAATATTAATTTATCGATTAAATAATACCTCTACAAAATATTAATACTTCATAGTCCCACCTATATTAATTTTGTGAGGTTTTACTATATTTATATAGAAGAAATATCAGCTCATTTTGGAAACTTCAAAACCCCATATCTCTCTCATTTCTTGGCCAAATGAGGTGATTCAAAGTGTGGAAGCTTCGTTTTGATGGTGGCTTCGTTGTAGAGTGATCGGAAGTTGTCGAGTGCATGTCAATCGAGGTAAAATCGCGATAGACCAGAATCATGTAGCTCTTTTAGAGTTCTAAATTTTTTGCTAAATTGATTGGGTGATATCTCGCTCAATTTAACTCCGTTTTGGGTGATTCGAAGTCCAGCGTGTTCTGGAAGTTCGTGGCTACTCATTGGAGTGCTCAGGGATAGTCGGGGGATGTTTGAGGTATGTTTTTAGTTTTAGCTTTTGACAATTCTCTTTCGTGTTCTTTAATGGTGGGTTTATTGCATGTTGTAATTCCAGTCTGTTCCGAGCCCCGAATTGTGTTCCATTTTGGGACACAAGTTCGGGTGAGGTAAAATGAACCTTTTCACGGAGTCAATTTCGAGAATCTTGGTACGGGTCCCACAATTCCGCTTTAGACCCAATTTTGGGTCCGTCTTTGATTATTGCGATTTTAGTGACAAAATGTCCGTAATGACGTTGTGATCAATATTTTGATAGCGTGGCGATGATTGGAGATGATTCATAAAGGCGGACCTTCAATTGGGTGGATTCGGAGCGCGCGTGATCAGCTTCAAGGTAGGATATAGTCTCCCACTTTGACTGGGGTTTTATTAGATACATTTTAGTATGAATTACATGTGATTTAGGTTAGTACTTGCCGAGTATAGATTTTGCCTCCTCCCAGTTTACTTCTTGGTTCCTAGTTGAGCCTTAGGCTAGAGTAGTCTCATGAAATCCTTAGATTAGTCTATGGGCCTTGGTTTTGTGTTATTGACTTAGTGTTATTATCCTTATTTAAGATTGGTATTGTTGGCCTTAGGCTAGGTTTGAGCCTTAGGTGCTTTATCATGTGATGTACCGCCTTTATAGCTAGGTATAGCTTCCAGTAGGGCTTGATATGGACGATGTACCTTGTGCTAGTGCCTAAGACCTTAGAGGCTCATCGTAGCCATAGGTTTTGTTTAGTTGTGCTTGTTGGGAGCTGAGATGGCATATTATGGGGTAAGGCGTCGATCCTAGAGATGTTTCTCCCCCAATTTGATTTCGAGCTATCTCCCGATTACTGCGTTTTCTGATTAGAGGTAGGCTTGTGATGCCTTATTGTCTATTGCCTATTGTTGGCCCCGAGGTCGTATTCGGGGAGCGATTGGATCCCAGGTTAGTTTCCTTTGCCTAGGTAGTGTGGCATGATTTGGTACTACATTTCTGATTGTGTGTACCTTATTTGGATGCTGGTGATGGTATGCTTGCATTGATTGAGCATTTTCACTTGTTATGGTATGATCCCGTTACTTTCATTGGATTTTTACTACTATTTTGAGGGGACATTCTCACACTTTTTTCTATTTTCTAAAACTTGTTTTTAACGGGAGTCGTACCACCTGGACTACTTGATAAACGAATTTTGAAACTCATGAGGTATCGAGGATGTACTCCTTTTATACAGGCAGAATCAAAGGCATCGAGGATCCATTAATTTTTTATTGATATCTAGAGCGGCGTCGCCCTTTTTCTACATTGGCTGCATCTAGGATGCCTTTAGCTTGTACTTGACTATTCGGCGTGGCGTTATCATTTTCTACATCGGCTTGGCTACTCACTCTCTGGTACCACTACGAGGATGCTATATGTTATGTAATAGACCTGGTTCGAGCCCATGCAGTGTATACGGACTTCCCATGTCCCCTATGGGCCCCTCTGGCCGGTGAACCACTAAAATGGATGAGGGAGCTACATTGGTCCCACCTGGCAGGCCGGTGGCTGGGATGGGTCTATACACTTGGTTGTTGATGATCTTTGAGAGCCACCGATGATGTTACTTGTTTTACTACAAACTTGCATTCATTAGCATCGCCTATCACCAGTATACTTGTTTGCTGTTTGGTACCCCTATTTATGGGGGCCGGGGGTATGTTTGTTAATGTTTGTACCTTCAGGGGTTTTGGGCGTTCGGTCAGTTATTATCTGATTATACTTGTATTTATCTTGTGTTGTATTTGTAGTTGGTCTACATGGTGTCTTAGTCTGGATTTGTTATTGGTACTTCCTGCTAGGTTTAGTTTGATTAGTTCTTAGGTGATTAGCAGTGGCAGTCGGTATTTTGTTCTTGATTAGTTGACTCCTACTGTGCTCTCTTATTGTAAATAGGTTGTGGCTTGCATTTGTAGGTGCGTTCTTTGACTCTTTTTCCTTTCTTCATGTGTCCTAGCTCTTTACTATTATTTCCTACTTTAGCTTGTGTTAGATTCTATTTAGTTACTTTTGATGTTCCTACCTTGTTTATATGCTATTTATACTTGCTTTATCTTTGGAGCTCTGTCGGCCTATGCCTATTGAGTACCATTCATTTGGTACTCATACTACACTTCTGGACCCTGCAGATCATAGTACGGGTTATCGCCGATGATTGGTCTTGGTGCGGAGCAGCTTGCATTCGGAGATTGGGTGAGCTCCTAGCGTTCGGAGTTGCTGATTTCTATCTATTTTGGGCTAGGACTAGTCTTTACTTGCTTTCGAAGACTGTCTGTATCTATTTTGTATTTGTAAAAGCTTTGTAATCTTGTTTTGTTTATATGCTCGATTACTGATTGATGCCCGGTCTTGGGGATTGTTCCTTGGATATATATATGTTGACTCCTCTTTCTTCTCTTTATTATCATTTATTACTTCATTGGTTCCTCTTCCGCTTGATAGCCCATTACTTCTGGTTCCGGGCTATGGGTTAGGCTTACCTACTGGTGGGTTGTAGTAGGTGCCATCATGACCTCAGGAATCAGGTCGTGAAAAGTTGGTATCAGAGCCAGGTTGATCGGCATCGTTGGTATGAGGGCAATGCCTAGAGAGTCCTGCGGATCGGTGCGGAGACGTCCGTATCCTATCTTCGGGAGGCTATGGGGCATATTTAGGAAATTCTATTCTTGACTCCTTATCGTGTATCCATGCTTTGAATAACCTCTAATACTGATCCTTTGGAATCTACTCTCTCTTAGATGGATAGCACGAGATTCTCGATAGGCGTGGTAGGAGAATCAATAGGTTCTACTAGAGTTTTGGCAAATAGTTCTCAGGCCAGAGATGGGTTGATGCTTCCCCAACAGTGTTCATCATCAGTATCGGAGTATGTCATGGGATTTATTGAGTGGGCAGGGCATAACCCGATGTCATCCCTTACGGATCGAGATATGAGTCAGGAGTTCGTCAGGGGGTTGTCTTCGCCACACCGTCTGGCGTGAGGCACTTGATAGAGGCTGGGTCTACCTTTCCCCAGGTTTTTAGTGATGCGAGGGCCATGGAGCAAGTATCACTTGAGTCTTATAGAGATTGTGGTAAGAGGCCTCGCCATCAACACAATGGTGATAGCATCCCACTTCGGGGTGAGTATACGTTCAGCGAGGGTTCCAGGAGGTTCTGAGGTAGGTCATGGAGCTTACAACGGAAAGAGTTCAAGTTAGACTTCTCGGGGTGAGCACATTAGGCCTTCAGGTGTTGGAGCTCGTTCTATTCCATCTAGGTCCTTTCAGTGGGTTGGTATTGGTGATGGTCGCTATGAGTGTGACGAGGTAGGCCACTTTGTTAGAGAGTGTCGCAGGACCCCGGTACATTAAGCCAGGGGTGGTTCCGAGAGGGTTGGAGATGGTTCACAGTTTGTTCAGGGCCGCTAGAGGAGTTCCTCGCGTTCTTCACGTCGGGCTTCAGACTATAGAGGTTGCTATGATTGTGGGGAGTTTTATCACTGGTCCAGGGAGTGCCCCAGATGGGAGATGATCTTTCAGACATTGCATACTTCTCCTATTCCCCAGACTAGAGCAGTTGGACCATGTTGCATCTGTGGGGAGCTTGGTCACCAGTCGAGATTGTGTCTCCGATCAGGGACCATGGTGTAGTTTGTTCAGCCGGGACAGTTTCATGGAACTACAGCACATCGAGCTAGCAGTAGTGCCCCGAGGGTAGCAGGTAGTAGTGTGGGTGCTCAGTTTGAGGTCGATCGCAATCCGTTCCATGCTTCTACAGGTCAGCTAGAGGCCGAGGATCCAAGTATCGGTTGTATTTGCTCGATTTCCTTGTTTTGCTCTACATTGCTCTTATTGTGTGGTTTTGGGGTTTTCATACCCATACGTGGTTATTTGACTTGCTATTTATCTCCTGATGGTTGTGGCCACCTTATTTGGAGTTGTGTATGTGGTTTAGCTTCGTAGTGGATTTCTTTTAGTAGTAGATCAATTAGGTCGGATTCCTATATCTGTGAGTAGAGGTTGAGCAACTCCTCGTGCCTTTGCCTTGGTAGCTGTTTCATGAGTTTACGACCGGGTTAGTTAGTTGTTCCCTTTTTTGCCTCCTTTTCCTTTTGTTGTTGCTGTGGTGCCGATCCTTGCTAGATAGGTGGCTAGACCAGCTTTGCTAGTTCTGAATTTATTGGTGGTTGGAAGATTTGAGGCTGTTGTAGTTATGAGAAAGGTGGAACAGCCTTCTGTGGTATTGTAGAAATCCTAGTTGGCCATCTCTTCCCCTTTTCCTTAGTCTTGTTCTCAGTTGCAAAGTTGTGTTCCGTGCGTTCAATATTTTGAAGCTATCTCTTTTGGGGGTTTTGGCGCTTGGCTATGGTTAGTTGAGAATTTTGGAAGTTGTTTAGGAGGTTCATCTACAGGATGGGGTCAAAGTAATTCGTGGAATTCGTGATTCTGAATTTGTTTAGGATGCGAGGTTCATTCTTGGCCTATTCGGTAGCTTGCGGTGTTTGTGAATGGGAATTGGTGCCCTTTGACCATTACCAAGAGGTTGTCCATGTTTGTACGTGGCCTACCATCTTGGTTTCCCTTGGACTAGGATGGCTGGATCAGATTTGTGCTCACTGAGTAGTTGTGGGCATATGGTGTCAGCATTTCAGAAGTTCCTATGGTAGGAATAAGCCACTGAAGCTTGGCTCATTGCGGCCTTGTCATTCGCGGGATAATCGTCCCTTGGAGTGGAGTGTTTAGTTTTATAAGGAGAGTTTCAGCTGGGATTGTTGGTTTTTAAAGTGGAGATTAGAATTTTAGGCTTTGCCCCGGGTTGTTTTTCTTGCTTGGGTTGTTGTCATCCCTAGAGGTTCAGTTGAAGTATGTGACTCCTTCGAGGTTTGTGTTGTATGGTTCTGTAAGCAAGTTTCAGATGGTGTTGGAGGTATTCAGGATGGCCAAGGACCGATAGAACGCTCTTGGTGGCTGGAAGAAGATTGATTTGGAGCATAAGGCAAGTATTTTGAATTATGAGTTGAGTTGCATCTGCCATGGTCCTGTGTTTCTCATTTTGGTGGTTTTGGTGTGGTTTTTGGTTTTCCTCAGATGAAGCTGGTGTTTTCGTTCAAGTTCAGGTTAATTGAGTGAGAGTTGAAGCCCAAAAAGGGAATTGGAGGAACTTTTTGAGTTTGAAGTGAATTTGAGGATTTCCCCCTAAGCCTGAGTTCCGTGTCGGCGTTGTTCGATCCATGAGGGTGTCAGAGGGTCTGGCGGAGGATGCCGGCCTGGTATCCTCATCTTTTTGTGCCTTCAGATTGTAACTATCCTTCTACTTTCGTAGACAAAAAATCTTTTTAGTAGTGGATGTTGTAATGACCCTCCATGTCATTTTCTCCATTTTCCGATCTTTTCCGTGTTCAGAGCTTTTCTGTAGCGACCCCAAGACATTTATGACTTGTTGGCACTGACTGTTTGGTCGCTTTGTCGTTTGTTTAGGTTTTATGCCTGTTTTTGTGTTTTGGAGCTTTCAGAGTTTCGACGATTGACTTCGGTCAAAACTCCAGAAAAACAACCTTAGAATGGAATTTTTACTGTTCCATCAGCTGTGGAATGGTTATTTTAGGCTAGTAGCACGTTCGACTTGAGTCCCGAGACTTTCGGTGTGAGTTTGAGCCATGAGGTATTTTACCCTTTAAGCTTTGGCCTAAGTTTGAATTCAGTCAACATTCTTGGTAAACATGCTCGGATTGAAATTCCGTCAGCGCAGTTAGCTCCAGAATGTCGAGTTTGGTCTAGAACGACCTTTCATACGCTTCCCAAGGCTTTCGAGCTCATTCTGAGCTCCTTGTGGATTTTGGCTTAAAATGGCTCATGGGTGTGGGACCCACTTTTCATCGAGATGACCTCGTATGAAAATTCTGATTGCACCATTGTGTTCGGAATGTCAAATTTAGTGGGGTAGCATATCTGATTTATTCTAATCGGTCCCAAACGAATTCTAAAGGTCCGTTCGGAGACTTGGAAAAATAGCAAAAGTGTTGATATCTGGTGCAGGCTTTTAGCGACAAGAGATGGGACCTTTTGCGACCAGAAACAACCCTTCAGTGACTTGATTTCTGCAATTTATATAGCAGAAATATCAGCTCATTTTGAAAACTTCAAAACCCCATATCTCTCTCATGTCTTTGCCAAATGAGGTGATTCAAAGTGTGGAAGCTTCGTTTTGATGGTGGCTTTTCTGTAGAGTGATCGGAAGTTGTTGGGTGAACGTAAATCGAGGTAAAATCACGATAGACCAGACTTCTGTAGCTATTATCGAGTTCTAGATTTTTGGCTAAATTGATTTGGTGATATCTCGCTCATTGTAGCTCTCTTTTGTGTGTTTCGAAGTCCAACGTGTTCTGGAAGTTTGTGGCTACGTATTGGTGTACTCGGGGATTGTCGGAGGACCTTCGTTTGAGGTATTCTCTTAGTTTTAGCTGCTGCCAGCTCTCTTTTGTGTTCTTTAATGGTGGGTTTATTGCATGTTGTAATTACGGCCTGTTCCGAGCCCCGAATTGTGTTCCATTTTGGGACACAAGTTCCGGGAGGTAAAATTAACTTTCTCATGGAGTTAATTTTGAGATTCTTGGCACGGGTCCCACAATCCCATTTTAAACCCAATTTTGGGTCTGTCTCTGATTATTGCGAATTTAGTGTCAAAACATCCGTAATGATGTTGTGATCAATATTTTGATAGCGTGGCGGCGATTGGAGGTGATTCATAAAGGCGGAGGTTCAATTGGGTGGATTCAAAGCACGCGTGATCGGCTTCGAGGTAGGCTATGGTCTCCCACTTTTACTGGGCTCTATTAGATACGGTTTAGTATAAATTACATGTGATTTAGGTTGGTACTTGCAGAGTATAGGTTTTACCTCCTCTCAGTTCACTTCTTGGTTCCCGGTTGAGCCTTCGGCTAGAGTAATCTCGTGAAATCCTTAGATTAGGCTATGGGCCTTGGTTGTGGTATTGACTTAGCATTAATATCCTTATTTAAGATTGGTATTGATGGCCTTAGGCTAGGTTTGAGCCTTAGGTACTTTATCATGAGATGTACCGTCCTTATAGCTAGGCGTAGCTTTCGGTAGGGCTTGTTATGGACGGTGTACCTTGTGCTGGTGCCTGAGACCTCAGTGGCTCATGGTAGCCATAGGTTTGACTTAGTTGTGCTCGTTAGGAGCTGAGATGGCATATTTTGGGGTAAGGTGTCGATCCTAGAGATGCTTCTCCTCCTATTTGATTCTGAGCCATCTCCCGATTAGTACATTTTCTAATTAGCAGTAAGCTTGTGATGCCTTATTGTCTATTGTCTATTTTTGGACCCAAGGCCGTATTAGAGGAGTGATTGGATCCCAGGTTAGTTTCCTTTGCCTGGGTAGAGTCGCATGATTTGGTACTACATTTATGATTGTGTGTACCTTGTTTGGATTCTGGTTATGGCATGCTTGCATTGATTGAGCATTTTCACTTGTTGTGGTACAATCCCATTACTTTCATTAGATTTTTACTACTGTTTTGAGGGGACATTCTCACACTTTTTTTCTATTTTCTAAAACTTGTTTTTAACGGGAGTCGTACCACCTGGACTACTTGATAAACTGATTTTGAAATTCATGAGGCATCGAGGATGTACTTCTTTTATACTGGCAGTATCAGAGGCATCGAGGATGCACTCAATTTTTATTTATATCCAGCGCGACATTTCTGTTTTTCTACATTGGCTGCATCTGGGATGCCTTTAGCCTGTACTTGACTATCCAGTGTGACATCACCCTTTTCTACATCGGCTTTGCCACTCACTCTCTGGTTCCACTACGGGGATTCTATATGTTATGTATAAGACCTGGTTCGGGCCCAAGCAGTGTATACGAACTTCCCGCGTCCCCTATGGGCCCATCTGGCCGGTGCACCATTGAATCCAATGAGGGAGCTACATGGGTCCCACCTGGCAGGCCGGGGGACGGGGTGGGTTTATAACTTGGTTGTTGATAATTCTTGAGAGCCACTGATGATGTTACTGGTTTTTACTACAAACTTGCATTCATTAGTATCGCCTATCACCACTATACTTATTTGTTGTTTGGTCCCTCGGTTTATAGGGGCCGGGGGTATTTTTGTTATTGTTTGTACCTTCTGGGGGTATGGGCGTCCGGTCAATTATTATTTGATTATACTTGAATTTATCCTGTGTTGTATTTTTAGTTTTTCTACAGGGTGTCTTAGTCTGGATTTGTTATTGGTACTTCCTGCTAGGTTCAGTTGGATTAGTTCTTAGGTGATCAGTGGTGGCAGTCAGTATTTAATTCTTGATTAGTTGACTCCTATAGTGCTCTCTTATTGTAAATAGGTTGTGGCTTGTGTTTGCAGGAGCGTTCTTTGACTCTGTTTCCTTTTTTCATGTATCCTAGCTCTTTACTCTTATTTCCTACTTTACCTTGTGTTAGATCCTGTTTAGTTACATGTGATGTTCCTACCTTGTTTATATGTTATTTATACTTGCATTATCTTTGGAGCTCAATCGGCCTATGTCACGTCCCAAGGTACCCCCTAGACGTGACATAGCATAAAAGACCTCGTAAGGCCTCATACAAGCCACATAGCATACATTCATACAAGATTATAGAGATTTAAGAGTTCGAAAGATAAAGTCATATCAAAGCTTTTAAGAAAAATCACGAAAGTCTACATCTAATGTCTCAAAGCCAATCTAACATAAGAATGAGAAATAACATTTAGGACGTAACCCAATACAATGTCAAAATGAAAGAACATAAAAGAAAGAACAACTAAGCTATGTCCTCGAATGGATGAGGACTCACCAAGTCTTCACAATCCTTCTACTAAGCTCTACCCACGAGTGTATGGAGAATTGTCAAGCCCTACATTAACAAGTCAATATAGGCAAGAGTATGCGTTAGTACAATCAAGTACCAAGTATGATAGCAATGAACAAAACATTTAAAACATGCTAAAACAGGACATTTTCATGACATGCAATGACCAAGCTAAACATGATAAGGTATAGAAAACATAGAGCATAAACCAAGTTCAAGCAAGCTAAACATTTTTACTTTACTTTACTTGAGAAATATCTTAACAACTCTTTAGTTCATTGTTTGTGGGAAGTAGCCTTAACCAACATATAAGACCATATGAGCTATCAACATGGAATCTGGTGTATAACCCCACACCGATAGGGCCATCCTACTTGCCAAGGTAGGACCCTTTACTTAACATATAGCTTACGTGGATCCACTAGCTAGTGTCTATCATAGACCATCATCCTATGGTGGCACATAGTTTATGGGACATGGGTAATCGCCA